>VXAK01012514.1:74843-96328 GCA_013399435.1 Arenaria interpres | reverse complement strand
TTTTTTTTTTTTTTTTTTTTTCCTTTGAGGAAGCATTTAGCTTGCTAAACTAATGGGACATTTGTAGAACTAAAAGTGTATCTATATGTCTGTGTGCATACATTTATATATACACAGACACTCACACTCAGAGATACAATTATTTTTTCTGCTGGTGCAGTTTCAAAATAAATCAAATTATTTAAAAAAAAAATCAAACTTCTAAATCATAGAACAAGTGCACAAAACTCTTGGTAATTTTCAAAACTGAAACACCTTTAATGGAAGATGAATAGATGCTGTACAGTCTATGTGTCTTGATAAAGAGTAGTTTTACATGAAGTAAAGAACGACTAAATTGGCGTTAAAGAAAACACATGAATCAATACCTAGGCAACACAGATAACTGGGGAACTGGGCTCTGAGCATAATTTTGAACCTGAACTAACATGGAAATACACAAATGTGGCATGACTAGCTAGTACATAATGACAAGGTTACGTAGCCAGTCTAACAGCCCGTTCTCCCTCCGTTCTCATCCTTACCTTGTGCAGGTTCTACCTGCTCAGCGGAACATTTATTGAGCTGATTTCACTCATGCATCTTTTCTTGTTTGTTTTTCTGGCTTACTTTTTTGGCTTGATTAATGGACTAAAGCAGCTCAGTTCAGGGTTGGAGGGGCAGAATGGATAGGTGGTGGGCCTGGGTGACCTGCAGTAGCCAGGGGCAAGAGGGGCAAGAGAGGCAAGAATTAGGTGCTGCCTCTACCATTTTCTTTCAGCATGTGATCATTACAGTCTATTTGAATGGCAAGAGATCTCCGAGTTCAGTAAGGATGTTGCTCCTCTTTCACGTGCACCCTACCTCCAACTTGCCATACATGATTTAACATACATGCATGGGTGAGAGGGGGAGCCAGCTCTCTGGAGCTTACGGAACAATGTTACTTGGTTCCTTGTCAGCAGAATCCTGACTGGGAGAAGCATCTGGGATCATATTATAAAGATATTAACATGCTGTCTACTGGTATACAGCTCCCTAATTTTCCCCAGCTTCCAAATTCCAGGTAATAATTCTGAGCCTCTTTCACTCCACGCTTAATTATATAGTCACCTCTAGTGTCTTTAAATTTCTGCATCTTTCCAGTCCCACATTATTCTCCTTGGTATATCCTTCTGTTCTTGAATGGCATTTTTTATACCTTTGTTGTAAGCACAGGGACCAGACAAGCAATATGACTACAGTGCAGGGAAAGAAGGAAGCAGAGAGCAGATTAAAGAAAGAAAAAGGAGCAGTTCAACCTCAGTTCTTGACTATGGCTGGACTACTTCCTTCTCGTTCTGTACGCATGAGATAACAAAACCTGCTCCCTTTCACCCTCTATCTCCTCTAAGTCCCTGAGACTACCTCCTGCAGCACTTCTTACTCAGCGCTCTTTCCTAAGAAGAGGAGAGGGGATGCTGTGTTGTAGCTGACAATAATGCCTTTTCTCCTGTGGCAGCTGTACAGCAATAGAACAAATTGCTTGTTTGGGTTCTTCCTTTCAGATCTTTTACCAGCTGATCTGCTCACTATGATTGCTAACATTTCTGGATGCCTGCCTTATATGTTGCCACCAAAATGTCCAAGCAATTGCTTAGCTAATAAATACCGGCTCATCACTGGTGCCTGCAATAACAGGTATGTATGATAAGAATTGCACCCTGAAAAATTCTTCTTTCTTATTCTTTGAACTCAAGGAGCTATGTTGACTTTTTCCTAGAAAAATTGGTGGGTGGATGTGAGACCTCAATGAGATAACTTTGGTATCAATGTGTCTCTAAGTGAGGGATCTCTGAAAGCTCCCAAGGGAAGGACCTCTTTATCCAAACTTTGGTACACTAGTTTTTGTGGATAGGCTCTCCCTGTGAAGACTTATAATTTTATGTGAAGAACTTTAAATTTAGGGAGCACTGTTTCATTATATGTCTTTTTCTATAGAAATTCAACAGACTAATTCTAATCCAACATTCATTTTTGATTGCATGGGACAAAATTATATTGAGCAGGAAAATATAATTATTTCATGACTGGCAATAAAAATAATCAAGTCAATTCTCATTTTTGTATTTTTCCACAACCTTAATATTTAGCAACCATGCATCTAAAAATTCTGGGTGATATATTTATTTTTATATATCTATTTATATGAATATATGCTTATTTGCTATCTGAACAACTACTGTTACTTACTTGTTCCCTAAAATGTGGCAATGATTTCCTGCAAAACCCAACATAACAGGAGTAACTGCATTCTCAGAATCCTTCAATGCCATGAGGATGTGAAACTGCAAATGAGAGTCCTTTTGAGTATAACAATAAATGGTATTGGTACTCAGCAGCCTTAAGATACATAGACATTAAGGTCACAAACTGTAAGGCAGACTGTAGTGTTACAAGTGCAGGGCTACAGCAGCGTAAATGGAAGGCCATTGGTGTGGCACAGGTTAAGGCACTCTGCAATGTGGTGAATGAACAGCAGTAAAATTCTGCAGTTTTACTATTCGATCAGTCTGATTTTACGAGATGAATCTGTTTTTCTACATCACAAGTCATTTGCAAGGAATCTGCCTGATAGACTCTGAGTTGAAAGGACATAACCTTATATGCATCAAAGTGATAAATCTAACTATGTGGATATCCATAATTTCCCCAAGGCACTTGCAGAGTTGCTTGGAATCTGAACTACTAGCTAGTATAACACTTGCACTGACAACTCCATCAGGGCTTGAACATGTTGGCCAAGATTCATGCAGCTGAACATAGGCACATGGTTGATGCTCTTAATTTGCAGGCATGGCTGCTGTAGTCTTTCTCTCCAGAGATGGAGAGAAATATATTCTCCTGTAGATAAGGTAAAACATCTTTTTCTCTTCACTGGCTCTGGTAATACCAGGATGTGTTCAAGCTTTTCAGTCTGATTTCTAAAGGCGGGTGGGGTAAATATGATCCATTGAGTCTGGTTAATCTTTAGTCACTATGTTCGACTTTGTATAGTTTTATGCTTGCATCAAATCAATTTTTAAAACCATTATTCGGATTTAGACTCCTTGCTCTAAACATATGTAAAAGGTGCAAGGCAGCAAAAAAAAACAAAACCAAAGACTTTGAAATGAGTGAGTCAGATCTTAACTTAGTCTAAAACTTTATAAGCCTCTTGAAATACCTCAAGCTTTACTGAAATGCATCAGCTTAAAAATCCCATTATACAATAATGTGAACAACATATTCTATGATGTAAGCCAGCTTCAAAGACTTTAAACATGAAATGATGTACCAGTCTGTACTTTTTCCTTGCTTTACAGCTGCCACTTTCAGGCAGAAAACATATCAGGACTTACGTTGTATTTGTAGTTTTAGTCACTCTGTAGGAATGTGCAGCTGTGCTGTAGGTCAGTAAAGTCTGCATTTCATAGGTAAAATTTAAAAACAAAATTCATAGTGAAATTCTTTGTTTACCTATAAGAAAAATCTGTTTAATTCTATTGAAAAGTGAGCATGGACTTTCTTTACAGATGCTTTACTTAATTGGTTCACGTATTTGGGACAAATCAGGTAGATTACAAAGTATTTATTCCACAGCACTGACTTTGATTTAGTGTGAACTTCCTGGCACACACATGTAACAGAGTAACATAAACATGGCCTAATATGGAGAATATCAACATGACATCAGACATTCCCAGCAGTATCATTAACCACAGATACCAAGAGCTTTTACTTTTATTTCTGCTTGAAGGTATATGTGTGGACAATAAGCAAAATAAATTTACAGCATTATATTTTAATGAAGAATAAGGGAGACAAGGCATGTCCAAATAGCTTTTTTCCCCCCATTTTTTATTCCAACTAACTAGCATTGATCTGTGTAGTTTTTAGTGTTTAGTGCAGTGAGATGGATTCATAGGTGAAGGAATTACAGGTACTAAATGAATGGAATCTCACAGTGCAGTTAACCTCACCTAATATTATCTTTCTGAGGTAGTTATACATCTACTGCAAGGTTGAAGCTTCGGCTGTTCCTAATAGGATGGGATGACATGATGGCACTCAGGAGTTTTGGGTTTCTCTGGCTTGATGGGCAAGTGCTTAGATGACCAGATTATATTTTTATACCTAATATTTGGACAGCTAGGAGGAATTTTATCTGCAGCATTTCTATTTCATTGCCATGTCATTAACCATTTCATCAGGTAAGGAGCTGATGCTTAGGATCATAGAATCATAGAATGTGTTGGGATGGACAGGATGTTTAAAGGTCATCTCGTCCAACTCCCCTGCAATGAGCAGGGACATCTTCAACTAGATCAGTTTCCTCGGAGCCCCATCCAACCTCACCTTGAATGTTTCCAAGGATGGCACATCTACCACCTCTCTGGGCAACTTGTTCCAGTGTTTCATCACCCTCGCTGTAAAAAATGTCTTCCTTGTATCTAGTCTAAATCTACCCTCTTTTAGTTTAAACCCATTACCTCTTGTCCTACTGTATCAGACCCTGCTAAAAAGTTTGTCCCCATT
Organism: Arenaria interpres; assembly: GCA_013399435.1. NCBI lineage: Eukaryota > Metazoa > Chordata > Aves > Charadriiformes > Scolopacidae > Arenaria > Arenaria interpres. The sequence goes on along the minus strand of VXAK01012514.1, from coordinate 91,792 downwards.
TTCTTGGAGGCCCCCTTTAAGTATTCCCTGATCTCCTCAGAGCCTTCTCTTCTCCAGGCTGAACAACCTCAACTCTCTCAGCCTGTCCTCATAGGAGAGGTGCTTCATCCCTCTGATCATCTTTGTGGCCCTCCTCTGAACCCACTCCAACAGGCCCATGTCCTTCCTGGGCTGAGGGCTCCAGAGCTGGATGCAGTACCCCGGGTAGGATCTCACCAGAGAGAAATAGAGGGGCAGAATCACCAACCTCGACCTGCTGGCCACACTTTGATGCAACCCAGGATACAGGTGGCTTTCTGGGCTGCAAGCACACATTGCCAGCTCATGTCCAAGTTTTCATCCACCAGTACCCCCCAAGTCCTTCTCAACAGGGTTGCTCTCAATAATCTGAATAGCTTAGTCTGAAGCTCTAATGCTGTCAGTGAGGGATATGAATATGTCTTACCTACTGGAAAGAATGAGCAATCCTGACTGAGAGCATTGATTAGAGATGTTTCCTTTAAGATGGCTGCTTCACTTCAATGCAAGCTAAGTGTTCAGTTTAGTAGTTCAGAGCAATGTAAACCCTAACAAAATCCAGTTATTAAATTGCTGTATGGCATTCATTCACATAGCTCGCTCTAGTGAAACTAGGCAGGGCATAAAAAAAAACGTCCAAATGACATAAATCTGGATAGCAAACTGCATCTTAAAACTCCAGGTTTCTTCTAAGGGAGCCAAAACAAAATCCAAATTGTGCAATTCTAGTATTTCGCAAGTGAATGAAAAGTCCCACTTCCCATAAACAGAATGTGTAGTAATCAAGTCTGATTACTCTATAAAGCTATATGGTGTTAAAATCTCACTATTTCAGCTGCCCTGAATAAAAACCTTTTTAACTCAAGCAAGATTCCAAGACATTAACATGTTTAATGCAATAATAAAAAGGCATGTGAGAAGGGTTTTACTGAAGTAGCATTCCAGTGATCTGCTAAAATATAAAAGCAATCAGGAGAAAAATCACTGGTTAAGCAGTTGAATTAACATTTCATTATTTTTAATTGAGTGAAATAGCACTACACTATGTGCAGTATTTTATGCAATTTCAATAAAGGCAAATCAACTGTAACTAATTTGTATGCTTTATTAAAGCATACTTCAACCTTCAAGTGTGAATTATTGTGGATAATTAAGTGCATTACTGTACCATATAGCTTGGCAAATTGAGCCACTTCAGTGTGCCAGAGATCAATGAAGTATTAATAAAATAATTGTTCCCTCTTTAGTGTCCCACTAGACATATAAATGTATGTTTTAACACCACGTAGTTCTACTAACTGTCTGGGAATATTTCTAGTTCTTTGTGGCTTACTTTACAATTTTGGTCTACTGGGTAACTTGCAAAAATTTCATTTCTTCTTTTTAATTTCTTTATATTTGGCAATTAAGAAATATATTGAACAGGCCATGTAAAAAATCCAAACAAGCAAACAAAAAACCCTGTAAAATATTCTGTTAGGAAAAATGCATTAGAAATGTTCACAATAGGAGGAAAATCAATCAGGTCAAGCCCAGGACTCACTGACTATACCAATTAAAAATATCACCAGGAATCATTTCCTGGCTCTCAAATCGAGTGACCTGACTCTTGCCATCTTTTTATTCTTAGACTTTTATGATTTTTACTCTCTTTCCCTCTTCCAAACAGGCTGGCTGCAGGGATGATAAATTGGCATGTGCTAATCCTACAGTGTGCCCAGCCAAGTGTCATTCACAGAAATTCCAGTTGGCTTGAGCCAAAAACACATGGCAGTTAGTGTTAGCAACTTAAGAACACAGTTAAATGCATACCAGTGTTTGGGCTTGTGTGTAGGCCCTCCCAAAGCTCTACCCAAGTAATTAGTATAGATGCAACCAGAGGGAGCTCAGCAACTTCAGCCATTGTCCCCCTTTCCTCAGTCCTTTCTCCTTGAATCTTGCTAAATGATTACTTCTATGTAACTAGTATCCATTTTTCTTTTAAGCTTTCTTCTTCTTTATTCTAGAGTTACTTTATATTTTCCTAAATCTTGCTTTCTCAGTTATTGCTCTAATTAAATCTTTTAAAAAATGCCAGCAAAGACACTTAAGAGTATATCTGACTTTATAAGGAATGAGGACGTTATAAGGAAATCACCGTTGAGGCATTGTATTTCAAAGAAGTCAAACTTACATTAAAAACATAAGTCAAATAGTAATATTTCATTAGTTATTTGATCTTTCCTTTTGAGTCAGACTGACACCGGTGTACATGAAGACGAGTATTTGATGCCTTTTCAGAGATCATTACATGGGCATTTTATTAAAATGATTATTGCCTCGTCGTGGCTGATGATTTTTTTATATTCAGAATTATACAGAAGTGGGGGGAGGTTTTTTTGTTTTGCTGCTGTTGTTGTTTTTTTTTATTTTACTTTTTTTCTTTTCCCAGGGATCATCCTAGATGGGGAGCATCCAACACTGCCTTGGCTAGGTGGCTTCCACCAGCGTATGAAGATGGATTAAGCCAACCTCGAGGATGGGATCCCAGTGTCCGATACAACGGAGTCCAGCTACCCTTGGTTAGAAAGCACACTACAAAATCACTTGAAACGCTTATACTGGGCTATAACTGTACATGCCACCACAGACCTGCATTTGCATCAGCAAATCAAATAGCAAAAGAAGATGCTGAGCTCAGTTAAGGAGCCAGTAGCTTTGCTAAAGCATAAGTTCAGTCAGCCAAATAGTGAGAGGTCCCCTGCATCTGGGCTGAAGTAAACCCAAGGAGCAGAGCAGGGGGGCACTGAGTGCCTGGGACCAGGGAGCAGCTCTACCAAAAAGGACCATGGTGGAGAGCAGACAGGGCTTGAGCCAGCTGCATCCCTGGCTTCACTTGCACCAGGTGCAGAACAGCTAGCAGAACCAGGGTGATGATTGCTTAGCCTAGAGAGGTGGACCTAATCTCAGCCCTCCCATGCTGAACAGGCTGTTAGTGAGAAGAGTGAAGTCTTCACAAGGGTGCATTTTAACACGGTAAGAGGCAGTGGTCACAAGTTTCTTCAGGGGAAATTTTGCCTTGGTACAAGAAAAAAACCACACAGAGAACAATTAAATGTCAGAACAGGCTGCCTAGACAATTGCTGGATTATCTCTCATCGGAAATAACCAAGATCTGGCTTGATGGGACTCTGAATAACCTAATCCCTTCTCTCAATAGAAAGCTGCACCATGTGGTCTCCAGAGTTACCTTCCAGCCTAGACTTTACAGTGATTTTATGATTCTTTGCTTCAATAATGGTGCCTTGATTCAGGGAAGGAGGAAGGGGGAAACAGGGTTGGGTGTTAGCTAAAGAAATATAAAGCATATGGAAGTGCTACCATGTGTATGTGTGTACACATGTATACCTAGGTTAGTGTACCTTAACTGAACAAGTATTACTGTCAAATCATAACTTCTTTTTTAGATAGACCAAGCTAAGAAGGCATTGCAATATGTATTGATTTTAGCAGCTCATATACTTTAAAAATAGCACAGCTGCTCTAGAGGGGAGTTTGAACAAAAAATGTTTGCATAGAGGACTGCGTGAAAAATTCCCCAGTGCAGTGTGCAATGATCTGGGCTGGATTTACTATTTCTGGTTTGTTATCATTGCTTTGAAACCTGACTTTTAATGTACTCAAAGTCTTGTTATTCTAACCACTGTATGTTTAATAAGGATGAGCAAGAGAATTAAGTGTTAATGTCACCTGCAAATCATGTTATTAATTAAATAACATTGTCTCTAAGCTGCACAATTTAGCGCTTAAAGATGAAAACCTGACATTTACACAGGTAAATTTCCAGTAGATGATACAAACTGCTTTTTTCTAGATTCATTAGGGTAGATGCTTGTAAAGTAAAATGCATGAAAACAAAACTACATGACTGCACCAAATCTGATCATACCTGACCATCAGCAAGGTTCACTGCTTTATTTTGAAGAAAGATAGGGTAAAACTAGTGCCATAGATGTTTTTCCTCATTTACATAATTCAGTCCTTTTTGTACTTTTAGCTATCCAATTGTATCCTTTAAAAGTAACATGCGGATAATATGAACATGAGGGATAAGTGTGAGGATTACTATAAAGCAATACTAGAACACAACGTAGTTGTGCAAGTTAACAGTGATAAGATAATCTTACTAACTGCTAGGAAAAAAGTTTGTGCTTTCTGGCCACTGAAGCTATTAAAATACTGATATAAGGACTTGTATTGCTGATGAGTGGTATGCATCTCTGCTCTTGACTATTTCAGTATAAAGCCTGATGTTCCTAACAAGTCCCATGTTGCCTCTTGTCCTTACCAATTCTATTTAACTGCACCTGCCTTGTACATTCATTATATAGCCCTTATATTTATTACAGACTCTGTGACTATTTTATGTGCTGCCCTTTCCATGGCTTGACTTCTAAGGCAGCTGCTGTATGCGAGGGAATATTTTGCAGCATGAGGGAAGAATCTGTGAAGAATAATGATACCCTAATCATCACAAACTGACTGTTGATTTTTCTCTAATGCTTTTGCTCGGTTGTTAGTTTAGGCTGGACATGTAGCGTAGATGTCTCCATGTGTTCTCCCTCAGAGCATCTGTATCTCTATGCAGCTTTCACAGAAGTGCCTCTGAAATGTGTTTTGGCTTCTTCCTGCCCGTGAAAATGAAGCTGAGCTTTCAGCTACCATGTATCTGCAACCTAGCTTGTCTCTTGGGCTGCATAAGCTGCGCCGTTTATGTACGCAGCTGCCCAGAGTATCCACGGTGATTTGGGGTTGCCCAGAACACAGAATCCATTCGTTACAGGAGCAGAAAACAGAATAAATAGAAAGAAAACTTTCAGACAGTCTAAAAGAAATGTGTGGTTTTCAAAATTCTCTGGAAAGGAACAGATCAGAGATGCACTGCTCATTTGGCAAATATATAGAAAAATTTGGCTGAAACATCTTTGAGTCTGTTTGTGTGTACGCAGTGTCTCAGCTCCTGAACACAAATAAGAGTCTGTCAGAGGCTGGGCTTTTTCTTGTTATGCTTTTGTCTTAGTTGTTTTTAAGGAAACCATTAAAAGTACTCTAAAACATAAAGTATTCTAAGGAAAAAAAGTTAGCTTTTATCGTTGTTCCCACTGCTTTTTAGCATTTTATCATTTTATGAGAAGTAAATACTTCTTGGCACTCAAAGTAAATTAGTTCTCTTCCCAGGTTCGTGAAGTGACAAGAAAAATTATTCATGCATCTAATGAGGCTGTTACTGAAGACAATCTGTATTCTGATATTATTATGGTGTGGGGACAGTACATAGACCATGACATTGCGTTCACCCCCCAGAGCACAAGCAGAACCGCCTTCCTAACTGGAATGGAGTGCCAGACAACATGTGAAAAACAAAATCCATGTTTTCCAATAAAGGTAAGACTCTAAATTAATTCATTCAAGAGAAACTCTAGGCTCTAAACAGATGAGTAAAGTAAAAGACATTAGTGATACACATACATTGAAGTAATCGGAAAGCAAATTGATAGATCATCCAGAAACATTAGAGCAGTGATAGAAAAATTGAAACCCAATACAAGTATTAAATTAAATTGGTGGATATTTAAATTGTTTTGTAGAGAAAACAAACGATAGCTAAGGTACTTAGTAAAAATATCAAAAAATGCCTGTCTCTCAGGTTTATGTTGCAGAGAAACCTTACTAGTCCCTTCCCTTCCCCCCCAACCCCTCCAATGTTATTTTCTCATGCTTCAAGGTTTTGAGTTCTATTGGGGAAAATAGGGACATAGTCATAAATAATTCCATTTTTAAATTGCCAGCCAGATAAAGTGAAAGGATCTTAACTTTACTCAGTGAAAGCATTTCCAGCAGCTAATGCAAACTTTTGAAGAGACCTATCTTTTCAATGTATGTATAAAATACCTTCTGGGAGTTGTTGAAACTTACATATGTCACCTCTTTGCTTTGAGTAGATGGAAAACATGAATTCAAAGCTTGTTAAAGGGTTAGAAGAAACATAAATTGGTATAAATATAGGATCCTGTATTCTTGCCCGATTAATTTAGAAGTATAGACATTCTTTCACTCAAAAATTATGGAGCAAAATCAAACCACTTTTTTTGTTTCTCAGAGCTCAGCTTGTCCTTCTCCTTGTACTGCAAGAGAGCCTCGTGCTCATTACAGTCCTTGGACTGATGCCTCTGACTGCCCAGACCAACCTAAATCACTTTCCTTAGGATTGGAGCTTGACTACTGACCAGCTTCTCTATGCACTGAAGCAAATGTAGGGAATAAGTTCCATCGCAATAGAAAACTATTTTCCCCTCAACAAACCATAATTGACAACTATGCCACAGTTTCCTTTTGCCTTAAGTGCCTCATTCCACTTCCATTAAACATAAAGGAAAATATTTAGCTAACTGTAATGGGAACCATATCAGGTCTTGTGTTGAAAGAGGGCTCATCTTTCATTTGGTGAGAGACTCTAAAACACAAGGAAGGGTAAGTGAAATTAATGACTGCGTGCAATTTTACTACAGGCTGGTAAACTTATTCTCTCTCACCCAGGAGATATGGACTTTCAGAAGTTTTGAAGCATAGCTTGAGAGCTTTCAGAAAGAGCACAGACTTCTGAAAGAATCACACTCTCAGGACACGTTTGAAGTATAACGTTTGAGTGTCTGACTAACCTGGTTTAGCCACAACAGCCCTAATTACAGCGATTCTTCTATAGTTCTGACAAAAAATTCTAGTTTACTCTTTTTCTTGAATTTCCATCTGGAGCGAGAAATTATTTACTATTTATGCTGTTAAGTAATGGCTTTAGAAATGTTCTCATTCCAAAAGTCTTATCAGGAGAGGCTAGGACAGGAGCCCAGACCCCGACCAGTAATGATTCACATGGTGTGATGAAGGAGGTGGAGTCTGTCTCTGCCATATGACACAATGTGACTATGTATTGACTCCCATTTTTTAAAAGTCAGTTTGCTGTAGAGAGAAAACTGCAAAAGTCTTCAAGAGCTTATGTTTTGTGTTTATGACATATTCTTTGAAACAGTGCAATAAATATTGATCTTTAAGTGCAAAACACCCATATATTTTATTACTAAATAGATTTTGAAATTGAGAACAGACTCATACTGTTGCCCGTAACACAGAGATCACAGAGGATCACACACAGATCACAGAGACCATAGAATTCTAATCACTGATCCCTGAGTAGTTCAAGCCTAGGAATCCCATCTGCCTAGAAAGGAGGCAATTTAAGGGAAGGTCTAAAAAGGACTTCAAGGGTGACATTATTCCTATGGCAGTGGCATTATGGTGCAGAGAGAAAGAAGCTGCTGCACAGATTACCATGGCATAGACCTACAAGTGCATCCTTCAGTGCTCCAAACAAGGGTCGTATTTTGGATTTCTATCTTGGAACTGTGAAGAGATTCATCACAGAGCATGTTTCAAGGATGTACTTCAAGGCAATTTTCGTGTACAGGTGCTAAATCTAGCACTGAATGTAGCCTAGGAGCTGCTCCTGCTCAGCAGTATAGGCTGGCAGGGGAACTGTGTCAAGGCGTACCCATGGCTACCTTTAGGAGCTGGTGTCTGACACTCAGGATGGCCATGGAGGGGGACATATAAAGAAATTCAGACAGAAGCCTGAAACTTATTAGGTAAGTTACCAAACTTGCAGATTCATTATATGATCACAGTCCCATGAATTTTTTTATTATTCTGTTGTACACAGCTTAAAGAGAAATAGATACAAAGATGGCTGTTCTTTTGGTTTTATCATGTCTAGTATTTTGTGACTGTTTTTGTCAAGGGCAAATAGATACTGTATTAAAAATGAAAGGGGGGGGGGGGCAGGCGTTTCTAGTTATTAGTGTGACCAGAGGAGTTATTTTTTGAACAGTGAAACAAAATGCTATTTTCCCATATAAATTATTTTCTTCCTGAAGTCTTAAGTAAAGCTAATCTCCACCCATTAAATACTTGGAAAACAGCCACTGTTCTATATGTTCGTTTTGTATATGAAGAAACTGTGGCTGGTTTCCAAAGACAGTGAAATTAGTAGCATATTATCCAACAATGTAAACATAGAAAGCAGTTTGCACTCTTGCTATGTTCCTAGAACATCGGCACCCAAGGGACAATCTACCCATGGAAAAGGACAACCATGCTTACAGCTACACGCCCTCCCTGGGGGTTTCACCAGGGAAAGGGAGCTCCTGACTGTGCAGGTTAGGGCAGCTGGCTGGGAAATGTTCTGAGTCAGTGCAACTCAATGAAGGATTGAAAGCTGCAGTAGTGCATTAATATTAATAACAAGCATAGGTAAATGATTCATAGGTTAGCAGGAACCATTATGATTTTCTATTCTGGACATTTTCATAATAAAGGCTGTACTGACTGAATTTCAGTCAGTGATTCTCACATTGAGCCTGTAGCTTCTGGTAGAGTCTGAACATCCTTTTTCTTTATCTTTTCAGAATCCCACAGTGTGGGAGGGAAAAACGGGGGAAAAAAAAAAAAAAAGAAAAAATCAGTAGCTTTAGTTTATGCTTCTTTTACAGTAGCCTGACAAATGGAACAGGGATGTGGAGATAACCTGTCATTCCTCAGATGATTATTTCAGGTTAGGGCTGAGACATAATGATGCATTAGAAAGACTTTCATAGGAGAGCTACTGACTTTATTCAGTATTAATTACATTGCTGACAATAAGTTAGACATGGCACATACACATAGTAAGATACAATCCTGAAAAGCTTGCAGACAGTTACTTCCAATACAAAAAGGTGGAAAAGAAACAGAGTCACAGAAAAGTGAGGTGCTTTGCAAAATGTGACATACAACATGACAGGTTACTGCCTCAGCTACAAATGGATCAGTCGATGTGCGCTGAACAACCAGCAAAGTGAGCCCCTACCCTTTTCTTCTGTGTTTCCGAGGTAGCAGCTCACTGTCAGATGGGGTCATTGACTCTTCTCCAAGTTTCACTCCACAATAAACATTCATATTTTCCTTATCAGGAATCTTTCATAGACTATAAGCTAGGTTTTCTTTTAAATCTACAGCAAAAATCCTTTTACAAGGTCATTTCCCACAGAAAAAAATTCACAATAAGAAAGACTTTTCCCTAACTGAAATAACACTTTAGACATTGTAATACACTGAAACAATTAGTGCCTTTCATTTTCCTACACATAAAATAATTTCGCCATAAACAGGTCTGACAGTGCATATACAATAACAGTTTAAATCAATGTACAGCTATACTAGGAAAACTGTTGCGGCCAGAGAGGGATTTGTTGTGAGTTTTTTTCCTCTAGAATTACGCAAGGCAGATTAAAAAATGATACGGAAATTCTTCATTAGTTTTGGAGAAAAATGTGATTCTGTACCCATTTCAGCAGAAAAAGGTCTTTTCTTTTTTTTTCCTCTTGGATTATTTTTTATGTCATTTGGATAATAACATAAGGAACCTTTCATTTGCACATTCAGCTGCTGGCTGCATGCTACTTAGCCCATGAAAAGAGAAAGAACTGCATTATGCGGTTCTGCCAGCCCCTTAATGTTCATTACTGCTGTTTTTCTCCACTGGGGCACAGAATGGTTTGAACTGAAATTGCAGAGGCAGTTAACTAAAGATTATTCAGTATGAACTTCATTCGCTGGTGATATGTTTGGTTGTGAGCCTCGCTGTTTAACAACTTAAAGGCAGATCATACTTTTTTTTCCCAGTGATACCTGAATTCTTCCAGGCTTTCCTGATAACTAGAAGCAGGAGGAACTCAAACACAGACAATGCTGTGGCTCAGGTATTTGTAGTATGAGGTGAGCTTCTTGCTTACATTATTAGCTGAAGGGAAAAAGAAACCATGCTAATAGCAAGAGACTTAATAATAGAGACAAATACTAAATAGAAAACCCAAGGCAGAGAAATTACTGATTTCAGTTATCAGTGAAAGAAACAAAAAGAAATTGTATACTTTCTTCAAAAATAACCTGCTTTGATTTGCTAAAGCCTAACTAGTAAAGAAATATTGGTAGAATTTCTTTACCAAACAAAACTTGAAAACCAAATGAAACCCTTTCTTAACTAAAATGCTTTACTGGTATCAACTCCTCCTGCCATGAGTTCTCAGTAGTAAGAAAATGTTACTTGATATAATAAATGAGGTAATGATGTTATTATATGAAGCTCTTGAATTCCTTTCCAAAGTTGCCTTGTTACTTTTAACCCAAATTTAATGACTATTTTATCTTCACACACTGGTCTGTGCATTATTAGAAGTATGAAGAAGAAATTACAACATTTTCTATAACACCTGCAGTATTCACTATCTTCTGCCCAAGAGTTTCCAAAAATGAAAAGCAACAATATAGAATGCAGATAAAAAGGGTTAGCTCAGGTGTCTGTACAAAACATTCATTTTCTCTTAGTCAAATGTGTGAGGATTTTTTTTTTTTTCTGGGATATTTCAGCAGCTTTAGTAAGTTTTATCTGCTCCTATTTCATGCTGATGAATTGATAAGAAAACCCCAGCATTAAATTCCCTGAAACTCAGACTCCATGATTTTTGTACCTTTTTAATTGAGCTTAATCTTTTTTAAACTCTTGGAACTGATATGCTGTTATGGCTACTTGTTGGTGCACAATGCAGTACTGTTAGAATTTGGAAATAATGTGCTTTTCAGAACAGCAGAGTTCATAAAGCCAAATGTGCATTACACAACACAGATTTTAGTTATTTTGAAACCTGGCAGTTTTATTTGAATGATGAACTCTATTCTTTGAAATAGAATTGATGTTCCTTTTCAATATCCTACAATGCGAATAAAACCTGTCTCCATCTTCCTTTCTATCCCCCTCCAAGATCTCTGCTGCCCTCCCCACATCTGTTAAGTTATCCATTAGTGCTCTCCTGTGGCAAAACTTCTAGCTGTCTGGTTTGGGCTCTATTTTCCCCTAAGACCCTTACCTGTACCCCAAGATCCAATTTGATAATTCCCACGTTTCCTCCATGCCCTTTACCTGTGCTTGGAGTAGCTGACTGTGTGACAGGATGGTTCAGACTATATGAACACTGACTCTCCACACAAACGCAGGGTCACCATTTGACCTCAGTCTCTCAGCTGTGTGTGGGTCAAACTGATAAAGGACTGGGAAGCCTTTAATTTGTCGAAGGCAATGTTCGGCCTTTGCTTTCTGTGAAGACAGGCAGAATTTAATACTCCTAAGACAGCTATCACTGTACAATAATGTGGGGGAAGGATTGTGGGGGACTGGCAGAAAGCAGAGTGAATAATTACATATGCCTTTGTTAGTTAGGAAACTGGATTAAATTTAGATATGGAAACAAAGCTTTTACAGCATGCTGCTGCAGACATTGAAACTCCTCATTACGTTTTTATGTATGCATGTAAACCTGCTGTTTCACTAGGTGTTCAGTAGAACAATAATTTGACCAGATGTTCACGTCTTCCCTGTGATACATTTCATGATGAATTTTGATTGTGAAGCCAGGCTAATTTAGTTGTAGGTCTATGCAAAAGAGGTTACATCAGTAGCTTGCTACTGTGACAGTAAAGATTTTGGGGTTTATTTCTGTCTTTGCTTAAAAAGGATTAAATCGTCTTTTTGCTTAAATCTAAAGGGAAAAAAAATCTCTACAGGTTTAGAATATGTCACTCCAGTTGATGAGATCTGATCTGAAACCTGAGACAGAAGTTGGCCAAATTTACACAAGCTTTAATTCAACACCCACAGCTGTTACCTCCAGCTTAGAAAATACATGGGTTTTTTTTATGCAGGTGACCATCAATGACACATTAACTTCAGGGATGGATTGCCTGCCCTTCTACCGCTCATCTCCTGCATGTGGCACTGGTGATCATAGTATTCTCTTTGGAAATCTATCAGCACTAAATCCAAGGCAACAGATCAATGGCTTAACTTCTTTCCTTGATGCTTCTACCGTCTATGGCAGTACCCCTGCCGTTGAAAACAAACTGAGGAATTTAACAAGCAAAGAAGGCCTTCTAAGAGTAAACGTTAAATATTATGATAACCATCGGGAATACCTGCCTTTTACAGACCGGATCCCATCACCTTGTGCACAGGACTCAAATGCGAGTGAAAGTGAGAGGATTGAATGCTTTATGGCTGGGGACAGCCGATCCAGCGAGGTCACATCTCTGGCAGCTATGCACACACTGTGGCTGAGAGAGCACAACCGCCTGGCCAGGGCCCTCAAAAACATCAATGGCCACTGGACCGCTGAGACAGTCTACCAAGAAGCACGAAAAATTGTCGGTGCTTTGCATCAGGTTTGCTGCTTATTCGCTTATCTACACATTGCAATGAATATCTTAGAATAGAATTAATCACAAAACTTCAAATACATTTCTGTGAGTGGCTTTGGAGATGATGTTACCTTTTCTTTGCCACCTGTTTCTGAGTTGCAAATTTGGTATGTTCAAAGTCTGTTCTGTTTTCCACTGTCCTGAATGCAATTTCCTTCTCCTTAGTTTGTCCAGACAAACTAAGTTTGCCCTCAGTGCTCTGATTTTCCTGGCAGTTTCTACACTGCTTCCTCTTTCTGTGGGCTTCTCTGGTGTCTCTTTTGTCTATTGAAGAGGCCTTTTCAGATGCATTTCTTTGTATATATATATATATTTTTTTTTTTTTTTGGTGAAGGAAACAATTAAAAAGTAATAGCTCTGTATTTACACAGTGTTCAGAATGCTTACTTTCTCATAGGAATTAGATAAATTAATAACTTCTCTGTGTAAATATGCCTGTGAAGTTCTCAGTGATGCATTATTGCATAAACTTCAAAGGCTACTCTTGATAGGAGATAGCAGAGAAATAAATATGGGAAAACACAAAGAAGAAGAGTCCCTAAGAATATTATACCTGAGAATACGAAAATCTATTTCTACTCAGTATTTTGCCTTTTTCTCCTCCCTGCCCTTGCCCCTGAAGTAGCTACACAGGCTTTAACTTCTTTTTTTTCCTCACACTTCTGGTCTTCTATGTGGAAAGCTTGTGGTCCTGCAGACTTTCACATAACCCTATCATAAATGAAACAAAATTAAAACATTCAACAGGTTTTCCCTAACACAAAATCTAATCTGCTTGCTCACAGCGTTAGAGGCATTTAAATCTGGATGGCATCAGCACCCAGATGGATTCCTGCAGTGCCAGCCTTATACATGGGAGGACGTTGTGGCTCCCTGTCCTCAGCTTCAGCTAGTACAAGGCCAAGTACTTATGCCCAGTAGGCATGTGTGTGGGTGCACACACATACACACACACACACACACACACAGAGCAGGCCACACCAACCAGCAGCAGCACACCAAAAGCAGCACCTTTGCTGGTGCTCACACAGATGGCCTGACCCCTGTTCTCTGCGGCTGCTCCATATTGAAGCCCATTAGTGAAGTGCACACAAGGGGAGCACGGGGCTCTTCTGGACAGCCTGCCCAGTGGCTGGCCCCAGAGCTGGTCCAGCTCATGATGCCTGGACACACAAACCCCTGAGGTTCAGCGTCCCACTCACCCTCTTTGCACATCCTCAAGTTTCTCATTCTGCTCATCATCTCTGGTCTGTTTGGAAACTCAAAAGTAGAGAGCTCAGGGTAGAGAGTACAGCCACAAAGGGGGTAGCGAGAAATCGGATTTCAGAAGAACATAGCTTAAACTGCAGAGGTCAAGCACGGGACTCAGTCGGACGAGCACACTGGTCAGGTAACTGTTCGCACTTGGACAGTCTCTTTTATCCCGTTTTCCTTCTATTTCCCCTTGTTTTTTTCCAGTCCATCTTCACCCCTCCCTTTGCCCTTTATGGGACCTTTAGTCCTTCCCTGAGTACCCCCTAGTGTTTCGCATTCCCACAATCCCCTCAAAACATCACAAAACAAGTTCTTACAGAATTCCCCCAAGTCCTCTCCTCCCTGCACCCCACAATGACTCCAGCCCCTGCAGGCAACCACCCTGTTACCTTGCATGGTGTCCAGGGACAGTTTCTTTCATTGGCTCATCTTGGTGGGTTTCACACTTGGCTGGGGGAACAGACGATCCTGCAAGTCCATTTTCAATGGTTTGGTTGCTCAGGATACTCTGCCTGAAATTGCTCCTTAAGCCTCACCAGGGCCATTGCATTCGTGGAGATTCACCTCTAATTAGACAACCTAAGACATAGTGTTTCAGCCTGTCTTTTATAATCTATAATACTGGATTAGCAATAATCTGAAGGCTAGGGGACTTTCGTACAATTTCTGATTCTTATAAACAGATTTTTTAGTACCAAAAAGAGACTTTTTTGAAGATGAATTGGGTAAGGAGGGAGGAAGTTTTCACTATTCTGATAAAACAATTTTCCTTTCTTCTGCCACGATTTTTAGTTAGCAGAATGTGCAGAATGTTTCCTTTAAGAAATGACCTGTGTTATTTGCATTTAAAGCCAGATAACTTCAGAAAAGTAACATATTTTATTTAATTGTATTTAGCCAGTCCATTTGAAAAATTTGGCTTTTATGTAGAGATGTATATCTATAGAGAGAGAGAGGATACATTAACCATGTCAGCTCCTCTCCTGTAAGTGTGCTGTTTGCATTAAAATAATGGCACTGACAAGTCAGAAAGGTTGTTAATACTTGTTAGAAGAAAAGTGCAAATCCCAAAGTAGGCCTCTATGCATTCATACACTTACGATTTACGTCCAACAACTTTATGGCCTGAAAGAAAATACTTCATGCGAGGCAATACACTGCATGAATCTGGGCTACTCATTATCTCTACCAGTATCACAGAATAATGATATTTGCCTATGGCTCATTAAAAATGTGTTTGAGTTATATCTAGCTGGTTCAGAGTCATTCAAGAGAGATAATTGGAGTATCTCTATTAATGTGGTATGCTAACCAGCACACTAATGACAGCTCTAGTTAAAGTTACCTTGAGACTTCCACTCAAAAATTTAGTTTCAGTTGCTATAAATTTCTAAAGTTCTCTCTTTTTGGAATGAATACTTTCA
Organism: Arenaria interpres; assembly: GCA_013399435.1. NCBI lineage: Eukaryota > Metazoa > Chordata > Aves > Charadriiformes > Scolopacidae > Arenaria > Arenaria interpres. The sequence goes on along the minus strand of VXAK01012514.1, from coordinate 76,718 downwards.
TGTGTAACTTTTGCCTGTAGGTGTGTAATTACAGAGAATTGAACAAAAAGCCTTCCGTTATTTCTAGAATAAGGAGAATGAAAAAAATATATCTCTAGACCATGCTTTTCATCCTAGATGTTTTTTTGGCAGCATAAATATCTCTAGTGACAAGTGTTTAACAATAGAAACTCAACAAAGTTACCAAACATAACAGTTGCCTGTTGATATCCTGGACGAAACAGATTTTTTTGGTTGCATTGTAGGCATGTTTCACTGCTAAGTAGTAGTTTATATAAGCCACAACAGTGGTTAACTTTCCACTTGTATTTTAGAGGAATGACACATGCTTAACTCTAAAATATTAACACTGCAGTATACGGTGGCAAAAATGCATCCCCTCATCTACCTATTGTTTTGTGCAAAAAGACATTTTTTTCATTGTCAGTTACTAACTGAAATGAAATTATCTTCTTGTTCCACTTTTTCCTGTTTTTACCTGAGAAAACAGAATAAGGAAAATTAGGATTCTTCTTTTTTAAGCTATTTGTAAGAAAATAGTTTAAATTTGTTTTTCGTTAAACAAAAAGCATAGAGAAAACCGGAAAAAATGCTCAATTATGCAACTACTACAGTCTTAACATTGCTATTTCATACATATGTGGTTTGCAGGATGCAACTGCATGCACATGTGCTGTTCCTCCCAGAGACCATTTCCCCTGATGTGTCGGATGATGTGGCAGTCGTCACAGTAAAGCAGGAGTTTCGCAGATCAATCTGAATCTAATTCTCTTTGATTTTTTTACAGTATCAGAGAATGATCTCTGAATTAATGGTGCTACTGCCAGTTGATCCCAATTGTAGTTGACAACCACTGTTAGTTTTCAGTGTGTATGTAGGTGTTTTTTCCACTTCCTTCTACATCTGCTTGTGTTCCCTGAACATCTTGCATCCTGACTTCTCTGCCACGATCCAAGGCATGAGTTGAAAGTGTGTGTCTTCTGAGGCTGACATACTTGAACTTAACTACAATATTATACATGGATAAAAATTGTTTGTGAAATTAGATGATTAGATAACTCCTCTCACAGCTTAAACTCCATGAAATTATAAAAGAAAAATAGCTAAATAATAGATATTATAAAAGACTATATGTTGCATACTGCCATAACTCATGTTTATAAAGACTATAGTTCAGACTATTAAAGGAACTATAATAATGTGTTCATTATTTATTAAAAATTGAACTATTATACACTTTACAGAAATGTTTAGGAATTCAACATCGTCTGCAAATCCTTTAGTATCTGCAATGAACTGCAATGAACTTCAGTCCAACTGTGCTTAGCACTTTAATGAATTAAACATCATTGTTCTGTATTATTTCTGCAATCTTTTCCAAGTGCAGGAGCTTTGTTTAATTGGCTCCTCACTATCTGAGTGAGATACTATTCCTTTGCGATTATCTCTGGCCAATGGCAAAGGCAAGTTGCACTTTTGGCCTTATTTATTCTTATCGTAGTTCACATATATAAATGTTCTTTCTTCCAGCCTTTTTTTTTTTTATTTTCCTTTTCTATCTATTGTGCCTCATTCACACCTACTTTGGAAAATGCTGGAGGAGTTTTGGCAAGGAAAGTCTGCTGAATCTTATGAGAAGTCATATGAATTTCTGTATTTTTTGCACCTAATTTGAAATAACTTTTAACATGAAAAAAAAATATCAAAAATAATCTGAAATTATGTAACCGATTTCCAAATACCTAATGTATGGCTGACTTCTGCTGGAGGTGGCCCAACCCGGAGGCAAACCCAACCAGGATGTTCATAAGGATTGTAAGGATATGCATATAATATATATATTATATATAGAGAGATATATTAATCCTCAGAAGG
>VXAK01012514.1:0-74815 GCA_013399435.1 Arenaria interpres | reverse complement strand
CAGAAGGATTGATCATAAGGATTACTGTGTTCATAAGGAAACTGGAGAACCCCTGTTGTAATTGTGCCTTCTGAAGGAGAGGGACACTGCCTTTCATACTAACTATCTGTTTAATTTGGAGTGTTATTGTGCTTTCAGGTCTGGATTCAGTTACTTTTCTATAAACACTGCACGTGTGATTCATGATATGATGTAAAATGTGTACAAAGCCTCTTCTGACAGTCTTGACAGAAATACTCAGATTCTGTTTCTGACTGAATATTTACCAAATATTTGCTTGAATTGCTGGGAAATCAGAAGTTTATTTTCTCTGATATGACACATTTAAATACTCTCAATCCCTCTGTCAGTATCTGGTCATATCGACTACTAAAGTAATTTAAATATTGAGCATATGGCTTCTGACTAAAAGACAGTGCCCATTTGTCATCATTTTACACTGAATTATACCATTGAAACAATGGCTGCCTCAAGACAGAAGAAATATTGACATTATTGATTAAAATTAATTTCTTCATGAGACTTCTGTAGAGCTTGGAGTTGATACTATGAGGTGCTGAATGTCTCTTAAGAAGAGCCTAAATTACCAGTAATCCCAGAAATGTCACAAGGAGACCACCCAGTGCCTCGCAGGTTCAGACTCATTATATCCACATAAATCCCTTATGCTGCTGCAAACACCTGAAAGTTAACTTATTATTCATAAATAGACTCAAAGTAAGTAATAAAAGTTAGAGCAGTTCATTGTACTTGTTTGCAGTTTCTTTGCTGTATAGTGCCTTTATGGCTCTGATTTTATTGATGTACTTTTAGACAAGAATATTCCTTTGTTTCCACAGCTGTTGAAGGAACACTGTAGAGAAAGGAAGTATTATGCTTATTTCTGTCAAATATGAAAGGAACTAAATCTTTCAAATCATTCTCTCAGAGCAGGGAGTGCATGCAAAAGAATTTTAACAAAAATAATTGTGATGTTTGTCAGCTGTTTACACCTTTACATTTTATATATATGTCAGTTATGAGGACTTGTAGCGAGCTTCTCCTTGACTTCACGCAGACAAATTCAGGTGAGGTATGTTCTGAGACTTCACAAAGACTGGATGCTACATACTTTAGATACAGTTCTCTGTCAGACTCCAGTTTCTTTCTGGTAGTATCATCTTCTGCTGTATTAGTAACAGCTTCTTAGTCTGTATTGTCTAAGAATCACCTCCACTTGATGGCGCCTTATTTAGCTATTGGAAGTTTCCATCAAACACATGCCTATTATAGCTCAAGACAGGCACAAGACCACTTTTTACCTTTGCCTTTTGATTTTCATGTCTTGAAACAGCAAACCCTCTTCCCCCACCAAGGAAACAAGAAATGAAGTTCTTACCTCTGGAGCAATTGAGAAATTTGAACTGCCCTTTCCTTCAGGGAATCTGGCCTTTTTGAGCAGCTTAGCTTGGGATTTCGTTTACAATTAGCCCAAAAACAACAGTTACATCAGGATGTTTGTGTCCCTGCTAACCTAGACCTATTTAAAGTCTTTGCTTGTAAAACCTAATTCTAAATCTAAAATTAGAAAGAACTGTTGGCTTGAAAAACCTTTATGAATGTAGCAAAAGGTTAACTTCTCAAATGACAATGTCAGTATTAATTTATAGCAATTATTTTATTTTCTTTATATGTTTTATTAAAAGAGCTATAAAAGGAATCCTAACCTATTGTCTTTCAAATATTTTGTTCACTACATGACCTAACCCGAAAACTTAAAGGGTTGCTACTTTTACCCTCTGAGAAAAGTGAATGAATTCTGGAGGGGTTTGCTTGTCTCTGTGCCATGCCTAAAATAAAGATGCAAGTTTTTCATAAGGTCATTTTATGCCAACTAGCTTCTCAATATGCACTATATCAAGCTCAAAGTACGTTTGTCTGTATATTTTATTGCACGGTGTATTGAATCTATAAGATATTTTATTGAGTTCATTATGCTTCATATTCATCCTATTATGCTTTACTGAGTTCAGCATAATCTTTAACCTATAACGCACTTTCATTTTTATTTGGTACATTAGACCCTTTTCTCTTTTTTTTTGGTCATGATTACTCATGTGCTTTTTTCATGCAACTGTAATGATATTACATTATAAAAGCATTTGACAGAGGGTGTTTATCAGCATTTTCATTTTTGAAGTGTGTTTTGTAGGAGTCTATAAATTGGCTTGAGTTTAGCATAAAATGTCTACCATGGGACTCTGGGCACCAGTATTTTAAAGCCTGTTCATTTGAAATATTCAGTAACGAGGATTTGTGTCACAAATATATGTCTGAAAATAGAATCTGTTCATATCAGCAACCATTATTGAAAGGTTTTATAGTAATTCATGCTTTCATTGCTATTTTCAAGGGCATTGTAGTTTACACCATCACAGTCAAGGCTTTAAACCTCGGCATACCTCCTGTGAGCTGGATTACCCCCACGGATTGGAAGTGAGCAACAGTGATAGTTTATACTCAGAAGATTTTGGTCTAGCACTTGTGGTAGGAGCTAGCAGGGGCCTGGCTGTTGTACCGCATGGAGCCGTGCCACTCATTCTCTCCAGTCATGTGTCTCCTTACTGCAAAAATAAGAACGACATTGTTTACCAACTAATACTGCTTATAACTGTGCCAAATGCTTGGGGATAGATGAGTGAAGAAAAAGGCATTTAGCTTGTGGGAATCATTACTATTCATCTGTAAAAACACTGAATGATAAATATTTATTTTTTTTTATTTTCTTTCAGATTATTACTTTAAGAGATTACATTCCCAAAATCATTGGTCCAGATGCTTTTAATCTGTATATTGGCCTTTACACGGGTTATGATCCCACATTGAATCCTACAGTTTCTAACATATTTTCAACAGCTGCTTTTCGGTTTGGTCATGCAACAATCCAACCAATAGTAAGGCGATTGAATGCACAGTATTTAGATGATCCAGAACTCCCAGATCTTCACTTGCATGAAGTTTTCTTTAGTCCCTGGAGGCTTATTAAAGGAGGTATGGTTTTATTTAAACTGCTTGGGTTTTCATTCCAGAATATTGTAACTTTTTCAAAGTTACTTATCTTGAATTAGGAATAGAAACATTTATTTAATTGCCTCATTGATTTAAGTTGTTAAATGGATTCCAGAGCATTCACGTGAACTGGAATAATTATTCTGAGCTAAATAGTTCACTGATTCAGACAAAAGTTATTCTCCAGATTAAACCAGTCTGGTAGATTGTGATAGATTGAAAAAGATATTTCTTCTTTTTTTTTTTTTTTTTTATGGAGGAATATATTGTCAGGTTACAAATGTGCTTACACCTGAAGAAGCAGATGGAGCCTTTTCATAGCACTATTACTTCTATTTTGACCTGCAGCACATTTTTGCATATGTTTGAATGTAAAAGCCTGTGGCCAGTGTTTAAAAAAACATAGAAGTATGCATGCATTCATATATGTTAAGAAAGCTATAATGGTATATATATACACTGTAATGTCTTATTATTTTTGTGTTTTAAGGAGGCTTGGATCCTTTACTAAGGGGTCTTCTAGCACATTCAGCAAAACTGCAGGTGCAAGATCAACTACTGAATGAGGAATTAACAGAAAAACTGTTTGTGTTGTCCAATAACGGTTCACTTGATTTAGCATCGTTAAACTTACAGCGTGGCCGTGACCATGGACTCCCAGGTCTGTTGATTTTTCTTGAATTTTCTTCCAACTGGTAACTGAATAATAACTGCTTATAGTTGGGATGTAATCATAGGTTTTAAAATAATTGCTTTAGTAATCAGAAAAGTAACTTAAGTCTCTTTTAAAATGTAGGCAACTAATTTTTAACTTTGATGGAAACAAAATATTCCCCAGCATTTGAAATTAAAGTAACCTGTTAAATCTGTAATCTGGAAGGACAGTACCAGTGAGTGGATCTGGGTTTGCTTATGTAGGTACCTGAGGCTTGTTCTTGCTGGAACCAGCTCCAGAGGAGTGGGGTTTCTGCCTGCGGCAGCTACTTGCCATCAGCAGGCTGCCCCCAGCCTGTGGGACAGTTCAATTTAGACACAACCTCATTGGCTCTACCAACCATAGTAGGTATTGAGATGTCTCCAGGAGTGGTGTAGGTGGCTTATCTAGGTGTACACCTCATTTTGAGAAATTTTACACGTTTGTGCCTGGTTTTTGCACTAGATTTCTTACTCCAGTCAGCCCAGAGTAAGATTGAACTATCAAGGAGTGCTATCCCATCAGGCCATGAATGTACCATCTTAGAGGAAGACTGCTGGAGCTTAGTTTAATTTGATTGCATCAGCTGTTAAATTATACAGTAGGTTCCCGTTGCTGTGCAAAACCTTTTACAAGCATGCCACAGCTTCTGAGAGCAGAGGCAGCAACCCTCAGCATGGTATACAGGGCCTCTTTCATTTCTAAAACTGTGTCCCTGCCTGATCAGATCACTTTTCTGCATGAATAACAAACAAATCTGGCTGCCCTTCCATGCTCTGAGCCAGATGTCCCACTCATGGAGGTAGGACTGATTGATTGTCAAAGGGTGTTACATGTCTGGGTGACAACCCTCTCCATCTCTCCTGTGCAACTCTGCAGCTAGGAATACACAAGTCATTGACCCAGAACAGTAGAAATGAAGTCTGACTCCAGCCTGGAATGTAAAGCTCTCAGCTACAAGAGGGTAGAAATGGAGTCTTGATCTCCCAGACTAGAAATTAAAGGTTTTGGAGGAGATGGAGGGCAGGGAAGGGAATAATTCCAATTATGTAAAACAATGTAAAAGAAATATATTTTCCAGAGAGTTGGACATGTGCCCTAGGCCACTCTCCTTAGTATAATTCTTTAGTAACTTCATTCAGGTTACTTCTTGCCCACTCTTTACCTAACTCCTGTATTCCGAGTCTGGAAACCTCAAGATACAGTTCATGCTCCCAATAACTATTATCATGTTTTCATTGCTTAAATTTGGGATAACTGTTTCAAAACCTTTTTTCCTTCATGAAAATGTTGTAGCAATTGCATATTCTGTAATTTCAGACCCTGCCATTGTTTATGCAATCAATTTAACCAATAATAACAGGCCTGTTTTTAGACATAACTGTCTATGACTATGATTAAGGTTGTCAGAATCCAGTGCTTATACATTTATTAATTTCATATATCATGCTTAACAGTCAAGTCAAACTTCCTTTTAACATAATATTTACAGGTTATAACGACTGGCGAGAATTCTGTGGCTTACCAAAACTGGAAACTCAGACTGACCTGAATACAGTAATAACCAATTACAATGTCATTGAAAAAATCATGGAATTGTACCATAATCCAAGCAATATTGATGTTTGGCTTGGTGGTCTTGTAGAAGACTTTCTTCCAGGGGCTAGAACGGGTCCCCTGTTTGCATGTATAATTGGAAAGCAAATGAAAGCACTAAGGGATGGTGATAGGTGAGTTTATTCATGCTGTTGAATCATTTGTGTAATATGCAAACTCAATGGAGATTTTACAGATATGTGAGAATACTTCCCAGAACATAAGACAATATAATACTTAAACAGACTTTAAACAAATCATTCCTTGCCACTTCCACTTTTTAAATTTTGCTTCTTCAGTTTTGTTGGGTGAGCTTTTGCTTATTCTTCTTTGATCTGTATATAATTTCAATTCCCGATGACATGGAGATTTGTTTCTGTGGTATTGAGAAGCCCAGCTTTGCACTCCTGGTGGAAATGCTAGGTGCCACCAGCAGTTAATTGTGCCAGGGGCAACTAACTACTGTGTGGATGGATGTAGTACTGTGCAGACTTTATCTATCCAGTTCCTGAGGGCTGCACTGGTCTTAGGGTCCTTAACTGCAAGAACCTCAACATTTTCCATGGCAACGACAGCAAAGTCAGAAGGGATAGGCAGAGAGCTGTAATTCGGGCTGCCTAGAGGGGATAATAAAAACACCGTGTACCTAGTCTTATGTGAACTGGGGCTGCAGAGTGCTCCCAGAATTGCCTCATGGGACACAGCATAGTATGTCCCTTCACCCAACCCTGCACAACGACCACCGGGATGTTGTGCCAGTTCAGTCCTCCACGCCAGGAAGGCAGAACAAAATGCGTCTTCGAGTCACAAAGGAGTGCAAGATGCAGTTTATATCTTGCTTCAGCTCCTGAAGCAATTATGAAACCAACCGTTTTTTTCATTTCTGAAATGTACTTGTGGCAGTAATCTTGAATCTCATGAGAAGACTAATTTTAAACTGCTCACACCATGCTAGCAGTGGTGTTTTAAGTTCATCTGGTCCTTCTGCTCACCTTTAAGCTCCTCTCATAAGTCACTGTTGTGGAAAGAAACCATTATGTAAATAAGCATCCGAGGCAGGATTTAAATCTGAACTTTAAAAAATGTTAATTAATTAGCTTACAGGAAAAAGTGATGTTAATCATAAAGGTGGTATCTTATTAGCACAAACTGTATAGACAACAAACATTCCACTCAACAGTGTTAAAAATGTGGTTGAAAGTTTTCTGAATCGTACAGACATACTTGACCCTGTCTGGGGAAGGGTAATCTATGGAGGCCCTTCCAGCCTTGTTTCCATGATTCAGTGCCTTATGATACTTCTTATTATTCAGTGTCTTATGATACTACTAGCATTAATTAAAGTTAAGCATAATTTAACATTAACTTCAAATTGAGAAAAAGGGAGTTCTAATAATAAAATAATTCCCCAACTTTTTGCCATAAAGTTTGTGTTAGCTAACTTAAACGTGAAATGGTGTTGTCATTAATGCTATGATAAGGAACTATCTACAAGAAGTTAAAAGTACGAAAAAACGTGTTATAGTTGTCACACAGTAAGAAGAAGAATGGAAAAGTCTAACATTCATTAAGGTGCCTTGTCAGATAGAGTACTGGGTACTATGTATATCTGCACTAGTAAGACTACTTGCTTTCTAGATACCCTAATTGATATGTCATTAAGTAGGGATTTCAAAACATCTTCTCTAACGTATTTGTTTAAGTTCAGAAATCAGGTCTAAGTGGAATTTTTTCACTGATTGATCTCCATCCTGATAGCCTTAAAATTTTTTGTCAGTAATCTGACAAAACACAAAGGGATTTCTTTTTCCAACATACTAAACTCAGGCACTGTCTTAGCCTCAGCCAAATCACCTGGAACAAATTGTTCCTGTTCCACCAGCCTCAACTTTCTTTTTCCATCTCTTCCACCTCTGAATCTTTCTGTCTCTCTGATCTCAGGGTTTGATTTAAGATTTCAATGCAAGTTATTGAGATTGAAATGTGGGGTAATGGAAACTGTCAGTTGCCAAGAGGAGCTGCTCTGGAGCTGGCCCGACCCACAGCAGAGCCACAGATCTTGGGGCACAGAAGGGTTTCCTGAGGTAGGGAAATGCTGGGGCAGCAGAGAGACACGAGGCAGAATGGTGGGCACTTGTCTGAGAGCAAAGGCTGCAGCTCCGGCTGTGGGGTCTGCGCCATCAACCCCAACGGTGGCTGATGCCCCCACCCAGACGGAACTGCAGAAGGGAGAGGCTGCAGTGCAGACCTCAGACTGCAGGAGGTGCCTGGACCTTTCTCCTGGGGCAGGGATAGGTGCAGATCTACCTGCAGAAAGTGTGCCTGGGTGGAGGACCTCCTGCAGCAGGTGACTGAGCAGCAGAAAGTGGTGAGGCAGCTGCGTAGCATCAGGGAGGCGGAGGAGTTAGATAGATGGTTCCAAGCGCAGTCTGCAGTGGACCCACAGCCCAACCAAAAATTTCCCCAACCAGCACACAGAGGAGGGGAGCCAGTAACATGGAAGAATGGCAAGGATCAGCAAGAGGAGGAGACTTCCCCTGAAACCTGATGTCCCCTTGTAGAACCGCTTCACTGCTCTTCAGAGTGAAGAGGAAAGACCAGTCATGTCAGGAGAGACACCGGAGCTGAGTAAGGCAGCCCAATCTGCTCCTCCTATAACAACCAGTGCAACTAAGAAAAGGTGACAGGTGACGGTAGTAGGCATACATGAAACAAACTCCAACTCAAAAAGGGAAAAAGGGAGCCTACAGAGGGTGGCAGCAAGGAGAGGTAGCCTGGAAAGAATTCTGAGAAATTGTCTGAGCAGCCAGGGATCAGGTCAGGGAAGCTAAAGCCCTGACAGAATTAAATCTGGCCACGGATGTCAAGGACAACAAGAAAAGCTTCTATAGGTATGTTGGTGATAAAAGGAAGACTAGGGAAAATGTGGGCCCTCTCCAGAAGGAAATGGGAGACCTGATTACCCAGGATATGGAGAAGGCAGAGGTACTCAATGGCTTTTTTTGCCTTACTCTTAATTGGCAAGTGCTCTAGCCACACCGGCCAAGTCACAGAAGGCAGAGGCAGGGAATGGGAGAATGAATAACTGCCCAGTGTAGGAGAAGATCATGTTCGAGACCATCTGAGGAACCTGAAGGTGCACAAATCCATGGCACCTGGTGAGTTGCATCTGTTGGTGCTGAGGGAACTGGCGGATGAAGTTGCTAAGCCACTATCCATCATATTTGAGAAGTTGTGTCAGTCTGGTGAAGTTCCCCTTTTTTAAAAAGGGAAAAAAGGAAGACCTGGGGAACTAGAGGCCCGTCAGTTTCACCTCTGTGCCCAGCAAGATCATGGAACAGATCCTCCTGGAAACTCTGCTAAGCCATATGGAAAATAAGGAGGTGTTTGGTGACAGCCAACATGGCTTCACTAACGGTAAATTGTGCCTGACAAATTTGGTGGCCTTATGTGACAAGTTTACAGCATTGGTGGATAAGGGAAGAGCAACTGACCTCATCTACCTGGACTTGTGCAAAGTATTGGACACTGTCCTGCACAACATCCTTGTCTCTAGATTGGAGAGACATGGATTTGATGGATGGACCACTCAGTGGATAAGGAATTGGCTGGATGGCCACACTCAAAGAGTTGTGGTCAACAACTCGATGTCCAAGAGGTGACCAGTGACAAGTGGTGTTCCTCAGGAGATGATATTGAGAGCAGCACCGTTTAACATCTTTGTTGGCCACACGGATAGTGAGATTGAGTGCAACTTCAGCAAGCTTGCTGATGACACCAAGCTGTGTGGTGTGATCAACACACTGGAGGGAAGGGATGCCATCCAGAGGGACCTGGACAGGCTGGGCAGAGAACAGATTGAAAGCAGCCCTAAGGAGAAAGACTTGGGGGTGTTGGTTGATAGGAAGCTCAACATGAGCCGGCAATGTGCACTCGCAGTCCAGAAAGCCAACCATATCCTGGGCTGCATCAAAAGAAGCATGGCCAGCGGTCAAGATTCTGCCCCTCTACTCCACAGGGAACCATCCACAGGGTACCACAGGGAACTATCTTAGCAGTTTCGCAGTGCTTAACACTGTTTAATGTACTAATGTTATCAAGCTCTCCAGAAATATTTTTTTTGCCATTCATGACATGTCTCAATATACAAAATGTTTGTATTTTCTTCCCTCACCCCCCCAGTGTTTTCTTTCCCTTTCTTTTTGTCTTTAAATACAAAAGATGTGTGTATGCAGACATATGTATTATATATAATATATATCATTTAAATAGATACACCTTTGTAGCACCAACTGCTTCTTCTCTTCTGTCACCAAACTTCCGATCCAACAAAATGGAAAAAGCCAGTCCTCTTAGCTTACCTTTTTGTATGATCGAAAAGCACACTTCCTGTCTTGCAGTTCTCTGGTATAATTAATCTGCATATCTAAAGCTTTCTTACCAAATTTAAAATGCCATACTAAACAGAGGAGCATTCAGCAATATCTTGTTTTCATAGCAACCGTTCAGTAATGGCAAACAGAATTCAAAAGCTATGGTACAGGAAAATCTATTATGGCTACTCCTGTAATCCTCCTGTAATTTATGCTTAAAACAATTTATGAGTGCACAGTGAATGCTTGTGTGCATAATATTAAGCATCCAGTTCAAACAAATTAGTTCCAATTTGGGAGACCTGATTACCCAGGATATCTTGTGGCCCTGTAGATTGTAACTTGCCTTGTGGCCCTGTATCACCAATGAAATGCAATTCTGCAAACGTGAATAATAGTTTTAACCAGCTGACTTTAACACATCATCTGAGTTGACCAGTACATCAAACTCACACTAGTCTTTTCTTGACTTTCAAGCTGGGTGTGTAAGTCTTCAGATCATGGTGTTTACTTTTATTATTGTTGTATGCACCTACGTTTTGCTATTATTCGTATTTTTGGTCTTTTACATAGGGTATTGTGAAAATAAGAATAATCAGCTCTTTGAATTTGACCTTTTCAAAATGTTTCTGTCATTTTTTCCAGATTTTGGTGGGAAAATGATAATGTTTTCACAGAAGCTCAAAAGCACGAACTCAAAAAACACTCATTGTCCCGCGTGATTTGTGACAATACGGGGATTTCTGAAGTGCCAGCAGATGCCTTTCAACTTGCAAAGTTTCCACAGGATTTTAAGCATTGTGACAATATACCTGGGATGAATTTAGAAGCATGGCAAGAACACTACCAGGAAGGTAATCTCATAATTACCAGTCTTTTCTGATGAGAGGGGAAAGTAGTCAGCAGTAAGAGCACTGACCTTCATTGTGGCAGGTATTAAGTGGCTGGTCTGATGCAGATCTTTACTATTTCTGCCACTTAGAAATGGGATCTACGTCTTTCTCCCCTTCTTTCTCAACCTCCTCTGTAAAAAAGATAATGTTTGCCAACTTCACTCTGATAACATCAGTGGCTTGTGATATATCCAGGCATGGCAATTGGGGCGGGAGTTCTTAGACAGATAGAAAATATTAACTATGAACTCTGAAGAACATATTGTTAGAAGATAATGCTAATTTTACAAGGATTATAAGTCAAACCTGAGGTATTCCATATAAATTCTTGTCCATAAATGAACAATTGAATTCTTGATCACCTTAAAATTTGTGAATAATTTCACTGAAGTTACTTTATAGCTCTAATGGAGAATAATGTCAATTTTTGAAGGTAAAGTGGTATTTTTTTAAAAGCTTGTAATACAAACTTTTTATTTGTAGAGGAAACATGTGGAACACCAAAGAGCGTGGAAAACGGTGATTTCATATACTGTTCAGAATTTGAAAAATCTACAGTGATTTATTCATGTGAATATGGATTTAAACTACAAGGAGAGGAACAATTAACCTGCACAAGCAAAGGATGGAATTTTGAGCCTCCTATTTGTATAGGTATCTGGTTTTTTGTTGTTTCTGAATTTTGTAAAAGCACACCTCATCAGAAGTTAACTCCCTCCTATGCTCTCTTGTAGTCAACTTTCTGGGTTTGTAGGGACAATAACAGGATAATGTGAAACTCTACTTGCTCCAGAATTGCTCTCTCAATCTCTATCCATCCTGATTCAGCAATCAGGTTGATGACAGGAAAATGTCACTAAAAATTAGCTAATTAAGCAAAAATGAGTCAATTAATTAGCAGTGGGGAAAAAACAGAAAATCAGAATTATAGATTGCTTCCTCCTACATCCAACATAACAGCAAGACAGACAATTGTCACTGTCCTAGCATGGTTGTTCTAGATACAAAACAGCTCAGCACCATGTTCGTATCATCCTAATAAGTTAATCAAAAGTAGTAAAGAAGAAAATACTGTGAAGTAAATAAGTGAAATTAAGAAAATTAATTATCATTTGAGTTCCAATCTCCTTCCCCCAAGTAGATGTGAAAAGATTTGCCAGAAATGAATTACTTCTTCAGGTACAAAAGTAGAGCAGGTCAAAAATCAGTAAAAAGATACTGTCTTTTGACATTTCACACACATTTTCAGGGGAATATTTTTATGCTACTTTAATATTTTTTTAATCTTCTCTCTTCTTTTTGCCTTATTTTTACGTTGAATAGAATAGGATAGGAAGAAAGAGATTGTGGCAAATATTTCATTACAAGACCTTCACTCTTTGCAGCTATAAAGGATAAATTCTCTCTCTTCACATTTCAAATATGTATGTTTATGATGGTGTGTGTATATACATTTTTCATATAGATATATGTATATATACACTCAAACTACTCAGCTTTATAAGAACATGAGAGAAAATCAATCCTGAAAAGGCTGTATTTAGGAATATATTATGGATGGTGGTAAATTAATTTGAATGCAAGTGCTGCAGCTGATCCGCAATAAAGTCTACTTATCAGTATTTCTGTGACAGCAGAATAGAAAGCTATTCATTCTAATTGTATACCTGGTATGGAAAAAGTCAAATGAAATTTGAAGCTCTTTCCTTTATTCAAATCCCATTTATCCACTGAATTCCACCCACATAAATACCATATAAAGAAATAAAACTGTTAAATGAATTATAATAAAATCTTTTCAATAGATTAATGTTCTGGCAGCAAACTGAATAAATAAGTTATATGAATGAATCATTCCTTGTCCTAGTTTCTTTTAATATGTTCAGTAATGTAAACAAAAGATTGTATATCTGCTATAGGAAAACAAGCTGCTGCATATGTTAAATAAGCAATGCCTTTATTAAAAGAAAACCATCAAAACCCACTTGTGCAGATGCTACTTGAGTCTTACAGTAAAAAGTGCTTTGTTCCATGCATGTCTATGCAATGTGTTTTCATTCTTTTAAGTGTTCGGCAAATTAGGAGTAAGTCAAGCAATATAATGAGGAGGATAGAGCTTAGCATTTCTGCAGATGGTTTCAAAATTATATGCTGCTCTGGAAAAGACAGAATGGCCTGCTGTCAAAAGCATAGGAATCTGAGAGCTGGTAATTCCTGCTTACTAACTTTGGCTTTGACAGAAATCATTTCTATTGATTCAGGAAGTAATTTAGTGCTAGACTATGCTACCTTCCTATATATTAAGTGTTATTTTACTCTTGATAGATAACTCTGTTTACTCTGCTTTAATAAAGTATTGTTCTCTTCCAGCAGTAGGATAGGCTGTTAAGACCTGACATGCACTGTTTAGTGATGGAAAAAAGAGTTAGCTATTTCACACATAGCATGACTACAGATCTACGAAAACTGAAATAGCACGTTTGAATTGCAGCATAGGCAAAGCCTGTGTGTGTTCTCCTTCCCAGACGATGACGAAGCCAGTGGGAGTTAACCCAAAATGTAGTCTTGAAGGGAGTAATACTTATTCAGGAATCTTTATCTTGAGCAACAGATTATTTTCCTGCTACAGAGAGGTGTTACGAGAGTTAGTGTTTCTTAAGGGTTCTGAAGTTTAAGATTATTCTTTGCATGGTTAGTATTTTGGCTGTCTCAGTTGATGGCTAGCTTTGGACACAGCTACTGCTTTGTATTAAGATTTAAGATCCTATTTCTAATTAGAGAATTCCCTAAGTTATCTGACTGACAATGTTAGGCTAAGTCTTTTCTACATTGCCAGTTTCTAATACTGATCAAAAAGAGCTACTTAAACTGAAGTGGCAGATCAAACATTGTGGTAGGGAAGGAAAGGAATATAACCAAAAATAGAAGAAACCAAAGGCTCGGCTAGTTGCACACATATAGGCTCACGGTGCTTCCCAGGACCACAGATCAGAGACATTGAACAAGGTGGCAAACACTATACAGGACTAATGTGTAGTGTTAACTGTCTAAAAACTGTCTAAACCAGTGCTGGACCCCTATCTTTAGGCAACTGAATCAAGTCCTGCAAGTAAATATTACAGAGAAAGAAGAAAGATGCATGAATATGGAAAAGACTCCATCCTTTCCCTCATTGAGTACTTTCTTTCCTGCACACCACACTGAGTTTCATCACCTAATCAGAAAACGAGAGTGAAAGGTCTTGATTGGACTCAGGAACAATATGTTTATGTACATTTTCGAATAGATAGTTGTTTTGTATCCAAAGCTATCCAGAATATTTGGCTCCTCAAAATCATGCTAGAAGTGTATAGAACTGTGCCAGTGTTATTGTTCTCACTACCTCTGTAGACCACGGAAAAAAATGTTTATAGAGGTACAAAAAGTCTTAGAACATAAATACATGTAAGAAGAGCTCTCAAGTTTACAGCCTGCATTTTTGAAAATTCAGCCAATTGCTACTTGTTGCTTTTGGTAGATTACCAAAATGTTTTCTTTTTTCATCATTTCCAATCAAACAAAAACAAAAGTCAAAACAAACAAAAAAACTCCCGACTTTGTGCTTTAAAAAGTAATAATAAGGATCTTTGGCAGTATCTATGTGTCACTGAAAGTGTACAATACTTTTCATTTATGAATACTTGCAGAAAGTGTGTATGAGAAGTTGATAATTCCTCTCAATGATTATTGATCAGTGTGTATTCATTTTACAGACATCAATGAATGTGAAAATGAAATTAATCCACCATGCTCTCCTTCTGCTAAATGCATTAACACTAAAGGCAGCTACAAATGTCGCTGTACTGAACCTTACAAGCTGGCAGAAGATGGAAGAACATGCATTGGTAATGCTTGTGAATCTACTGTCCATTAAAAATTTCTCTGTTCTGTTTTATGATGCTGTAAAAATCATAAAATTGAGATTTATTGAAGAGCTGTTAACACACGTAAAAAACCTCTACATGGTCATGGGCATAATGATGCAGTCAGATTCTGTAAAGTAAATGAAGGTATTGAATAAATAATACAGACACACAAGTAAGCTTTTCATTTTCCATTCCTACCATACATAAACGGCTAAGTATTTCCTGACAGTGTATATGAAGGGCGGGGGTCAAATCTGTCTCAGTTTCTCTAGTTAGTATCTAAATTCAGCCTCTGAATCTTAAATAAGTTCCACCTTTTACGTACCAAAACTGTTAATCCTTTTAGGTCTTTCATAAACTATGCATTTGCTTGTTTTTCAGCTTTACTGCATGCGTGGAAGCTGTATTGGTTCTTATGGTTTAAGTGTGGAGTGTGAGTGTAGTTACCCACTGATGCTGAGCAATCCCTGTTATGGGGAAAGAGTGCCTAGATCTGTCAAAAGCTCTCTGAAAACCTGCAATCCAAACTCAAGTGGATGGATATCTACTTTACAAAAGTATCCAAGGGAAGCACAGAAAGTTTAGAGTGCTCAAAACTTATATATTTGGTGCTGTAGGCCACGCAATCATAAGTAGATAGCACATTTCTTATTTCCTGTTTCAGCAAATACCTTGTTTATGACACCTGGGATTGCATTGTCCCTTACTGTTAATTGCACAAAGAAAACACAGGATGGTAATTCCCCAGTAAAAAAAATTACCTTCTTGCAAACAAACAGATGTCTTCAATGATGAACATGCAGTTTTCTAGCTATGGTTCAGAGCATATTCAAGAGACATCTCATTCCTCAAATAAAACCTTATGGGTGAGATCACCAAAGCCCTAGGAGTGAAGGACAGTGGGAGCCTGTACTGACACAGCAGCACTTGACATCCCTCTGCACAGGCACACCAACAGAAGTACCTTCTCAGTCAATGCTGCCAGAAGGACCTACCTCTCTCTTGCTGTAGCAAATGCAAATGCAAATCCTCAGGGTCAAGTCTTTCTGGAATAAAACTGAAAAGGAATGGTGCTAGTCATTCAGAGTTTTATATTTTAAAATATTAGAAAAATAGAAAAAAACCTACCCTTATTTGTAGGTGTTTTTTATCTTTATTTACAGTTTATTCCTTTACCCATTCAACCACAGTCACATTTATTTACCACTCTAAATCCAGGGACAAAAAACTGCCTTCCGATTAGTTTAAAAAGATTACTTTGCTGATGTTGAGGGCAACAAAGACAGATTATATGAGGACACATTATATGAATGTAAGGCAGCTCCAAATACAAGGTGAATTTTAGATTTCAAGGGAGGAAACAGGAAGTGCTTACAGTCAGTGCTACTGCGCCAAGTGGTTGTTATCCCAGACCAAGTCAAATGTGCTTTTCAGAGCTTCATTGATTTTCTGACAACTCAAGAAAATGGGTGCAGGTACAGCCACCCAGGCTACTGCTGAATGCCTCGCATAGAAATTTAGCGCCTTCCTTTAGACCTCAGTGGCTAGAGGAGTTTGTCATCTCCATGGGCCCATCCTTGTGTGTTATGCTCAGGTTTGGTTTGTTGGATCTCTGGAGTCAGACATAACAGTTTCTGCTATGTGACACACGTTTCTTCCCCTTACAGCTTAAAGCTATAGAAGAAGTCTGTTGACAAATAACTGGCAAAATTTGGCAAGCAATTACCTGGGTCTCCCTTGCATTATCTTACAGAAATAAGGAGACTTGTTTAATGCTCTGCCATAACTGTATTTTAAGCTGATTTCTCAATTTGAAATTGTGTCCTTAATCAACAATCAAAAGTCAACAACTTTTTAAGTCACTACAGAGTGTCAGCCATTACATATTAGTTATAATTAATACTGGCAAACTTTTAAAAGACATAATCCCTCTTAGATTCAAAGATGTAATTGCAGCTATTCTTTACCTCAGTATTGGTCCACTGGGAGCCTCCAAGCTAAGGATCATGGGCAAGGTGCAATGCTTGAAGATAAAACCTTCTAAAATAAGCTGAGTTTCATTTTTACCGTTATGTGAACTGTAGCCCAGATATGCATTCCTGGGGAACAAGCAGGAGGAATTAGAAGTTTGTGTGCAGTTACAAGGCTACAACCTCACTGGGATCACAGAAACCTGGTGGGATACCTCACACAGCTGGAATTCCAGGATGGATGGATACAGACTCTTTAGGAAGGACGTACTGGGAAAGTGACAAGGCGGGCATGTTGCACTTTTTTTGAGAGAGCAGCAGGAACGCATGGGGCTCTGCCTTGGGATGCATCAGGAGACAGTGGAGAATTTACAGTCAAGATCAGTGGGCAGAGCAATATGGCTGCTGTTGTATGTGCTATGGACTCCCTAATCAGGAGGAAGTAAGTGAGGCTTTCTTCAAACAACTGGAAGAAGTCTCAAGTTCACAGGCCCTGTGAGCAGTTCATGGGGAACTTCAACCACACTTTAACCTGCAAAGACTATACAGCCAGGCGCAAGCAGTCTAGGAAGTTTCTGGAGAGCATTGATAGCTTCCAGATACAAATGATCAAAAAGATAATAGAGAAAGGTGCTCTGCGGGACCTGATACTTACAAATGGAATCAGAGAATGGTTGAGGTTTTAAGGGGCCTCTGGAGGTCATCTTGTCCAATCACTCTGTTCAAGCAGGGCTACCTAAAGCCAGTAGTACAGGAGCATGTCCAGATGGCTTTTAAATATCTCCAAGGTTGGAGACTCCGCAACCTCTCTGGGCAAACTGTACCAGTACTGAGTTATCCTCCCAGTAACAAAGTACTTCTTGATTTTTAGATGACACCTCCCGTGTTTCAGTTTGGGCCTATTTTCTCTTGTCCTGTCACTGGACACCACTGAAAAGTGCCTGGCTCTGTCCTTTTTGCACCTGCCCTTCAGATATCTATAGATATTGATAAGCTCCCCCCGACCCTTCTCTTCTCAAGGCTAAACAGTCCCAGCTCTCTCAGCCTTTCCAGGGAGCACAGGAGAGATGTTCTAGACTCTTATAATCTTTGTGGCCCTTCACTGAGCTCTCTCGAGTATGTCCATGTCTCTCTTGCACTGAGAAGCCCAGAACTGGACACAGCACTCCAGATGATGGAAGGGACCTTTTTAGATGAACTAGTCAAACTTCCCTGTTTAAGCAGGATCAGCTACAGCAGGTTGCCCACGACCATATCCAGTCCAGTTTTGAATATCTCCAGGAATGGAAACTCCACAGCCTCTCCCAGAAAATTTTTCCAATGCTCCACCTTCAGAATAAAAAAGTATTTTTTGTGTTTCATGATTTTTGTTTGTGCCCATTGCCTCTTCTTCTGTCAGTGGGCACTACTGGGAAGAGAGTCTGTCTCTCTCATCTTAAGTAGTTAATTAGCTACTTCACAGTACGTTGCTTCCAAGAATATTTGTGTTAAGTCAACTGTGTTCCACTTTGTTTAATTTCCATATTAAAAGAATGTGTAAGAAATTTATATAACTCAATTTTTCCGTGTTTTTTCTTCAGCTGATATAGTAAGTTTTTGTCAAGGTCATTGGGTGGCTTGGTGTATTGGTCTGTTGTTTTTGCATTTTTAAGGACATCATTCGTAAGTCACAGATAATTTCACTATATTTAGAATAAAGTTTTGAGCCTTGGTAAAAAAGGCAGTGCAACGTTTCTCTAAACCAGCACGTTGATTATAATAAATTAGCAGCTGAAATTTAGCAGTAATACAAATTTGGGGATCTGCACTATAGAGTGATTTGAAATTATGAGAGCACTTCATATTATTATGAGCACTTCAATCTTCAGAACTAAAGTGCTTTTAAAATTTTGAAGAGCTCTAGTAATGCTAACTTCTCAATACTGCAAATCTATATAACCTTCAATCCTGCTTTTATTGATGGAATTCACCAGTAAGCTCAAGGCTTTCTTTTCTAAGGCTGGATAATGTTTTTGACTCAGATGGAAACTCCTATAGGGTAACTTTATTCAGGAAGTGAATTCGTCGAGCTGCCTCAAATCAAAGTTGCTCAGCCTTTACCACTTTGGTCCATGGTTTCTATAAATGTTAGAAATTAAAAAAAAAAAAAAAGAACATAAGAACTCCAATTTTCCATCTGTGCATACTATAACCAGGAGAAAAAGATTGTCATGTTGACTCACAGTGAAGATATTTAAAATGTGTATGATTTGATTCCCAGATTAAATAGGCTAAAACTAATCATTCATGAAGGCTTAGCCAATAGGCAGAAACTTTTTAGGTTGAAGTATGTCATGTGATTAAATAATTACATGTTCCTACCCTAAGGACAATGGAAATAAGCTTGCTTTTATAAATCCTATTTTCTTTGATGATCTCAAATTAAAAAGGAACCTAGATCTATTTGGCCACAATTTGTAAAAAAAAAAAATTCAACAAATATAAAATACATTAAAATCTTAAAAAATATGAATTAGAAATACTTTTAACCAGCAAACTAGCTTGTGCTTACGTGATTGATAGATGAGGATTATCTAAAGTGCTCATGGGAAACTTCTGTCTAATTCAATGACTAATACAGTTTGGACTTTACTTTTTAAATTACACGACAATTTCATGAAAAATCTATTCAATGTGTTAAATTTCTGAAACTTTAATGGAGCCTTTGAATTCCACTACAATAAGAGTACATTATGCATTAAAGAGATAAGAGCCCATTGTGTGAGTGTCCTCAGTCTTCCTCCTGTCCATGTTGTGGGCAAAAATTAAAAATATTGTGCTCTTATCTGGTAAATGGAATATTTAATTCTGTCATTAAAGGTGTCAAAATGTAGCTCAAAGGAATTAACATTAACAAGTGAATATGTTTAAAGATCAGTAAGAGTAAGCATACAGAAGTCTCATCTTCATTTCTATAGTCTTGGTGAGCAGGTTAATATTACCTCCAACACTGCATACTGCAGCAAATGTAATTTCAAACTGGGAAGAAACTAAGTGCTAACATTTACCTGTTTGTTTCAACATAAATATTCATATGTATTTAGTCCCTCTTTTACTTTTTAAGGGTATGAAGTCCAACTCACTAGGAAGTGAACTTATTTCACTTGCAAAATCTCCATTTTAGTCTCAATATTCTGGAAACCTTGCTCTGGAAAAACTTGGTTTTCTTCCTACTCAGTTTAATTCAATTGTTGCTAATAATTAGTCAACTGGTGATACTGCATTTACTGTTGTTACTTCAGTAGCTTTCTTCTTGTGCCTTCATGACAACTTCTCACTTTGACATTATACTGTATCTATTTTTCTTATCAGATGATTGATGTTTTTTTAATATTGCAGCTTGAGAAGTAACCATAAATCATTTCCATAGCCAGTTTAACCAGTTTGTATGGTATATATAAAAAAAAAACCAAACCAAAAAACCAAACAATTTAGCTCACATTGGCTTGATCAGAGGACAACTCCCTTAGCTGTTAATCCCAAAGATCAAATAACTGTTAAATCCAAAGAAGATGCAGAGCCAGAAGTGATATTTCGGGTTTATCTGTAATACTCTAATACTAATAATAGGTCTCTGAAAGACCGAATGAACTGAAAATTTCTACTGTTGAAATAAGATCCAGCTGCCAAGAAATAACGATGTTGATTCACATAAAATATTTTCTTTGTAAATCTGAATGAAAATGAGGCATTTTTATTCATTTGCTTAGAAAAAAAGTTTTGGGTATGGACTTTATGGTTTCTTGTGAACATATGTCGCAAATGCTCTGTTTTGGGAAAAAATGCTCACAAATAGCTTCAATCAACTGATGTTTATTTACCTTTTCTATTTGAAATCTCATAAAATTGTCAACAAAAGTGGCAGTATGTCAGTGTGCATGCTCTCGCCTTTCATTTCTTTCACTCTAAATATCTTAGAAAAGTAGTATATAAGTAACTGAACTGCCAAACAGCTTTAAAATTGCATTTCATTACGATATAGCCTCATTGTAAAGAGTGAAGTCCTGAAACCATAAGAAGTTTGAATTTGGCAATGAATAAAAACTGAATAAGAAATCAAGTGTTTGGGATGCTCTCTCCTTTCCTTGCCACAGTAGTATTCCAGGCTCCATCATGATTTTTGTTTCCCCAGGTGCACCAGACACATTGGAAGGTTTCTCCTAAGCTGACAGGCTACGGCTGCAATGGAACCCACCTGAAGTTACACTCCCAAAGCCTGCTTCCGGCAATGTGTGCTTTTATTTCTACGTAATCCATGCAAAGTTGAGTTCAGGCTTCCTATAAACTTTAACCACCTTTGCCTTGAAGCTGGAATGTCTCTTTTCCTTCCACGTTTATGTTACCACAAACATGGATGAAATGGAAAAAGGCAGCAGAGATTTGGACACACCTCATGTTCCCTAAACAAGAATGCTCACTGACACAAAATATGCAAGCCCAATAGCTGCTCTTGCCAAAAAGTAATCTAGAGAGGCAGCAGATTTTGTCACTAGCCCAATCTGAGGGCACTGAGCATCAGTGTCTATTTAGGCTTTGATTTTTTTCTTATTCTTCTACCTGTGTGAGTCCAAGGCAGAACATGTTATCTCAATTGTTATACAAATATAATTCATTCAGAGGAGATAATTTCTGTGTCTAATACTGATTTGCACTGGGGTAGTGGCAAGAGGACCCTGTCCAATTAGAGCAGGATCAGCACCAGATCTTCATTCGATTAATTCTTTAGACGCCTTTGAGTTTAGACAGAAGATAAAAGATGTAGATATGACAAATACAATGGGAAGATTTACAAAATAATAGTGAAACAATTATGATCTACTTCTGTAGTACTCGGGCTCTTTCATCTTTCTAAGGAAATGTTGTGCACTTTTATTTTCAAATTTTAAATTATTGTATAGGCAATATAATTATTGATTGTGCTTTTTCCCAGTGGGAACTAGGAAACAGTGAGCTCTGATTTTCAAAACCAATCTCCATAGCTAGGGAAAATAAAAGTATGCCAGAATTTAATTTCGGTGGAATTGTTAGTATTTAATACAGTTCAACTGAGTATATAGCTTAGCCTACATGAATTCCTTTTTATGGTATGTAGTTCTCTTTCAATATTATTATAAAGACCTATTTTTTGCAGTGCATTTTATTCCAGCACAAAAGAATTTAGTCTCAGGATTCCTAAGAGTCATTCAACTCAAAACATTGTCATCGACCTCCTAATTGTAATTGGCTTTAATTTTTCTTCTGAATTTTATGACAGTGACAGATTGTAACCTTTGGATAAATGTTCGTACCTTTTTTGCATGCTTTTAGTGCTATGTCAAAGGAACATAAATCCTGAAAATGGTACTTCTTTAAACTTTGCTGGAATTATAATATTGGACAAACTTTGCTGTGCTGCAAAATACAGAATGCTGTAAGTAGTGACTCATCACAGCAGGTGCCTTAGTCTGCAAAGTCACTCAGTACTCTCAGCACTGCACCCTGCAGGGGTGAGAAAACCAGCTGGTTTGAGGTAACAATAACCATGACTTTTGACACTTGTCAAAACTATAAGAGGAAATGCTGACTTTATTTGAGAAATTTTTTTCTATAGGAGCCCTAGATTCTGTGCTATTCAAGTATTTAAAAAAAAACTCTTCTGATATTATGAATTTTTCATTTTCCAGTGGATGCATTCATGTCCTTGTAAATATTTAACTGAGAAGCTAAAATAAATACTGAGCTGTATTCAGGGGAAGGTAAAGAGAGTAGATTGAAGCAAAAGATTACAACTCTTAAATTAACTGTGTGCTGAACTCAAACCACAATTTTATTCCACTAATGACGGAGATGTGTAAAAGCAAAATGAAATACTTAAATTAAAGCAAAATAGATGTTTTTTAGAATGTTTAGGAGCCATTATATTCTTTCCTGACATGTCCCCTTCTATTAGATTGTTTCAATGAAAAACATTGAAACTGTATTATGATTTCTATGAGTATTAATGGCAATTGCTTTTGACATTTCAGCACACATGTGAAGTTTTGTACATTTATAGTAAGTTAAGAGCATTGATAATGATAAAGCTAAGTTGCCAGTATCATCCATTTTTTAAATCTTTCATAAGGCTTTTGGGCAAAAGCTAATGAGGAATTAGCATTCTCACTATTATTCTTCCCATCCTGGCCCACAAGCTGCAAATGAACTCTCTTCAGAAGTCTGTCAGCCACATGATTGCATCCTTTGAATACTGAAATTCAAGATGAGCTGATGATCAGACTTCCCAGGTTGGAAGGTCACCTTTATTTTTACATGGTGCTACGTGGCACTGGAAGCATACACATCTGCTGAGCTGATGGATATCTTCCCACTCCCAAGACAGCAAACCGATTTTGCTAGGATACAGATGGCAGCTGAAGATGCATTGCATACCCACCACTGCAGGGGCACAAATTCCACGCTCCAGGAAAGCTTTGTTGCTTTATCACCATGTAACAGTTTGTGCTTGATCGTACTTCTGTTTGCATCAGAAAGACAGCATAGTAGAGCAAAAAAGGCAAATGATACTCTGGCACTTGACACAGCAGAATAGATTTGTTGTGATGGGCTTTTGGAATACCTGTCAGCCCAGGTGCTGGAGCCTGTGTACACGTGAATCTCAAGTCTCTGTATACAGCATAGACAACCTCCAAGCAGACCTTGTTAACCAGGGTTGACTCAGAGGTAAGCACTTCAAGGGAAATAAATCCACACCACAGGGCTGAACTTGTGCTGAAAGGCTGGTAAAAAGCCAAAGGTGCGTGTGCTGACCATTTCCCCAGCGTGACATTTGCACTCTATCTATTACATGGTGCAGAGTAAGAGCTATGGTTTCAGCCACCATGTCTCCGCAGAGTAACATTGTGAAGCTGCCTGTAGAGTCTTTGGAAAGGGGTAGGCAGCCAGTGCTCTGTCAGGACTATCGTGCTCTTCCCATTCTCCTTTTGGGTGTTTCGTGCACCTGCTTTCTTATAATATACATGGCCTGCATTCTCTTTCTCTGCCTTTTTATCATAAAACTGCAGAGTATTTATCCTTTATTTCCACTCATGGTTTCTTGGGGTAACTATATTAACTGTAATTATTTATACATTTGCTGCTTTGATCGTTGAATAAGATTTGGCCACAAGGGAAAGGATGAGCATAGTCTTTTGAAGAACACAAAGATTATGTCCTGGTTTGAGGAAGAACAGAACGTGTTCTGAGAGTCTCCTATTTCCTTTTCTTTTTGAGTTCCTAAAATAAAGAATAATGAACACTACCACTCTCTGTATAGCTAAATAACAGTAGAGGTAAACTAGCACAGGCTGAGGTTAGTGCCCCACTAGGTGAGCTATAAATCAAAGGTACTGATCCATTTCTGTCCTTAAAATCCCATGATTCTTTGTGTGAATGGAGAAATTTAGAGTTATGGTTCAAAGTTTATGTCTTCCACAGTGCTTCAGGGAGATTCTGACATTTTTTACTAAGATGGCAAGTAACCAAGATGTCAGATGGAAAGTACTTAAAGAACACTAACTTGTTTGACAAGAGCAAAATATCAGCATTTGTAATTTTTTTTTTCTTTTAACATTTTCCATTCAGTGAACAAATTTGAAGGATTTTTCTGCTTTCCAATATTAATTTTAGGAAAAAGACAAAGCTTTCACCTGCTTTAGGTCATTTTCCAGCTAGAACAAGTTTAGTGATATCCTTAGGTTTTTAACTCTGCCATATAGAAACTTACATCAGAGATTCTGATCTGCCACAAATGGTACCTGAATACCAAGTGAGTAGAGTGTTTACTACCCCTAAAATTTGCAAGCTTTGGAGGCAGAGTTGGTGGTGAGATAGCCAAGCTGCTGCTGACTACAAAGAGCCTACTGCCTATATCGCTGAAGAAGTACTGATGCTTAATTCTATCCTATAAATTCAGATGTAAATCTTCAACTAAAATATAAAAAATATGACAAGGTGACAATGAGAGGTACATAAGATTTTACCAGGAGGAATTTAAATAATTGTTATATTTTAGAATGATGCTATTTATAATCAGCTCTGACCTGTTTTTGACTGTTTCTGAATTAGTTTTCCCATTATATCCCACTGACATATTATTCAAATAAATATTTCTCATGGCACGAGAACAAGTCCTCACACTGTGAAATTCTACCATTTGCTTCCATGGGACAGAAATTCTGCCTTTGGGTTGTTACCGTGTAAAGCAGTGCTGCTCTGTTTGACCTCTTTCTGAGCTGATGATATCTGGCATTTAAGTGGTATGTATTACAATTTTAAAATAAAGACAACCTGTCTGTTTAGTTGTGGTAAGTACTGTGAGAGTATTAAAGGGAGCATATTATACAGAGTGATCTTGTGTATTTTTACACTTGATCTTGGATTGTTGCAAACTGGTGTCAATTCTCTTTATGTTAAACATAAAACCAAATGATTATATATACTTCCAGTGAAAGAAGACTGGCAACAATAGGAAGAAGAAATTTAAGGGACTCATTTAAGGTACGTCTCTCTCTCCATAGAAACTTTAGAAACCTTCCTGCAGCAGACATGGCCCTTCATTTACTTCAGTTGAAGGCACACTGCATAAAACCAAATAAGTAATTTGGCTTAAGATAAATGAGAAAAATGATGACACATGAAGTTGAGGTTTTCATCAGTCGTGCTTATAAAAGATGCTATGATGTTTTTCACAAATAGTGTAACATCTACTCTTCTTCCAAATGTGTATTACAATAATGGAACTAAAATCTCCAAATATACGTATATATATATGTATGTATGCATGCAACCTTTGAGATTTCAATGATTTATGTTAGACAGTTCTCTTTCTATGAATATGGTCTGTTGGTTTGCTTAATTCACAGGTGTTGCATTCTGACAGCATAATCTTGCGAGCTATGATATACTTTACCCCATGTTGCTATTCCACATATCAGATAAATGTGGAAAATCAGACTTACACCACTTGATTTTAGACTTCTGCCTGTAGCTGAAGTTAGGCTCCCTTTATGGGGTTCTGGAGAAAATGGGCTCTTTTGAGCTACAGCTTTTCTGACACATTTCTTTTGACTTAGCTGTCTACATGAGGACGAAGTTAATACTCCATAAGCTCACAACATTACAAGTGTAGACATACAAAACACAGATATCCATATGGAGCTTAATGAATCATGCCAAGGCACAGTAGGGGCTGGAGGCTCCTTGAGGTTAGTTGCACAGGGTGGTGGAGGCTCCCCATGGTGGCAGGGCAAGGCCTGGCGGCCAGGGCATCTCCCACCACCCCAGCCAGGAGCAGGACAGTCAGGGAACATTGGGACAGCCACAACCCCAGACATGGAGCATCTCCCTGGTGGCTGGGAAGGGGACAGGGCTGGGCTGGGAAGGGGGTCTGCAGACGGAGTTCACTCAGCACATCTACAGAGGACATGGTCTGTCATGGGAATTGCTGCACAGCATCTGCAGCAGACCTTAGGAGGGGGACAAACAGGGCAGCCCCAGCTTAAAAGCAGATCCCAAGCAAAAGAAGTTTCACAATGCATGCAAATGCTTTAGCCCTATTAATATTTTATTTTCCTGGAAAAAATGTGAGTTTTCTGGTTACTTTATGGAATCTTCTTTATCTTTTCAACCTGAGGTTTCTCCCTGTTAAAATAAAGACACTATGATATTTAACAGCTGAGACACCTCCTGTGAAAACTGTTTGCAACTGAAATTAATTTCTGATGCATTTTAAATAGGTAGAAATTTTTGTTTAAAAGAATTTGTCATTTAGTTACCCTGTCACAACAAAAACCTAACAGGCAAGACTGAAATTTATGTAACAAAATGAATAATGATTAATTGTATGTTTGCAAAGTATTTCTTCTCCTGCAGGCTCTGGAGACTGATAGCCCAGTATGAACTAGAAGTAAGACTCTTTTACATCACTGTGTTTGTAAGTAATTACTGCAGTCTTTCTTCACTAGAAAAGCTACAAATTAGAGGTTTTTTTGGTTTTTAGGAAAGGAAAAAATACAACTTCTTCAGTTTTAACAGCCGGGAGGAATCAGATTTTCAGTAAACTGGATATTTAGGAACAGCAATGGGCTTAATACTTTGAAAAGTATTACTGAGGCATACTTACATTGTTAATAACAATTTGTGTTGAGGAAGCTGAAAGTTTATTAAATACATGAAATATAATTCTTCAATGCTATCCAATTCACCTATGTACATAGTACTGTTGAACATGTGGAAATCTGGCTTTGTTTCCCTGCTTTCAACACTCAAACTGCTTTCTCGCCTCCAGCAATATCAGATCTACTCTTTATTCCTCATATCCATCACCGACTGAACGGTATTCTTACATTTTTGTGCACATCCCAATTCTTGTTTGCAAAATCACCTACTATTCATGAGGATGCTATTCTGATGTCCACAAGGAAAAGAACAAAACAAATTAGACATACATATTTTAAACAGATTTCTGGTCTCTGCAGCAGCTCCAGTTTTTTAAATGATACCTAAAACTTTAGTAATATTAATAAAGCACAATAGGAAGAGTACTGGAACAGTAAGTTAATGTTAGCTACAACCTGGATTTACCTTTCCTCAAGTGTCTTTGTTTCACCTCTCTGCCCTCATTCTCCCGAGTATGCTGTCTGCAGCATTCCTTCAAGTACTGCCCAAAAGAGCAAAAAAATCCTTGTTTTAAAACTGACTTCTTGCAAAGCTCTAAGCTGTTCATGGGTAAGTCATTTGTTGAATAAAGTTTGAACTCCTAATTTGTCTTTCATACAAACAGAAATTTGTGCAGCCTGTTGGGATTTCCTGTGCTTATTCCCACAGTGGGCCTATACTTACTATTGATCATTTTTACAGGAACACTTGCTTTATTTTCTTCAGACCATGTATATAAAAGTACATAGGAGCCCAAGGGCTAGATCAAGTGCAGCAAACAAGCAGCCAGGCTTCCTCCACAGCGAATGAGCTGCATCAGAATGACATTCAGCTCCCCTCACCAAATAAATAAACACACACACCTGTCTAAAATTAGACAGTTTGGAAATACTGAGCATGAAGCATGTTTAGGCAACCCTGAAACCTCAGTTCCTGGCTGAAGGCAAATGCATTTTTATACCCAAGATCCAAAACCTAGATTCTGTCAATTCTGTCCCTGATGTGAGTTTTCTTTAACAAACGGCTGAGACCTGCCTTTCCTTTGCAAATAGACCCTTACCCCATAATGACTTACAGGTGGAGGAAACAAGGCTTTCAAGGGACTCAGAGCTACATCCAGCACATTCCAGGAGACTGCACTAATCTGGAGACCAGGCTTGATGCAGTTACAATTTAGCTACAGTGCGCTGATACCCAGTGAAGCTGAGTTAGCTCTGTAAGTTGGCCTTGATCATGTATGTGATTTTAGTTCTGTTCTAAGTAATATATGACTTTATATTGCTTATGTGGCACCTGTTTTTAAAGTATCTTTTTGTCATTTTCCCATAAGTATGCTATGCCTGATAGGGTTTGTTGCATTATCCTCCCTTTCAGAAAAAAAAAAAAAAAGGAAGTGGTGATAATAAGTAGACTCTTCATGGGATTAGACGGCCCTGCATGGAGTACAGAATATATCTCCATTAGGTGAGTTGGAACAATATAACACCTGTACTGAGCTAATTTGCATGTTTGACCCACTTCTATGAACAGCATGCTTAATAGCCAACCTGCTGCAGGAGAATTATACAGATGATGAATTAACAATGCCCTGTCAGCATTCTCTAATAATATTGTGTTAAATCCCTGCCCTAAATTCATACTGCGTGGAGATAAATACTTCTACCACCATCTTTTTTATATTTAATAATTACTCTGCTGCTGTAGGTACAGACACGTGAGTGGGATTTAAATTCCCTCTTTCCTTTTTTTCTTTTTTTTTTTCTTTTCTTTTTTCCCAAATAGCTATTGAGAAGGAGACATTTTGATTTAAGGACCTTGTCTGAACTACTTAAATGTCAGTAATAAGGAAAGCTATGTTCACTAGTTCTATGCTTGTTTATTTGTTTGTTTTATGGTAAATTACTTTGAAAAGAAGAATGACTGTGAAGTGTTAAAGCTGGTCTGTGTCCTTGTCTCTGTGTGTGTTTGCCTCTGCGTGCATGTGCTCTTTGGCAAAATAATTGTAAATTAGCTGGAGGGAGATAAAAACCAGAAAAATTCTCAGGATTACAACTTTAAGAAGAGTATTTTAAAAGCATCTCCTCTGCCCTACTTAACTGATAAAAAATAATCAGAAGTGGTCTTAAAGTGCTAAGGCTGAAAGTTGAACTATACAGACACCCACCAGCACTGACATTCAGCTCTCAGAAGTTTCACCGAAGTGCAGAGAACACTTTGTGCTCATTCAACTTTCTGGCTTGAAAAAACATAATAATAAATAAATGTGTATAAACTGAAGGCAAATTAAGCCTGCAAATTGCATTGTAAAGTCTGCAGGTTCCAATACAATTTCTATTGTATTTTCTGTGACTGAGTTACAGTAGATTTCAGCCAGATGAGAATTTATAGAAACCTGGTGTAGGTGTCAGTGAGTGTCTGTGTATGTATATATATTTATTTATTTATTTACATCCAGTTTTTTACAAAATTCTTTTTTTTAAAAAAAGGGCTCAGTTTGGGAGCCCTTTCTGGCTGGTAACATTTTATTTCAAATTAGGCATTTCACAGCACCTTTAAATTTACTGAAAATTAAAAAGACATATCATATAACTATCACTTTAACTGTTCCATTTGACCTTGCAACCTTGGAATTTTGTGTCTGTCCCAAAAATGTTACGCTGACAACTGTCGGGTAACTGTGGATAACCACTCTGGGTTGTCTTTTATTACCCACCTGTGGGTTGTAATCCATAGTTGAGAAATATAAAACTTCAGTGGTTGCTATAGGGTGCTGTGGGCAGAAGCTGGATCTCTAGGCAGTGATTCCGAGAAGCGTACTACTAGATGTCGTAGGCATTCAGCATGCATTAACATTTTGGGGCCTTAACACAGAAATATTCCAGTCACTCTGTGGAATTTTTCCTTTTCCTTTAGTGTTTGAAAGCTTATCTGAATAACATATGTATTTTCTTTCTAAATTTTGCTCAATAATTTCTTTAGGTTTTACTTTAAAGTTAGTTATGTGACCCAGAAGATGTGTTTTGATTCATGCTGAATTGCTTACCTTATTGGCCCTCTGAGAGGTCCAGCATATTTCCTTGCTGTTTTAAAGAGGGCATATTCAGTTAGCAGATCAGGTCAGTTGAACATATTAGAAGATGGATTTAATCAATCCAGGAAAAGGAAGCTGCAAAAAATTACCCTGATCCAGCCAGTAAGGTGCAGTGTCCCCTAAAACCAAAAAGTCATAGAAAATATTTCTGAACTGAAACCCTACTCCTGATCCAAGTTTTTTAGTGGGCTTCCAGCAATATTTTAACCAAAGCATGGGCAGTTTTACAAACTGGTGTATATATACACCCAGGCTGCATAGGGAAGAGTGTGGCCAGTAGGTCGAGGGAGGTCATTCTCCCTCTCTACTCTACACTGGTGAGGCCACAACCAGAATACTGCATCCAGTTCAGGGCTCCCCAGTTCAAGAGGGACAGGGAACTACTGGAAAGAGTCCAGCGTAGGGCAACAAAGATGATTAAGGGATTGGAGCACCTCCCTTAAGAGGAAAGGCTCAAGGAGCTGGGACTCTTTAGCCTGGACAAGCGAAGGCTGAGGGGAGACCTTATTTATGTTTATAAATATCTAAAGGGTGGGTTGAAGGATGTTGGAGCTGGACTCTTTTCAGTGGTTTCCAGCGATAGGACAAGGGGCAACGGGCTCAAGCTGGAACACAGGAAGTTCCGTTCAAATACAATGAAAAACTTCTTTACGTTGAGGGTGATGGAGCACTGGAACCGGCTGCCCAGGGAGGTTGTGGAGTCCCCTTCTCTGGAGATCTTCAAGGCCCGCCTGGATGCAGTGCTGAGTAATGTGCTCTAGGCGATCCTGCTTTGGCAGAGGATTTGGACTAGATGATCTCTAGAGGTCCCTTCCAACTCTCACAATTCCGTGTTTCTGTGATACATAAAATGATCCAGTTTCCAAACCCAGGGTAAGGGTGTAGCAAATGGATGCAGTAGAAAATTTGGAAATGATTATATAAAGCCCTGCAGATGCACTGGGACGACTTGTGTGTTTTACTAAAATTTTGTTCTATAGTTTGGGGCAAATTATTGTTTTCTGGTTTTAATATACCTTTGAAAATATGCAAAATACTTGAAACGGTGTCAGAGACAACCTGGCCCATGCCTACAAAACAAAATTTACCCTTGCCCAGGAACTTGACATCAAGTGATTTCTTCTTTCCTTCCACATGAGGTACCACAGAAAGGAAGATTACAGATGAGACTTGGGATGTCAGCAGAACCACATGCTGACCGGGGTATAACTCTGCTTGTGGACTGCTCTCTGAGTCGAATCTCAAAATAAGCAGGGAGATAGTGAAACTCTATTAAATAGGATGTTGGTGATGACGTTGTGGGTTTTAGCACATTTATGAAAGGGCAGATGGCAACTCTACTCTGCATAAATTAAAGAACATGGACTTTGGGATGCAGAAAACAATTTTTTTAAAAAGTCAAGGCAAGGAAAGACAAGTAGGTGCAGGAATATATCAGCAAGTTGCAGAAAGAGCCACTGTTGCAGGGTGGATCCTGAGACAGGTGCACAAAAATTTACAAGCTCATAATTCATGGTGTATATCAACACTAACACTGAAAGTTACTTTGGGAAGAAATAAAATCAAAAGGAGAGAGACAGAAAGTGATAGGGGAAACTCTCCTCAGTGGCCAGCGGGAAGAGAAGTGATGGGGGTCCCCAGGTAATCAGCCACCCCAGGGCTCCCCTCCAGTTCAGCAGGGCTACCCCACAACACTCTCTGGCACAAAGGACACAGGATTCATCAGGAGCTGCTCAAGTTTCTGTAGGTGGTTCCTGCTTACAATGATCTTATCTTTGACTGGCAAGTGCTGGCCTGGGCTGGTGCTGGATCCTCACTGACAGCTACACTCAGTGAGGGTGTGGTATTGGATCTCTAACATCTCCCAAAACCCCAAACAAGGGGAAATGGGCCAGAGATGGAGTATTTCTCCCACTTGACACACTTGCTTCCTTTGAGAACCCACCGCTGCCACATTACAGGCTCTGCCAGGGTAAAGCCACGAGAACAGCCTGAGAGCAAGACTGTGAGATCGTGAAGGGGAAAATTCTGCCCCAGGGCCCTGGCAGACCCTGCCCAAGTGGCTGGGGTGATGAACATCCCCCCACTGCTCGGGGAAGGCAGGCTGGACACCTGCAAACTGTAGGCTCTCAGCAGAGCATCACCATTGTCTGATGAGGCTGTAGTATGAAAATCCTTTTCTGAGCTGTGAGTCATAAAACAATTTTGGTGGTGCAGCCATTCATCAGCCTCAGCTCTCTAAAATTAGATACTTGGGATCCAAATCAGCAGAACATTTTCTACATGTGTATGGCAAAGTTTTAAATGCAAAATTTATTTATTCTTTTCCTTGTCTTTAGTACCATCATCATTTGTTCATCTCATAAAAGTCTTAGAACATCTTGAAAGACAATAGAAACATTCAGAACAAAAATTTGTTATTTTGAGAGCATTCAGTATCCAGGCACTTTCAAACTTCTTTTAACAAAGATCTTCCGTAGTTATTAATATCTTACTTTAGACTGTTTTGACTTTTAGTATCCTGTTCATCATTAATATCATCATTCAAAGTATATTACATTTTCATCTATGTGTTTTTCCAGTGTTTTGAAGTAATTAAAGAGCAGTATAATATTTACACTGGAAAGTCCAAGATGTCCTCTTAATGTCTTTGTAAACAAAGATAAACAGCTCTATTTTTTATCTAGCTCTGGAGTAATCTTCAGTAAAAAGAAAATTAAAAAAAAAATCCCAAACCAGGAAAAAACCCACAAACTGACATACTCTCTCAATTTCATTTATTTTCATTTTATTCACATAAATGCTTTATTCTCAGCCACTAGCACATTCACTTGAAATATAGCTTCCCTATTCTCTGTTCATCCAAATTACCACTTTCACATGCTAGCCATTCAGAATCTTTAGAGATTCTTGGTTTTGGCAGTATTTGTACAAAAAACAAATTAAGAACATAGAAACAAGATAGATGCATATGCTAAGAAGTGTAGATTAAAACAAGACAATTGCACTTACACCAGTGTATAGCAATATTTCAGATTGTCATTTTTGCTGATATTTATATCCCCAATGATCTCGGCACATGACTCATAGCTAACGCACTGTGTCTTGATGCCAGCTATCTTTTTATGCAGGTTTGAAGGTGACTTTTTAGCTTTCCCAAGAGCATAGCTACCTATAAAAATGTCTGTGAATTTTTTTTTACATTTATGATAAATTTGACTGCATTTTCAGAAAAGAGAGTTCATTTTTATTGCTGTTGGGTGAGCTAATTTTAAACAGGGTCCTACTGCCTTCTAATAAAACTTTGTCTTCTTATGCTACTTCTTTCTGAGATTGTTTTTGAATTTTCAGGCACCAATAGAATATGTATTTTTTTCACATTAATTTCTCAATTGAAAGAGGACATGAGAAAAAGAAAAGGTATTTAAAATGTTTTTGCATTTAATATCTATAGAAGGCAGTCAACAAATCTGTAAATACACATACAAAAATCTACGGTTTTCTCTTCTGAATGTTGCAATTAGAAAAAAAAAAAAAAACAAAACAGTGTGAATGAAAAACTATTTTTTCTAAGGCTTATGAATGGTTAAAAAGCATGCACAAAGCATGCATGAAGCAGGAAAAAGAAATGCCTGTAATCTTATCTAAATCTAGATTCAGCTAGGATGTAGTCATAAAGACTGACAAACCATTTGAGTTGTCACAGCTGATGGATATCAAAAATCTGTTTAAAGTAGTAGCACTGAGATTTTTCCAACTGTGCCTTCAGAGTTTTTCCTTGCTTTCTGTCTTCAAATTCACACTGTATTTTCAAAGGGTGGTTGAACAATGCCCTGTTTCTGCATTGTAAGGCAGAACAGCAATGTCCTGTGGTACAATACAAATTTACTGTAAGGCATTATAAGATAACAGGGAACTTCTAATGAGCTCCATTTATCACTTTGAAGTGACAAATTCACCTACACCACAGGGAGAGAAAATATTGCGCTCTTGCTATAATATTAAAAGAAAAAGAGAAGAAAACTCAATTGGTCTTGAACTCTTGTCTCTGGCAGTAGAAAGAATCAATTACATGTTCTATAGTCTACAGTATAAATGCAGAACTGCAAAGAAATATTCAGTTTAACTCCAAATGAGTTGGTATTTCTATATAGCACAACGTAGAGGCAGTGTCTAGCACTCCAGATAAATCACATAGGAAACAGCTCTGGGTTTTTTTCTTGCCAAAAGCTGCATGGTATCTTAGAGATATACCCTTAAGCTTCTTCATGTTTGGTGAGTTTGCTAAAAGACTAACAAATCAATAGCTGCTTCATATTACCCCCAAAAGGCAAGAGTCCATACTAGAGCTGACATTGTTCATTATCAGCAACATGGATTACAGAAAACACACCTTCAGCAAATGTGCAGATGATGCTAAATTAAGGATGACACAAGAAAAGGTAGAGCTTACTCCAGAAGAACTTTTATAAATTTGAGGATTAAATCAGCAGAAAATTCCTGACATTCGACAAGGAGTATGAAATCCTATGCCCAAGGGTGCAATAACCCCCTGTGTGGGCACAAGTTGTGGGGAATTCGGTGGGCACATAGTGAGAGATGAACAAACACTGTACCCTCACCACAATTATTGCAAGCCACACAGTGATTCACATTGGATAAAACTGAGAAAAGTTATTATCCCTCTTTTCTTGATACTGGTGAACCTGCACCAGGAGTACTGTGTCTTGATGCAACATCAAGAGTGGTGTAGACAAACAAGAAAAGATCCATCCAAAGTCTCCCAAGAGGATGAGGGCCCTTGACCTACACAGAGAGGCTGGGAGAACTGAACTTGTTTAGTTTAACCGAGACAGGGTAAAGACTTGATCTGCTAACAAAGCCAAAGCTCTTTGAAAGAGGGTTAGTTATAAAGAGAAGAGCGCCAAACTCTCTTGCTAGACAACAAGTAGAGACAGGTACGAGCTGCTGCTTGGAAGGTTTTATTGGGCTTAGGGGAAACTCTTATTTCCTAGCGGAATAGTTCACCATTTGAAGAAGTAACCCAGACAGGTCATGTATCTCCATCCTTGCAGGTCCTCAAGACTCATCTAACAAAGCCCTGGCAGACCTATTCTTCTGTCAGCAAAAGTTTTGCTGTGAACAGAAAGCTTGCCTGGATGGCCACCAGACCTCTCTTCCAACTAACTAGTCTATGATTCTACGGTCTTGTATTAACATGATTATGGAGCTACCCAGTTTAAATTCCAAGCAGGTCTTGTGCCACCACCCATTACTTTGATTCCTCCATTTTATTCATGCTTCCCAATTATTTTTCCATTATGAACTAAGTGTTGCCACTGTATGTTTTGTCTTGGATCTGAACTTTTTGTTTCAAATTTTTCACCTAAAAGAGTTGTCTTTTTCAAAAGGGAAAAGTTATTCCTTTTCCCAAGTAAATTAAGAAATGCTGACAACATTTTTTTTAAACTAACCATGTTTTAGAGGACAGATAAGAAAATGATACCAAGATGCATGTTTTAAGAGGATTTTTAAAAAAAAAAAATGCCTACATTGAGCCAGATCACTAACTTTTGTCCAGCACACAAGCCAGTCACAAAAGAGACCTGGTAAGCTAAAAATTCAGGTGGTATTTTCTGCAACAGAAAAGTACCATCTCAAACCTGTAGAAACCTGAAAAGCAGCTGCGTCTCCAGGACTGCTGTGGGCAAGACTGGTCAGGATAAAGAGCCATTTTAGCTTTGCATACAGGATATGTCTACATTAGCAAATAAGGCCCGGTCTTGGGGTCGATCCTTCTCTCACAATCATGTATGTGTTTTTTGACCCATATCAGTTAACATTCTGGAGATCTGAACACCATTTCAAACACCCAGCGTGAGAGAAATTTCTCCACACCTGACTCCTGAAATGGAGATCCTGGCATGAAATCCACGAAGAAATGAATCATTCTGATTGCGAGCTGAATTGAAATGGTGTGCAGTAAGCATGGGATGGGCCCACATACTGAACAAGACAAGAAAATGTTGGAGAGCGTAACTATGCTGTTCACAAATGAGCTGTGCTGGTTCCTGTGGAAAAGAAGATAATAAACCAGCATATAGCTAAGGAAGTGAAGCATAAACACAAGACACCGAAGTGCCACAGTCAGTCTTCAAACTGGCATCCCTATTTGAATTTGCAGTCTAAATTAAGATTTTTAACATAGCTTTTTCTTATTCTCACCTGGTTTCCTTTTGCCTCCGTGCTGCAGAACTTTGGGATGAGAAGATATAAAAAAAAAAGATATAAAAAGGAAGATATAAAAAAAAAAAAAATATCAGGACATTATCTTCCAAGGACTCTATCCAGAACTATGAAGTTTTCATAAAGACCACAACAAGGAGAAGAGTCAGAGCATGTTTTCATATTGCAGTCTTGCCCTGCACTGGGTTGGTTCCACTTAATTTTTCCGTTTCCTGTGTGAGCTGTGCCTTCCCTTCCTCCCCAATTTGTATATGAATCAGGGCATCATACATTGCTGATGCTGAAATCCATCTCAAGTTCACAGCTACCTTCTGTCCCTCCCTCCTTACCAGCCTCTCTAACTTTGAGAATATCAACACTGCAGTACATAGTTTCCTGTTAAATTGAAAAGTAAATGTCCAAATTTAATGTTTAAAAACCTTTGCAGCCACTGGAAATTCTGCTCTTGGTCTCAGTGAGACTGAGATGTCTTCCTAAATAAGTAAGACAGGCTGGCCTGTTGATTCTAATAATACCTTTCATAATTAATCCATTATAGTTTTCTAAAATACGGTACAAAGGGTCACATAATTTCCAGTTCACTGCATCACATGGGCACTGCAAACAGGGGGTCTTACATTGGTTGTGTAAAGGTGTTTCTAACACTTGTTTATGAGGCCAACATAGTTTATCATTGATATCTACAAAGCATTTCCTTGGCAGAAATCAAGTCTAGATTGCCATGAAACACATAAAACGGGTTTCTGTCATCAACCATCCCTGGCCCTCTCTGCACACATTTAATCAGCAGGGGGACACAGATTTAGGCTGGCCTGGCTTATAGCCACGTAAGATTGAAGTAGGGCCCAGTACTGGAAACCAAACTTTCCGAAGTCAGCTTGAGTGAGAAATCATTAGTTTGTGACTCCTGGCAGACTAATTGGTGTGTATGGAGCTCCATAATAATTTGACTGTATTGATCCTCTCTATGCTGGGTGAATTCCTAATCTAATAGCTTGGGAATCTCCGTACTGTGCTCTGTTTAGATGTGTAGATGTGCTTGCTGTTTGCTGCAGAGCTTTTACAGTGATGGTTGTTCTGCATAGTTGCAGGGAACAGTATTGGGGAGCAAGAATAGAGAGGGGCTCTAGGGAAGATGCATCTGTGATCAGCCAGCTCTATCAATGTTTCCAGGCAGCAGTACATACGAGTACTTCAACTGCTCGTCTCAGTTATAGGACTTGTTTTCATTGAATAGTAAATCTTCAGTATCAGTGTGAAGTTTTGTAATATGTATAAGAAACCTCTTCATATGATTACCTTATTAATACTTTATTACATGCAATTGCCATTGATTTGGACAACATCCTGGAGTGGCTGCATGGAAGATATTTTTAAATATTTACATAAATGATTATATCTGCTTAATGAACAGTAGTCAGGAAAAGTAATCACCACCATCATTTTATACTGTTCTACTTAGCATCGCACAGACAACTGTTCCTTCATCAAAGGAGACATACTGAGCTTAATAAGCTTAAGATACAGGTACTTAAGACTGAAACAAAGCTGATAGTTAGGAGTGCTGTTGTGAAAAGGTCTGTAAGGAACTGTGAAAACTTTAGAGACGCACTAAAAACCAGAAAGAACGAGGAGGCTTTCAACTACCCCCAGCAATTTCTAACATATGCCAGGTAAAGACTGCACTGAACAAGGAGCGACAGACAGTGATTTAGAGATGTTTTTATGAATGAGCTTGATCATGTCACAGCAGTTGAAAATGCTGAAGATAAAAAAGAAAGAGGAGAAGAAGGGAGGAGTACCTGGGAGAGACAGAGGGGGAGGGAGGATGTTATAATAGAGATTTATATTATCACAAGTTGTAGCAATACTGGAATAAAAAGCAGAAGTAACGTCTGACCCTAAATGAAAGGTACATCAAGTGGGAAAGGAAGAGCAGTAATTCATGCAAGAAAAATTGTTAGCATTGTTGGAAATAAGTCGGGGAAGGCATGTTAATCTAGAGAACATTTCTGCTTTATTTTCAAAACAAAACCTACCTACCACTGTAATAATTTATCCAGTTCTGCAACATCACAGAGTCGTATAATCATTCAAGCTGAAAGGGAATTCACAATGCTTCTGCTGCAACCTCCAACTCAAAACAGGGTCCAGACCAAGTTCAGACCGGGTTTCTGAGGGTTTTGTCTGGGCAGGTCTGTAAAACCTTCAAGGATGGAATTATGAAATCACTTTGGACAACTTATTCCGATTTTTCATGCTGCCTTTTTTTTCCCTCTGACCAGGCACCTTGGTAGAAAGCCTGGCTCCAGCTTCTCCCTAACTTCCATGCAAGTGTTGCAAGGTTGCTGTCAGGTTCCCAAGTAAAGGAGAAAAATCCCTTCTCTATTAACATAGCCCAGGATGCTGTTGGCCATCACTGGTGCCAGGGCTCACTGCTGGCTCAGGCCCAGCTCACTGCCCACAAACTTCATGAGGGTTTATTTTGCATCTTCCTCCTGTTCAGTAATAAAGATATCATACAGAGCATGTCCCAGGATAGCATCCTGAGGTGCTTCGCCTGCTTCAGGCATTCAGGTGGAGCACATAATACTGACAACTACTATATGGACTCGACAGCTCAGCCAGTTTCTCACCCAGCCAACAGTCTCCCAGTCTAGACAGCGATATGTGTTTTAGGGCTTGAGTTGCAGACATGAGAATCAATGTTTAATGCGCCTGACAGAGAACCTGATGAGCAAAGAGCAGTGCTCCTTTGGCTGAGAATGGTTTGTGGTAAGTGTAAAGACACAACTGGGAGTTGTAGGTTTTGAGGTAAATGTGAGTAAACTAAGCCTCTTCACTCATCCTAATGATTTCATGGGAGTTTTGATTGCCTGGAGAAGGCCATAAATTGGTCCAAACACTAGCACCTTAATCTTTTTAAGTAACTACCAGAAACTGTCAATCACTGCAGTCCCTAAGTGGGGCTTCTTAGTCATAAAATGGTAAATGACCAAATATGTCTGTTCTTTCATAACTAGTTGCAGTATTTTTCATGTCAATATTGAAATGCAAATCAATGCAAATGTTATTGCAAGTTCTGTTACATTTAAAAACTAAGTGAATATACCGTGGATGGCATTGCATGTCATGGGAGCCACTCTAACTGAACAGGCTGTTCGGGGGAATCTTTCAGCATGCAATCGAGATGCTCTGTTGCTGAGCTCTGCCTGAAAATATGACTGCATCTGTCAAGTGGAACTGAGGGAAAGCTCCTGAAGCCAGTGCAGACATTTTCCTCCTTCAAACCTTTCTCGTTACAGCTGAAATTTCACTACATCACTCTAAATGAATGAAGAGAGGGGGAAAGACTCAAGTCTTGCATACTCAATCCTATATCCCTACTCCATAGTTGGCTTCACTTGACATTAGAACAACCTTTAAGGTGTCTGAATCAAAGCCTGTATAACACTGCTTATCTGTAGAGTTTATGGGAGCAGAAACACCCTAAAGACAGAAGTAGTTTAAATCTCTCTCGGATTTACCTCTGCTGATATTACTATAGGTACATCAGCCATTGTAGGGTGACTAGGAGTTTGGTACCTGTAATATTTTGCATTCCTCCTTTTTTATCATTTAGATGTGTTTGTCTAAGTGGAAAAGCGTGAAATATAGCAACATTTTCCCATTGTTGTTTCTCTCAACTTCAATCTTTGAAAATACAAAGTGAGGAAAACTTGCTTGCTTTTCCCTTTTCTCTTGTATATAAAGTAAATATTCACCAAAACTGAGTCACCCAGTCACTAAGACAGTCCAAGGATGTAAAATGGTTCAGAAAGTACAGCATCTCAGACCCTTGTCAAGTCATAGGAATCTATACTATAAATTTGAGTTAGAGTATTTAGTATTTTCCCAAATAATTTTAAGGATCACGGCTTAGATATGTGGTGTTTTATATAAACTGTAAACATGCATTTGAAAGAAAATTACTCCAATATGGCTCTTTAAGGACTTTGGCATGCAGGGAGTGTAATGGTGTGTTTTGGTGAAAAACTTGTGAAAATGTAAACTCTGTCTGTAGAAAAAATATGTTTTAAAAATTAAACTGTAAGTTGTGTTAGCGAATTAAGGGGCATAAATATGAATTGCTTCAGATCTTTTTTATGCTAAATATACAAGCTTCTGAGCACTCTGTATTTGCACTTAATTTGAAAACCTCTGCAGTGCTGGCTGATTCATTCAGTCTTTCTCAGGTCTTTAAAGTTGCAGAAATAATTGTTGAGGACTTGTACCTACTCCTTCTAATCCATTAAAAATAAAAATGATGTATGAGTTGGTGAATCTTTGTCCTTAAGAAGATGGGATTTTCATATTTAATGTTGAATTTTGCTTGTATCCAACCTCATTAGTTACACTTTCAGAAAGGCTTGTATTGTGTTTTGTATTATAAGTTATGAATCTAGGAGCCCTATTAAACCAAGTACTACTGCTTTAAATATAACTCAGATAAAAATACACATCCTATAAATACACATTAAGAAGAAAAAAGCCACAATAAGATATAAATAACAGTGAAATTAATGAATGGAAATTCATATTGGGAAAATTCAACAGAATTTAACTTTTACATCAAAATTCTAATGTAGCGCTATTCTGGACAGATATATTTAGGCTAACTGCATATCATCCAGTTTAATTACCACACTCATACTTCTGTTATGGCTAAAAATATAGAGAAAAGATCCATGTTATACTATGAAGTAGATAAGGTATCTCATCAGAGGTAGGAACTATTTGAATTAACTAGCCTTTATCTGTGCTATTAATTTTTGTCTTAATTAATGATCTGCTAAAAATATTACATAGTTCTTTTATGGTAATGACACTAATTTGTATTCAAGTGTCCTTCTGTAGTAGAAGTTATTCTTTGCTTTTTTCCAGCAGTTGTAGGAAAGCATACAAATTAAAACATTATGACTTTATCTGAACATATGGGAGAAAAGACATAGCTGCATTTCTCAGGACTATATTTGGTCTGCTGGAAATTACATTATACTTGATTTATTAGTTGCATTAAATAGGTGGCCATTAAAAGGTCAGACCCCAAATGCAGTATTTTGGCACTGAGGACAGCTCAGCTAGGTTGACCTACCTTAGCTGTGGATCTGGCCCATGGTTCAGAAGACAGAATACTCCAGGGACATACATTTATTCAAGGTTATGTGTGGAACTCAAATTCATTTTTAAAAGACAATATCATTTAGAAGTGGAATAGCTGAGTAGAAGGGGGGAGGGGAGTAAGAAATTTAAACAATGAGGCAAATGTGTACAAGCATTTGCAGCTTAATAATGGAGACATCTACTCAGTGGGATTTTAAAAACATCAAGAACCAAAAATTCAGTGTTCAAAACTATCGTCTAAGTGCCTACCCATATCTTGAGCTGTTTCCTGATTTAAATTTTGTCATTGAGATAAACCATATATAATTGAACCAGTTGCTTACATTAACATATAGAAGCTTTAGAAGGGCATTGAAGTCCTCAAGCTACTTTAAACATTTTTTAGGGAAAAAATTTAAAGTAAAGCTAAAGCAGATGACACCAAGTAGTGTGAGTGTTGATCTGCTTGAGGGTAGGAAGGATCTACAGAGGGATCAGTTTAGGCTGGATCGATGGGCTGAGGCCAATGGTATGAGGTTCAACACGCCCAAGTTCCAGGTCCTCCACTAGGGTCACAAGAACCCCATGCAGTGCTACAGGCTTGGGAAGAGTGGCTGGAGAGAGGCCCAGCAGAAAAAGACCTGGGGGTGTTGGTTGACAGACGGCTGAGTTTGAGCCAGCAGTGTGCCCAGGTAGCCGAGAAGGCCTGTGACATCCTGGCTTGTATCAGGAATAGTGTGGTGAGTAGGACTAGGGATGTGATCATCCCGCTGTGCTCAGCACTGGTGAGGGCCCCACCTTGAATACTATGATCGGTTTTGGGCCTCTTTCTACAAGAGAGACATTGAGATGCTGGAGCATGTCCAGAGAAGGGCAAAGAATCTGGTGAGGGGTCTAGAGGACAAATCTTATGAGAAATGTCTGAAGAAAGTGGGGTTGTTTAGCCTGGAGAAAAGGAGGCTGAGGGGAGACCTTACCACTCTCTACAACTACCTGAAAGGAGGTTGTAGGGAGGTGGGAGTCAGCCTCTTCTCCCAAGGTGCACCAGAGGAGGTTTAGATTGGTTATCAGGAACAATTTCTTCACTGAAAGAGTTGTCAAGCACTGTAACAGGCTGCCCAGGGAAGTGGCTGAGTGACCTTCCTGGAGGTATTTAAAAGAGGTATAGATGTGGTGCTTAGGCACATGGTTTAGTGGTGGACTTGGCGTGCTAGGTTAACGACTGGACTTGATGATCTTAAAGGTCTTTTCCAACCTAAATAACTCTATGATTCTAAGTCAGATATATTCCCTTGGTAAAATTGGTACCACGTCAGTGACACAAATGGCAAAAAGAATTTCCTTTGAAACTGATGGAAGTTTTCTTTTTTTTTCAGTGGTCACGCAAAGAAATCCTTTTTTGTTGTTTTGGGTTTTTTT
Organism: Arenaria interpres; assembly: GCA_013399435.1. Lineage (NCBI taxonomy): Eukaryota > Metazoa > Chordata > Aves > Charadriiformes > Scolopacidae > Arenaria > Arenaria interpres. The sequence continues at coordinate 32,226 of VXAK01012514.1, read as the reverse complement.
AATATGTCATTATTCTTGACATGTGCTTGTTATTGTACATAGATCTAAGACAATTAACAGAAATCTGATTGTAAATTCAGAAAAAACAAATCAATTATTTCTTAGAAATAGCTTACGACTAGCTCATGTTTACCATGACATTTTTTTAATTCACAGAAACACTTCATCAATGATAAATGGTTTTGTCAAATAACATCAAGGAGATATCAGAACTGACAACTTCTGCTACCAGATTTGCATCTTAATGAACTTTCTGATGATTCATCCCACTGCTATTCCAGTGCCTTACTGGAAGTGGCATATTTTACGTTTGCTGATCAGCGCTGTTCTGTAAAGCACTGCAGGTAAGCAGGGGGGTGCGGGAGACAGCAGCTAGGCTCAGAAAACAAAATCTGAGCGCAGCAAACACAGCTGACCCCTCAGCTTTTAAATTAGGGGCTTGATAAGAGTGCCTGGCAGATGCCTCCAGAGTTTGTCCCACTTCTTGGCACCCAGCCCCCCTGTCCGCTTGGCAGGGTGCTCCAGGGACAGCTGGCTGTTCAGGCACCAAAGACAAGACCAAATCCTGCCCTCTTCAATGAAAGTGCTCACGGGCTGAAAACAGCTTACTACTCTAATCTCTTCTTCCAATCCTGCATCTTTTGCAGACCAGACTGTTGTGTTGCTGAGCCATGGGACTGATCTTGACAGTAATCTCACTGCTCATCAGTCACACTACCAAACCTCTGCTTAGACCATCTGTTTTTAGGCCATCATATCACTGCTTTTAACCTCTTCTCTCCATTCATGAAAGACCAGAGCCAGAGGAGACACATGTATGAGGGTCTTTCTCCAAGCAGTGCACAGAAGTACAGCTAGACTTTGCTTCTCATTCCCTGTGTCTGTTAAGGCAAAATGGGTCAGAGACACACATGCCCTCCTACAACTGCCCCTGTTCTTCTTCTTCTAGCATCACCCAGAAGACTAAGGGCAGGATTTTTCCCTGAGCAAATAATTTAAAAACCGTCATTGATAATTCATAGGAAAAAATAGGGAAAAAATACCTGGACAATAATAAACTGATGATAAATTACTCAGATGGTATTTTACCAGAGTATTCATTCTGATGTGAAGCTGTTTATGCAATCAGTGTTTTCTCTGCACCTCTTCCCTCATCTCCTCGTTTGGCACACCGCTTCCTTGGTTTAAGAAACAGTTTGTGCTGCACATCAAGACTACTGATGCCTCCATGGCTAGAAGGGATAGACTAGAGTATGCAATAATGTGGAAGAGCTTGTAAAATGAGCTGCAGGCTAGTCTAGGAGGCCCAAGAGATAGCTGCTGCTTCCAACAAAGTGATTAGCAGATATTGCACTATAAGCACTACAGTGCAGCAAAAGCTTTTTTTTAGAAGCCTGAGGAGAAGGAGAAGAAGGTAAGTAAAAGCGGGCTTCCTTTCTAAAAACAAAAGGATCAGTAAAACGTATATAAGCAAATTACTTAGAGAAGTTCTTGGCCTGATAACTTCAGGAATCTTGCTACACTGGAGATAATTTGCATTTGAAACTTATCATGAAATGAAAAGTCAGAATGGGTTTTGTGGTGCAGTTGAAGATGTGCCCTCTGTGCACTTCTTGCTGGCCAGACTGGTGAGCTCCTTGCCCCATGCACTCTGCAGAGACCTTAAGCACTGGTCTTTCATCAGGCAGACACCTGCCAAACACAGGTCCAGGAAGTGGAGCTGCAGGCTCCATTTGACAGCAGGCCACCCAAAGCTTCAGTGTGGAATGGGGAGCTGAAGCTTCCTTCACTGCTATAATACCAGTTAGCTTATAAGAAAGAAAAGCTATTTTTTTACACAGTGACACAGGGAAAGGATGTCTGGATTCAGGCACATGTATCTGGATGAGAGCAGAATTTTCTGAATTTTTCTCAGTTGTAGTATTTCAATGAAGTTAGCACATTATATTTTGCATCAAAGGAGCACATAGGACTCACAGAAAACTCACGTTATCATCTGCTTATATCAGTGTGTTCCGATGCTGAATAAAATCCAGAATAAAAATCCAAAGAGCACTCTTTGGATATTCCGTGTTCAGTTACTTTGATTTAATTTCTGCAGCATTGATCAATACGACCTGCGTTTGCCAAGGCAAATTAATTTATTTATTTGGTTAATTATCATTGCTGCCTTTACCCTACAATTATATGTTTGGTGGCCTTGATCCTACAGTGGTCTATGTTGACACGGCTCCACTGATTTTCAAGAAAAGTAGTTTTTCATGTTCACGTGATAAATATTTGTGTACAAGGCAGAAATGTGGGGCTTGCTTGCAGAAATGCTAAGCAGTGGATTGGCACAGAAATCTCACTCTGCTCATTTGGCGTTTGTGCAAGGTGATGCATCACCTCTGGGTACTGTTGGAGCTTGCTACCGTGGGAAAGCAGCTTCCATAGGAAGACTGGGTGACTTTGTGGCAGCTGGAGAACTAGTGTTGGGCTTCATGAAAGAGCTTGTGGCCTAGGCCACCTGTGGGAGTCATTCAAACTGCTGTTACTGGTGGTGCAGGGAGCCTCTCTCATGTTTTACGGGTAAATAGGTGGCTTCTGCTGCCATCGGGATTGGGAGCATCAGTCAGCTAACAAGCAGCTTTCCAGGATGGTGCTTACCTGGCCATTTGAGCTACTACTCAGACAAAGGAGAGGAGGAGGAAGGTGGAGGTCGGTGTTTTTTTTCTTACAGTGCATAGGCTTCAGTGTTTGCCAGCTGAAAAGAGGCAAGCAAAGTGTTTTAACTCCCCAACAAGTAGCACTTGAAACATGAACTCCCCAAGCACCTGTGAGATGAGGGGGCTGGTGCCGCAGGGGAATGGGCAGGGACAGGACAGCACTCCATCCTCCTTCACACCCACCATTCTCCTGGGGTCCCTCCCATCCCTGAGGTCGGCTCTAGCTTGCAGCATGCAGCTATCTTGGCGAGACAGTCGTCTCTCCTCTGCAAACACCATTTATCTTTCACTTTGAAGCAGGGCATCATAACTGGATGTCCTTTGAGATTTCTCTGGAATACGAATTGCATTGAACTTGATTTTTACCTATGCTTTGTATCTGCCCTGCATAGAGAAAATTAATTCCCATTGATTCCCAATGAAGGAAGAAGTCAGTATAAAACAAAAACTGCCAGAAATATCTGGGATTTTCTCTCAGAAAAAAAATACGCGACTGGAATCTTCTCACCTTGCTGTGTCCCTTGCAGAGTAACCAAATTTAAAAAAAATTTATCCTTCTCAGCAAATATATTCCAGAGACGTTTCTGAACTTCCCTATGGCCTGGCATATGCTACAATATACCGACTTATTAGTATTATAAAAAAGAATTCAACATATTTTTCATTAATTTTTTTTTAATGATCCTATGCTCGGATATAAACCACATGTAAATTGCAACTTATTTACATGACCCCTCACAAAAGTTTGTGGATTAATTCTGTGCACAGAGTAACTTGTATGTCATAGCAAGACAGTTTCAGATCAGCAGTCAGGGTGCAGTGTATATTTTATGCTACAGCACCATCTACAGTAAGGTCTGAATTACCTTGTGGTAAACTTTGTATTTTATCAAATGTTAAATCTCACAGTAGACTTGAATTTACATTTGTCTGTGGATCTGTTATGTTATTCCCAATTAGCAATACTGAAACGACTTATTTTCTGATTAATGGATGATAACCTTTGCTTTCTTGTCTGTTCTTGTTCTAAGTTTGCTTCTTTGTTTATATTTTATAGGCTAACTTTTGTACTTTTCAAATTTTATAATACTGTAGTCTGTGGCAACTCTTTCTAATTATATAAAATGTAGGAAGCATATAGATTATATCAGATGTTACGAATAAAACAGAGATCTGCAACTTAAATCCTGAGTTACATCACATGTTATGTTTCAAGTCCAGGTCTCTCCCTTTCCTCCCGTTGTCACAACAGACAGATATTTGCTGCCAGATAAATTAGCTGCCACACTGTGCCTGGATCCTGGTCCACTGGTCATTCACATAGATGCTAGTTCACTCCCAAGTTCTCACTCAAGCAACTGATTGGCTTCATATGTGCACAATCCATGGGTGCTTTTCCTTGTTCATTGTTCTGAGGAGAACAGAAAAAATGTTTTTCTTCCATACCATCCAAGTTTCTGGAAAAACTTTATTTCTAGAGGGCACTATCATACAAAATATCTTTCAGTCTGGTGGACCATAGTTATCCCCTCACCACTCAGTTCCTTGTAATTATACAACATCACTGTATACCTCATTGTACACACTTAAATTTAGAATTTCTGCTAAGTGTGCAAACTCTGCTGGAATTGTCTGTAGTTTAATAGGACATTTTGCCCTCTGTTTATAATATTTTCCTTTATTTTTCTTTTTCTATAAATCTTCCCTAAATTTTCCTAAATGTTGGAATTTTCATAGAATCATGGAATTGTCTAGGTTGGAAGGGACCTTTCAGATCATCAAGTCCAACTATCAATCTAACACTGACGAAAACCATCACTAAACCACATCACTAAGCACTACAACTACCTGTCTTTAAAATATGTCCAGGGAAGGGGATTCCCTGGGCAGCCCATTCCAATGTTTGCTAACCCTTTCAGTGTAAAATGTTTTCCTAATACCCAGTCTAAACCTCCCCTGATGCAGCTTGAGGCCATTTCCTCTTGCCCCATCACCTGTTGCTTGGGAGAAGAGAATGACTTCTGCCTCACTACAACCTCCTAGTGGTAGTTCTAGAGAGCGATAAGGTCTCCCCTCAGCCTCCTTTTCTCCAGGCTGAATAACCCCAGCTCCTTCAGATGCTCCTCATAAGACTTGCTCTCCAGACCCCTCACCAGCTTCATTGCCCTTCTCTAGACACACTCCAGCACCTCAATGTCTTTCCTGTAGTGAGGGGCCCAAAACTGGACACAGTATTCTGTTACTGACTTATACCAATTTGCAATGTGGGATCCAGTGAATCTACTTTTGCCTCCCAAATGCTCCAAACTTTAAAATTGCATTGGGTGACCAAAAGACATTTATTCTAAACCTGCAATTCTTGTATAGACAAGCTAACATTTGCACAAATTGGTCCAGACACTGGAGTGCACAAGATAAAGTCCTTGGGCTTTTTTCTGTACTGCTATTAGCCCTTTAATTCTGCTCTGCAAAGAAAAAATCATTGCGGGTGAAAAACAGTGTAGGACAAGGAGGGATAGGAAGTGTGGGAAGTCCCAGGGTAGGAGCTTATAAACTTCTCCCTAGTGTCCCACAGTAAAACACCTGCACCAAATTCTTCTGAACAGTTCCAGCAAATTATTTTTCTTCTGACAATTTAGCATAGTCTTAGGTGATTCACCTTATGCTTTCTCCTATTACAGCACAGGAGTTTGATGTAAGAAACAGGTGGAATTAGAATCACAATCTTGTTTAATTTAAGAGAGGAGCTCTATGTATGGAAAGACTCGGTTGTAAATTGGAATAATGGTTCCTTGCAAGCAGACTTCACAGTTAATAACTTTACCTCCTGAGTGTCAGAAAAGTATTGGCAGAGCTAACAAGAAGCTGTAAGAGCTGTACCGGTGGCCTAATGCAGATTCATAAGTGGAATAATTCCTGAAAGTATGTGTAATGTAACACGCATCTGAAACGATAAAGCAGCTGCTCCACACTTTACTACTTTTTTGCAATAACCTTAGCAAAAAGCTCAAGAGTTCATGAATTGAGAAGCCAGGTAACGCTTCCTGTAAACTGGGCAGGGCAACAGAGACAGCTAAAATATCCCAAATTGTCTAAAATTTATAATTTAAAGTGACTGGATATGGCATTTATTTCACCTTTTCTGTTTTTTAACAAGTGCTGAGTCAGTTTCAATACTTTACTCAATGATAAAGTCTTCCCAAGAGTGTTATTTCATTTTTATATCTCTATCTAAAGAGATAACGATCTAAAGAAATGGTGGCCTTTTGTACTCTAAGAGTGAGAGGAGTTTATTATACGCAGCCTATTCACTTAAGAACATACGTTTTGAGACAATTAAAAAGCTTTAGACTGTCCAGTCTGATTTCCCATGTCTGACAAACCATTTTTGTACAGTTACCTTGCAGTAGATCCTATGTTTAATGATAAATCCTGTAATTTGTGCTTAAGCAAATTTTGAGCAAGGTTTTCTGATCTTTTCATAGCTGAATATCAAATAAGAAAACAGTGAGGACCCTATACATGACTAGGTTAAGCCACTTGTCTGTCTTTATACGGGGATGATACTGCCCTTTCTATTTCTACGCTCTAGGATTGCTGCCATATTGTTACGTGTGGTGTTTCTGGTTCTTCCCCTGTCTCTAAATGGGGGCACTTTAGCTTTAATTCCATTAAATACCTCATTTATAACATGATTGTGTCTTCCTGGCTGGGAATTAGTCATGATTTGGAGACAGTGGGAGAGGAGGTATCCATCACTTCGGGGGTAGTCAGCTCCAGCTGTTAATGATACTGTGTCTTGTTTTGAACACAAGTTCTCTGGCTTCAGGTTTCACTTACTACTTCTTGTTGCCTTCCTCTGCTGTGTGTTTTTGCCTCATGGGGATATAAAGGCTCTGTAAAAAAGTCATGTTTTAGACTTTTTTTTTTTTAATCAAATAAATGAAGGCTTTAATGCTCACAAAGTATTTTCTTTAGTCCTCAACTGATTTTTGTGACTTTTTGTACCTCTCCAACTTTTTCAATGCTTTTTTAAATACTGGATATGCTGAGTGTAGATGGAAAGTAAAATCACTTCTGCTACTCACTGTTCTCCTATTAAACTTTTAACCCAGGATCACATCAGCTTTTTTTGAAACAGCAGTATCTTGAAAGCTTCTGTTGAATTACTTCTCCTCAAGACCTTTCTGAAATGCTGTTTTTTAGAACAGAATCCCTTTCTTCATTAGGAACATATTCCATATTGGTCTTTTACCTTTAAAATAATATCATAATTTTTAATGAAAAAATCATCATACAGAGTTTAACTGTAATAGACCTTTCTTTCTGCTTCACCATCTGTAAGAAGTGTGGGCTCATAATACCTCCAGAGAGGCATTGTGGCTCTTATTGAATGTGGAGCTCAGAGGAAACTGGTTAGTGAAAGTCATAGCCATAGGATCTCTCTCAATACCCGCTGCATCCTAGCCCTCCCCCAGATGCTTTCACGCCATTAGAAATCTACCTGCATGCTAGTTTTTGTATTGGCTCTGTAAAGCCTGTGGTCCTCATACTACACATGCTACCTACTTGTACTACAAAATCAACCCAGTTCCTTTTGAGGAGTGATGAGCTGGAGTTTGTGCATGCTGAGGGTTTTGAATCATGACTTGTAAGATGCAGCAAAATAAATGGTTTCCAGACTTTGAACACAACCTCCCAACACTTGGCAAAGCTGTATTCTTATTTTGGTTTAGTAAATGCAGAGAATTCACACACCGATTTTGCTCTTTCAATTTTGTTTCCCCTTCCCTGTTCTAGCATCATTCATAATGCTTCTCACAGTTGTGAAGTATTATATTTAGTTGAGGGAGTTATTGATTTCATCACCCTCTCCCAGCCTTTCCCAGTAGAATGTGTTCACTAGCAACCATATCATAGATTAGACCAGCATGACAGTTTTGGACACAGATAACCAGTTCATGATTCCACAGACCTTTGGAAATGTCAAAAGCAAAATAACAAGGAAAACAAACAGCCATTGCTGAGTATTTTTGAATGCTGTCCATGGCCTTGGTGATCTCAAAACAAGATGATGTGGGGTAACAAACCCTAGCAACATCCAATCTGATTCTCTTTTGCCTTATTTTTTTTCTCCTAATAGATTCATACTTTAGTTCAAACATGAATGATTATTTTTATCACCAAAAAAGTGAAGATGTCCTTCCAAGAAAAGGCTTCACACTTCCCTAGCCAAGTAAGTGTTGGGGTTGGGACAGGGGGCTAAGTGTATGTATGTGTGTGTTCAGGGGTTGCACAAAGGAATTGTTTAAGTTATAGTCATAGACATGCACTTAGAGACAAAAAAAAAATGCAAACCACTCCTTTTGTGCTTTTCAGCAGTCTAATTTCTGATGCTAGATAATCAGTTATGGGAACTTGAAATCAGTGATGAATAAATACATTGATTCTTATTTCATCCATATTCTTATTGTTTTCTCTCAGATATATACGTGATTGTGTTAATTCTCTGTGCATATGACCTAAAGTTTTCATTTTCCTCAGTAGCTTCTCCCCTATTGGCAAAACAGACAGGTTGATATAGTGGAGAGAAGAGGTTTCAAAGAAAAATAAGCAGGGGTACTTCTGATGAGTGACTAAGGCATGGGAAATGGAAGTGGTCTGTGAGCACCATGCAAAGAGCACTGACACTCTGCAGAGACCAGCTTTGGTTGTCCTACCACTTGGGGTACAGACTTGCCAAGGTAGAAAAGCAAGTGAAGGGCAGGTTTCTAAATTTTCCTGAATGTTGTGATGAACCAGGAAACCAGGGTTGACTGATGGCATTAAACTTTCACTAGCACAGACCAGAGAATGACTGAAAACCACAGCAACATGGTGGCAGCAGCTGAGTTTTTTCGAAGACTAATGCAAATATTATACTCAGGCGTGGCTTGTGCAGATGCCTCCAACCTTACAATGCCCTGAAGCAAGGGGTGTGGTAGCTCATTTTCAGGGTGGTGCCATGGGCTTCTGCTGTTCCTTGATGACACACAATAGGCTTAGATGTGACCTCCTCTCACTCTGCTATGTGACCCACCGGTTACCACTTCATCCTGTGACGAGTGCCTTGGGGTTCACACCATTTGGAAGAAGGAACTTGGAGGGGTGTGAATTGTTTTGTGCCCACAGTTGATGACCATTATGATGTTACTGTTGTTAATGTATGATCTGATGCAATTTCCCTACAAATTACTTTTTGTGCCAAAACCAGAGCTTTCTCACCTGTTACTGTCACAGGAGGAAACACCAGGCAGCACCAGGTTAACACCAGGTTAATCTCAATTTATTAAATGGTCCAAGCAAGGGATGAGCTGTGTCAGAAAAAGCTTTGCTGAGACACAAACACACACGGAGTCGCCACGCCAGTGAACCGTCACAGCCCATGCCTGGATGAGATGGCACTCACCCCAGCTGGATCAGTGTTTGGCTCTAGACAACAGCTCAGTTGCAACACAGCAGTCCTACCTTGTGTCCTCTGCTTCCACAGTGACTTCAAAGTCTACTACAGTGCTTCCCCCAATCTCTGTTACTCAGCAGGGAGGTGCCTGATAGCCAGTTGGTGGCACAAGCTATTAGTCAGATCAGTCCACGATGAAGTTAAAGTGTGCCCTTTCAGCAGTGTCAGATATAGCTATATATACCTGTATAATTGAATTGAATTGAACAAAAACTAAATCATCATTGTCTTTCAAGACAGTTATGATTAATAACTGTGTCATCCAAGTCATAATAACTCATCTTTATTGTAAAGTATTACTTTGGTATATTTGAATATATATCACAGTATTTCTGCCATAATATTTTCTCTCATTAATCTGAATTTTCACAAAAACACCTCAGTGTCACATTCTTGAGGAACCGCACTTGAAATGTATCAATGTTTAAATGATTAAACATTAATACTTATCTTTTAAGGATCTATGAAATAAGTGTTTTAGTGTAGGCTTGAAATTGTAGTGTTAAACTTTTTATCCAAATTCTATGCAATGCTACATCAACAGACTTCTAGTAGTCTAAACACATGCTATCAAACCCTTCATAAATCAACCCTGTAATCATACAATGAAAATTTGGTTTGGCTGGGATGTTCTAATAGCTATACAAAAATGTTGAGTGGTATTAACTAAGTTACGATCTTTTAATCCTTTCTGAAGCATCGTGCATTGACATTTTCATGAGAACTGCATAAATATAGATAGAAAATATAGGAATTGGAGGTCGTGTCAAGATATGTCAACAGTTTTTATGAATATTTTTCTACCTACCTAATTTCATTAAAAGGCAATGTAAAATAGAAGGTGGAATTTGGAGGAATATGGTTTAGAGGAACTGCAGATGACTGGAAGTGGGTGCTCCAGTTCTGTGTGGACCCCTGCAGCTCCCCACAGCCTTCTGAAAGTGGGGCTGGTGCAAAATTTCCCCCGGGGTCTCATAGGCATACTGAGGCATGAGTCCCTATGTCTGTGTCCTCCTCCCTGGGCTAAGCACAGGTGGCTCGTGATGGCCCATGGGAAGACTGCAACACTGCAGGACAGCTCCTGGCAGCACCACACCTGGCTTTGCTTCATGGGCGTCTCTTATATCTCCATTTCCCAAGTAAAAAAGATTCAAGGAGTCTTTTACAGTTCTTCTCAAGCTAACCCTTTTTGTGACTAAATAGTTCCCAGACAAATGCCTGGTTACTGTTTAATCTGGCTGGTGGTCATCTTCCTCTGCAGCAGGACCAGTCTGCAGGCTAACACCCTTGCAAGCGGCTTGGGGTAGTCCATTCACACATCCAGTTTTCAAGCACTTAGGCCTGTTGGATTTTTGGATGTTTGGGTATGGCTTTTTTTATTATTCCCCAGCTGCAATCAATGATTTTATCTGTTTAGATCTTTTAAGAGATTAATTAATTGTTTGCAAGTGGTAACCAAAAGTTTGAAAAGGGATTTGAAAGTAGGTACTTAGTTTTTATATTCCTGAAATGAGATACCTTAACAAATTCTGTTTTCAAAGACATCCCAGAAGGGGAGAGAGATAAAGGGATATCTGATTGCTGCCTAATATAAGGTTATAGGCAATATAGAGCCAAATTCTTCTCAGAGGTGCTCAACAAAGGGTCAAGAAGCAACAGTTCTAAATTGCATCAAGGGAAACCTCAAGTTTTTATTTGCATGTAGAAACTTCCCATGAAAGTGGTTAAGCACAGGTTGCCAGAGGGCTTGTGGTATCTCCATCACCGGAGATTTTCACAAATTGATTGGACATGAGTAACCAGAACTAACTCGGAAAACAATGCTGCTTGGAGGAGGAGGTTGGATTATATGACCTTTGGTAATCTCTTCCAACTTCAATAATTCTGTGATTCAACATTTCCACCTTTCATATACTTAGTGCCCTCCTAAGTATAAATGCCTGATTACTGCGAGCAAGTCTGCAGTCTAGTGTGGCAATTAAAGTGCCCATGAGGGACATTGCATCTAAAGTAGTAAACTAAATTGACAGAGTCTGGAGAAATCCATTCTCTTAAATTCTCTTAAACCCCAAAACAGGTGAGTGCCATTGATTTTAGGACTCTGAGAAACATAGAAAGGTAATCTTAACACAGGAAAGGGTGAGATACTAGAAAAATGTGTGTATATCTGTGCTGACTGCATCCCTTTTGGGTAGGAGCTATAATAATTTGATAGCCTGAATGTAAATGTTAATATCAGTGTAACTGGCCTAATAAAAATATTGCTGACTGTTGACTAATAACAAAATATTGACTCCATATAGAAGGCCCACTTTATTCATACAGGGTGCAGCCCGATACCCCATAATTGAGAAACAGTTGCTGAAATTTGGATGTAACAATTGATGGAGAATGTGGGCAGCAAAGGGTGTATCGGGGGATATATCAGCTGATTAGGGAAAACGGCTGGTTTGAACCCAGAATTTTTTGGACAAGTCCAAGACAGCCTGGCCCATAGGCATATATAGAAAAAAAAATTAAGTATAGAGCTCATCAGGCTCCAGTGTCCACACTAACTAGTACAGGCATGGGCCTCTCTCCTCTATGGACATTCAAATTTACGCTCTCCACTTCCTTTGTGAATACCTTAGACAGTGGTTGATAGAATAAGTATGTCTTCAGCTCTGTTTGTTGAAAATTCTTAGGAAGCCATGAATATAAGAGCCATGAAAGTAGTCTGAGATCAAATAGGAAGTGTTACACTGTCACCTAGTGATCTCAATGTTTAGTTTGATGAGTATGGACAGACTTGTGTATGCTTTCCCCAGATCAAATATGTGTTCTTCATTGTGTTCATTTTGAGGCTAAAATAAAACCCAGAAATCATCTGAAGAATAAACACCCTACCTGAGGACCTCCAGTCACCTTTCCAAAGGGAGTGTCCTACCTGTTAGTCTGTTCTGCAAAAGTGGTGCACTATTCTGCTTCCTTAAATGGTACCATCTGTGGTTGCTTTGCTGTCAGCTGTCTTATTTTCTTGCTATGTTTGCAGTTTTGCTGTAAAAGGTCCAGGTTCAACAGAGAAAGCTCAAAAGAGGATCAGCCGTGACTTTTCTGCCAGCTTTTTGGCTATAAAGTAGTAGAAATCGAAGTGCAAACATCCTCAAGCTAGTGTAAATCCAGAGCCTTTTCCTGATTTCTTGGCAACTGCTCTACTACTGTGTGAAATAAGCCTTCCTGCTCATATCTACTTCTGTAGTAAGTGCCTGCTCTCAAAAGTAACCTGTGTCTGGATATTAAGCTGTCAGAAGTGCCTGGTATGAATCCTAAGTTGGTCACCAAATCAGTCACCCATAGGGGACTTTGCAAGTAATGGAGAGATGGGTTCCTAACCCAGGCTCTCTAAAATCACAGTCTGGAGACCTGTGTCTGCGTTGCCTGAATCACTTTATGAAAGCCTGAAGTCTGCTTTTTAAAGTACTGAAGCTGCCGAGTTAAATGCCTCAAGTGGGCAGTATAAATGGCAGCTTTTCCTTATCTTTGAGGAGTGTAGGACTTTTGCGATGTTTTGTTCCAGTGCAGGATGAAAAAAGAACTTATTTCACCTACATAAAATTAAAGCCTCAATGTCTTATTTAAAAGCTCAAATGTAGTTCTGCTAGAGTATGCTTTGAATGTATTTTGTCCTGACAGTACTCTGCTATACATGGACTCCTTTATTGGTGCGTGTATACCAGGGCAGGGCAAAAAAATAACCCAACCCCATCTATAGTAGTAAAACAGAATGTCCTTGTTCAACAGTACAACATCTCTTCACTGGTATATATTTTAGAAGGTGTTTCATACTTCCCAATAAAGAAAATTTCCTTTCACTTTTCTAGGACCTACAGTATTTCAGTGGTGTTACAGTAACAGATAAGAGAATACTTTTTCACCTTTCTCTGTAAGATAGTATCTGTGGAAGTTAAAATAAAAACCCTTGTATTGATGGTTACTAACACTGAAAATTATCCTGAAGTATTAGGAAATTCTAGAGTTAAGTTTCCAATTCTTGTGGCTAAATCTTAAGTATCATTTTTATACTACAGCCTTTAATAGCATAAGCATATACTATTTTTTCCACAGGATACTACGTCATTCACTGCACTGGACAGACTGTTAGGCCTGTAGTGAATGAAATCGTTGTCTGTATAAACCCTGCCTTATGTTTGATAGAGTTGGGAAGTTATATAGAAAACAGAAAAAGCGGGGGCTTAAGGAGAAGAAAGGCTGGTCTTGTTCATCAGTTGGTTGAGCACAGGCTGGGTATATTTATGCCTCTGCCAGATGTCCAGCTTCTCAGATGAGCCTCATTTAAGTGTTTTCTATGAAAATGAGAGTTGGAGAAAGCAGAATTGCTGTAAACATGGTGCAAAGTGGTGCTTAAATATATTTATCCATTATTTTTAGATATGTACATACATTATTGAAAACACTTATAAACACATAAACATTTATAAAATGTAAATAACTTTATAAATCAAGAGCTCAAATCGTAATGTTCATCACTAGTTGCACAAGTTGTGAGAAGTTGACAGAGTTGATGTGTTAAGCCCAAACGGGAAGATAAATCTGTCTATTGCAATACCTTGTTATTTTTAATAGAAATTACCTTCTGTTAGAATAATTGTTTTGTTTCTAATTTCAGCAACATTAACTGTGTTTTGGTTTTAGCTCTCCCTGTTGAGTACATAGGTACTCCAGGAATATTCACGTACATGGCAATGTTTGTACATGCCGGGATACACTTCTTCCCCACAAGGTGGTGATATTACTATGTCATACAGTACTTTTGCTTCAGAACGAACTGAAGCAGTTATATTTCCAACAGGAAGAAAATGTCATGCCATTTCATGCAACGAGCAATATAATTTAAACTCATGTTTATCTAGTTAAAAGGTTAAATGACACCACCCTCTTCAACTTCTGGGATTAAAATGTCTTTTTGTAGCTATCTTTACCCAGAATTTTCTAGACAGTAAATTTATCTTATGAACCAAGTAACTGAGATGCAGAGGAATCAGCTTCTCTGTGTGATTAGAGGTGTAGGATCTTTTCAGTTAGACAGAGGCCAAACATGTTTCTGCATGTACTCAGCGGTTCACATTAGGGCTTTGGGGAGCTCACGACCAGTGTGCCTAGATGTGGGCCAGAGAGGGTTGGTTAAAATGGTCCGTGGAAGGCCAAATCTTTTTATTTCATGTAATTGATTGAAAACCCATGTTCTTCACTAAAGATTCAGAATTGCTAACCTCCTGGCTGTTTAGATCTTTTAAGAGACAGAGTGGCATCTCCTAGCTACATGTCCTTACTGAACATCTCCTTACTGAAGAAACACTAACTCTTGAAGTACTCTTGAAGTGCAAGGACAGAAGCCAGCAAGCTGAAACTGCTTCTCTCTGCCACACCGAGAAATGGAACAGAGAAGTCCATATATCAATGTGGTAATAATTCCATATATCACTGTGGTCATTAAGAGAGTAAGTCTGTCCCACCCTAAATTTATTTTGGGAAGAGAGAGAACTGAATAACTGTGAGCGTCACAGCATGGCTAGCATTCCTTATCTCCCCAAAATTATCTGCATTGAAGTAGCTGAAACATTGTTAATTGGAAACACCTTCACACTTGAGATGTGATGGGTCATCTTGGACTGTAGCTGCTCAGTGCTTATCTGACAACGTTGCAATTGGCTTTTTATATGTAGGATCAATATGGTGGTGTTATGGAGTACATCATATTAGATCAGAAGTGGTGTCTGAAGACACAGATCTCATAGGATCATAGAACAGCCCAGGTTGGAAGGAACCTTAAAGGATCATTTGGTCCAACATTTTGTGGGAAAGGGAGCCTAGATGAGATTAGTTAGCACCCAGTCTGATTGCCTCTTGAAAACCTCCAGTGATGGGGACGCTACCACGTCCCTAGGGAGGTTGTACCAGCACTCAAAGTATTGTTACTAACATGAGCAAGTAGCTACTGAGGGAAAAGTGCTTTATAGATGCAAAGCTTGATAGCTTTAAATCACTCTTCTTTTCCTCACTATATAAGAACTTTGAACTTGCTAAAAATTCATTGAACTATTTGATTGTTCTGAAGCATAACATTTCTCCTTTAATTAGAGCAATATCTAAAGTAAAAGAATGTATCAGATTTTAAGATTTTCACTTCAGTGAAAATATGGGAATGAACAGTATCAGTCTATGTACAGTAAAATTCCTTTCACAATTCTCAGCATAGACCAAACCAGTCCGACTACACAGTAAATGAGTGCAACTTCATGGGAAACAAACTTTTGAAAGCCAATGGCAAAACAGCCAAGATCTGCCTTCAAAAACACACACATAATTCACACTGGGGAAATGATGTTCTTAATTACTGTTTTACAACCTGGTCCTTTGGCCACTGGCACACATAATAGCAGAATTTAGCATTCACGTAAATGGAAGCAGACTTTGGCACTGAGCACTTTCTTCAAGAAACTTGGTGGTCTGGAAACGTTACTGATGTGTCTGCAATCATGTAAGAGAAATACATTTAACCTAAACTCAGAGGAAGTATTTCTACTCCAAGCTATGAACTGGACTTTTCATATCAGGCATTTCTAGGATAAAATCATCTAGTGTGAGGAATGACCTGCTCTGAATAGCATTGCTTCAGATAACAGCTTACAAATGTAAAAAACAACAAAAAATGCAGCAACGATCTGACTGAAGGCAGCTAAGAGGACACTCCCATCAAAACTGAGGATTCTGCCTTAATCTAGGAACAGGTAAATGCATACATTCTTTGCAAATAGGATGCTTTATATTTAAATCCTTAGCAACCAATTTGTTTTACCTTTTCCCTTGAGTCACATTAAGGAGAGGTTAGATGAGAAAATAATTAATATGCACATAGTATGTTCTTCTGAAGCTCTTTGCAATCACTATATAATTACTTTTTAAAGCATTTTCTCTGTAGATTTTTTTCTTTCATTTTCTGAATAAATGGTATGGTTAAAAGATTTTATTTTGGAAATTGGGAGGAAAAAATGCTTTAGTGCAGGAACAAGAAATGTCTTACTGAAAAAAAGAAGAAATTTAATTAATGATAAACTATTGAACATCACTCCATTCTACTACAATCAATGTGTGATCATATTTACGGGGGTGGAAGCAAAAGGGGAAAGTAATTTGTTTAAATGATAGTTAAACCAGCTTTTTTATGGCCTTTGTCTCTCTGTTGAGAAGATCATAGATTGCTGGGCTGTACTGCTTACTTTGGCCTCTGAATCTGCGAATCTCATGATTTATTTTTTTCATAGTATGTGAAAGAGGGGTACTCACATTGCCTGCCATATACTCATGCTAAGTGCACTTTCACATTAAGACAATGACAACATGCGAATCTCAGCTCCACATTTTCTGTTAGCTGCCTGAGGATTTTCTTTGACACTTCTTGGCCGTAAGTAGTGTGAAGAGTTGCACACCAAGAACTACTTGGTATTACTTATCTGTTATTCTATACATACAAGGTTGAATTTCATGAGGCAGTAGTTCACCTGCAGGAGCTCAGGACTCTTTCCCCTTCCACTAGGATTTCTAATGACTAAGCTACCAAGCCAAGCTACCCTGATCTGGCTACTTCTTGCATTGTTTCCTTCATCCGGCAAACCTTGACTGAAGGAATGGCAATACTTCCCATCCCACTCTAATCTCGCATCTGAGCTGCTCTCTGACAAGCAAAGAAATTGAGGCTTATATTCCTCCTTTAGCCAGGAGGCCATAAATAAACCTAAGTGACCCTAAGTGCCCCCCTTCCCCAGGTGTTTTAATGAACAAGATAGTTATACAAAAGATGGGCATTTTACTCTACATATACAATCCATTTCCATAGTCTTCTTTTAAAAGCATTATACTTTTATTGCCAGTCGAGCATAGGCACAGAACATGTAATCACTGAGGTCTGGCACTAATTCCTAAATATACAAATGCCTGGAGGTTGCACAGAACCAGCTACAAGTTTTGACATAAGTGCCTGAGCATCATGGGAATTCAGTTCATAACATGACCTAGAAAGAGGTCTTAATTATTCTTAGATAATTAAAGTAACTTAAACCATATTTTAATTAGTCAATATGCCTGCCTGGATTCTTGACTCTGTGCTTAAACTCCAGGGAGCAGAAAAATTTCTGCTATAATCCATCCTTGGCAATTTCTGTTGGCTAGCCTTCTTCTCTCAGTGCACAGGGTTTTGGGACTACCATTTTGAATTATGCAACCCTTCCCATGCCCTGAGGACTGTAACTCTTGATTCTGGGTTGCATTCCAGGGAAAAGTGCTTAAAATATAGTTGCTACGCTGCCTAACTTCAAGATCCCTAAATCCTCTTTTGGCTCTAACCTAACTTCCCATTGGAGATCTATCTTTTAATGCCTGGGAAGCCTATGAAACTGAGAATTTCAGACTGTTTGCTAAAATTGTAAATGAGATTGAAATAAACTTGAACAAATACTTAAGTCTGAATACACCGTGCACATTTTTATGACTTTTCTTCCAGCTGGAGATTAATTAAATTAATGCAAAATTGTTGCAGTAAAACCTGACACTGGGAACCACATGAGATAATTGCATGTACAGAGCTGAAATCAAGCCCATTCAAAGATTCCCTAAATTTCATGAGCTTTTTCATATTTACTCAAACTACTTTGAGATTTTATGCTGAAATTATGTCTATCTTGGGGTTTTGACATGACACCAAGTGAAATTCTGTTTCAATTTTTAGTTCCATTCAGAGCTTCCCCCACCCCCCAAAAAAGGGACTGTATCGTTATTTGCTGTAAACCAGCATCTCCACATTACTTCCAATAATGCTGCATAAGTTTACAACAACTGAAGAGCTAATCCTAGTGAAGGAAAGCCATGTGGTGAATTGAACCAAAGAAAATGTTCAAATGAGTAAGGCCAGCTGTATAGCACAGGCAGGCTCTGCAGATGGGCACTGTGCCAAGCTTCCCCATTAATTGCCTCCCTATGCTTCATTGAAGGAAGCTTGAAGCCAGTCCAAATCTCCTAAGCTCCCCAGCACCACCCCTCTGTTTCTACTCCAGCTGCGGCTTCCAGACACTGCTCTCGCTGGCAACAAAAATGGGAATGCACACAAGGAAGTTTTCTAAACAGTACTTTGCGTGAGCTGCAGAAACGGGGCTTAGTCATGGGTAACTCTAGTTCCTAGAGCAGCATTGTAGGGGCTAAAGATGAGGAGCCAAGTAGAGGAAATGAGGTAGGAGGACAAGCTGGTGCTGGAGAAATGAGGCGGGGGGTTGAAAAAGCATATGGGAAAGATAGAGGTCATCTGAGCTGGTTTCAAAGGAAGGGATAAGAGGCAGATCAGAAAGCATAAAGTCTTTGGGAAAGACTGAGGGGAAGAACAGGATGGGAAAAGCCAAAAGGAAGCATGAAGAGATATTTTTAAGGCAGTTGTGTGTCTGGAAAGGAAACTGAATGAGGCACTGTGGTAGAAGATTGAAGACTGCTTTTAGGACAAATAGTCAAGGACGGTTGACTGGGCCAGGAGAGTGTGGTGAGAGTCAGCAACAGACACTGAGGCTGGGGAGACTGGAGCTGAGAGATGGGGAGTGGGAAGAAATTTGATTGAATAAAAGGCTCAGAGAGAAAAACATGGATTGACTGCGACAAAATCTAGAAACAGGATGTGTGAGGGGAACACCTCACCGAGGACCTGGGAGAGCGGAGAGGCTTGACGTGAGCATGGTGGTGGGGACATCAGCAAAAAGGCTTTCCCTGGGGAAAAGAGGCAGACTGACATGTCGGTATCCAGTAAAGCGCAGTCTCACTTAAAACTGAAACACAGATCCTCATTTCTGAGCATCAACATTTCCAGTGGCAGCACGTAACTGTGAAAGCTAGAGTTAATTTTATGCTGGAATGATCAAAAATAACATGTATTGGAACGGTTCTGCCCATCGGCTATCTGTGCTGTTCAGTATTAGCATTCTGGCACTTTACTTCACTCATTCTAAAATAGCAGTGCTGAAGCCTATTGGCAAGCAGTCTCAATTCCCTCTCATGGCTATTGCAGAGATGATAGCAACTTATTACTGCTATCAATTAATCACTGAGTTCAAGTGGGGCTTGAAAAGGAAATGAGAACAGAGTGAAAGCCACACTGTAGAATAAATGAATGAATGTGAACAGGCCAGAAGGGCTGTTTGGAAAGTTTTAAATTTTTCCCTTTTTTCCTTTATTCTGAAGTATGAAAAGAAAAAACCCAAACAAAAAACCTCCCCCCCCAAAAAACCCAAACCAAAACCACTGCAAGACAAAAAAAATTCACGAAGAAAATTTCATAGCTTTGTTATCAGTCAGGCTTCTGCCTGAGGTCTTTCAGAACAGAGAAGACAAACAATGAATGACACAGGGAGAAAGGCAAAGGATGATCCCTGGAAAAATGCAGTTCTACCCTACAGGCTGTCACCAAGTCCCTTTGCCGTGATGGGCAATCAAACCTATCAGCAAGGGCACAAAGTCCATATTTCTCGTTCCCTGGTGCCTGGTCTGAAGGAATGAAACAAAGGCTATTTGCTGCTTGCCTTCTCACTTTAGCTATGTTCTCTCATGAAAAGTGTTCAGCATCAGTACTTGAGCCTTTTATCAAAATTTTCAAATTGGAAGGGTTGATGCCTTTACCTAGTGCTCTCTGCTCTTTATGATTACAACACCATTTCTGCTACAGAATTGTGCATACAATTCATATGATAAATACTCAGAAGATAGCTTACCAAATGCTTTACCAAGTGCTGTACATAATCGACAACTAGTAAGCCAGAGTTTCTTTTTCCTTTTTTTAGTCTCCAGAGCATATATAATCATAGAATCATAGAATTGTCTTGGTTGGAAGGGACCTTTCAGATCATCAAGTTCAACCATCAACATAACACAAAAACCATTGCTAAACCATATAGTTAGGCTCAATTTCTACCCATCTTTTAAATACCTCCAGGAATGACAATTTCACTGCTTTCCTGGGGAGCCTGTTCTGATATTTGATAACCCTTTCAGTGAAGAAATTGTTCCTAGTATCCAGTCTAAACCTCCCCTGGCACAACTTGAGGCCATTTCCTCTTGTTCTATCCCCTGTTGCATGGGAGAAGAGACCAACCTCCACCTCTCTACATTCTCCTTTCAGGTAGTTGTAGATGGTAATAAGGTCTCCCCTCAGCCTCCTTTTCTCCAGACTAAATAATCCCAGCTGCCTCAGCTGCTCCTCATTGTTCTCTAGACCCTTCAGCACCTTCATTGCACTTCTCTGGTCTTACTCCAGAATCAAAATGTCTTACTTGTAGTGAGGGGCCCAAAACTGAACACAGTGTTCAAGGTGTGGCCTCACCAGTGCTGAGTACAGGGGGATGATCACTTCCCTCGTCCTGCTAGGCACACTATTTCTGATACAAGCCAGGATGCTCGTGGCCTTCTTGGCCACTTGGGCACACTGCTGGCTCATATTCAGCCTGCTGTTTAGCAACACCCCGAGGTCCTTTTCCGCTGGGCAGCTTTCCAGCCACTTTTCCCCAAGCCAGTAGCACTGGTGATCCCTCAGTCCCCTTGGCCTGGCCTGTGTAGGGCGGCAGGAGGTCCCTTAGGAGGTGACAGCTGATGGCTGCGAAAACGTAGCATAGATGGGCCCCTCTTTCTCCTCCCTGCCAAGTCCAAGTCATCTTCCAAATGTGCATGTTATAACTCTCTTTAAATGGGAAAGCCCTCAACTGGTGAGACAGAGTCAATTTTAGTTCTCTCTACAATGCCAAAGGAAGGTCTTGAAGCATGAATGAAGTTTTACATTTTTTCCCAGATATTCACTAGCACAACACTGACTACAAAGTTCGTTCCTTTGCCTTCTGCTCTGATTAAGTCAGACTTTGGGCCAAACACTGCTGTCAGTTGCAATAATGTAGACTTCATGCAATTCTATTTTGCTTCAATGGTACAAGAGTCTAAGTGCTACGGCTCTGTATTTGTAACGGATTAAATTCCTAATTCTTCTGCACCATTCCGTGTAACTACACTCTGCCTTGGTTCTTTTTAGTCGGACCTTTCCTTAGCTTATTGTTATGTCTGACAACAGCAAAGATAGCTTTGTGTCATCTATAGTCTCCAGCTTTTATAGAGTTTAAGTTGCTTTCGTGAGCTACCCTCCCAGCGCCTAATCTTCTGTTATAAAGTTAGCATCCAGGGGGGCGGGGAGGGAGGAAGGGGACCACAGTACAGGACACAGTACACGACATAGGGATTTTCCTTCTTTTAAGTAGTTGTATTTATCAGAGTCCATGCTCTTTATGCCAGAACAAAAAACAGAGGTTATGTGAAGAGGTTTGAAAAGCATGTGGATGGCATGTACTGGATTTATTGCCGTTCTATAAATTCCCACAAAGGTTTGACTTGCTTTGTTTTTAATCACCAGCAACGAAACAGTTCACAGTACACTGCAAACAAAGAGCCAGCTTTTTGTTTGAGACAGTTGGAGATGAGGGGGAAAGAGAGGGGAAAGGCTCATGAGAAACATGAATGAGTGGGTTTTGCTGACTCTTCTAACTACAGGACCTGACAAAGTGCCTATAAACACATTTCCCATGCTGTTAATGCAGAGCAGGAGCTTTGTTGTATGATAAGTGGGTATTTTGAAGCTTGTCAAACCTAGACAAGTGGGAGAAAATTGTAATTACCATCTCTAAAGAGCATAACTTATTAAAAAGCTGATCTGTAGTATAAAACATATCTTAACTTTGATATCTATCTCATAAAAAGTGCTGATTGTGTTTTCAAGTTACCCTTTTAATTTTTACCAACTTTTTACTATATACAATCTCCTAATCTATCTAATCCAAATCACAAACATCAGTCCAAGTACTATTTTGGTTATTAAATACAACTATTCATTGTACAAATGCAACTACTGATCATGTAAGGTTACATGATTGCAAATAATGTGAAAAAAGAGAAAATGTATGAGAAGTATGCTACAGCATGTACATGAAAGGAGTGAAATTTTCCTTGATTATCTTTCACTTGCCTTTAAGAATATTTTCTGTTTCAGTCAAAAATTAAAAAGACCTCTTGTAATAAAATACCAGAAAAAGTTTTAGAAGACCTAAACATGAATCAGTTTCCCTTCCACTAAAAAAAAAAATATTTTTTTAAAATACTAAACAGAGAGACTAAAAACTTGTTTTGAAAAGTATCTTAACATGTCCAGAGTTCAGGAGACACAGAATTTCAATTTCTCTTACTAATGTCTTGCAAGAACAGGAATTTTTTTTAGTCACTGAATTTTTAAAACAGTATGAGATCCAACACTCAAACTCTGAATCTTGTAGCGTTCCTAGTTATACTGTTTTCAATTTCCTTCAGAATAGGCCATAAAGTTTCACTCAATTCAGGTGCTTATTGAGATTTACTGTGCCATTTCTATTAGCACTAGGTATTTTACAAGTTTAGTCTTTTTGGTTGTGCTTAGGTAAATACATTGCAATACTTTTACTTCAAGAAATTCATTTACTATTTTATTAGAAAGAGAAGACACTACCTGTAGTTCATCCTAATGATACCAATATCTTCTGAAAAATCTTCAATTAATCCATAGTGCATTTCCTATTGGAAATGTTGATAGTTTCTAAAGTGTAGTTTTCCTCCCTACTTGCATGAAGTCTGAGAGATGGTTCTTTGCTGTTTTCAATGGAACAGAAGTGCAGAAACATACTAATGCAATGTGGTGTCTGTAGTTGGAAACCAGATGATCTTTAAAACAGGCTGAGATTTCAGTGCAAACTCAGGTCTATAATATACCCCCCGTAGTTGTACTCTGGAACTCTTATAACATTTTCTCTGCAAAAGAGCCACAGAAAAGCATTATGCATTTTCTTAGTGACATTTTCCATGTGTTTCAGCATGTATTTCTCTATCCACTTCCCCCATTCCCTTCATCCTATATCGTCTTCCATTATACCTGCGTGATATGTGCAATTGGACTCCTATGCAGAAATGCAATTAAATATTGCCCACAGAGACACACATGTTTTAGAAATGGTTTCCTTCGTACTTCAAAACTATAGAACCCACTTCCTCCAAAACTTCAAAGCTCACTTCTAATGAATCTAATGAGTGAGGTTTCTACCTAACCGTCTTCATCCATTCCCTCATCTTAGTTGCCTCTGCAAAAAAATCTCTTTACATTTTTAAATATATATTTATACACACCTCTTTCACCCTAAAGTCTCAGCCCTTCATCTTTTTCCGTAGGTACACTCTTTTTCTGGGAGGACACCAAATTGCAAATTGTAAGCCACAGGAGTGTATCCTGTGTAATCACAATCCAGGCTACTGCTCATGGCTCAGTATATCTCTGCCTTTGGGGTAATACCTTAATGCAAACCACAGCAATTTCTTCCAATTGCTCATGGCCTCCACCATGCCTTCTCTTGTTGTTCATAAAACATAGCTGTCCATATGACATTTTTCACCAGTAAGGAAACAATCACCTATTTTTTCACTCTAGCCAGAGAAAACAATATGTAAGGAGTCACTGATCCGTCACTTAAAGCCTTTAAAAGCAATAACAAGAGCGGTGGCTGACCAGATGTGAAGAGTGAAGGAAAACCATGAGGGTAATGAGGTTACTGGAAGAAGTCAAGTGGAAAAAGAAAGGTAGAAGATTTTACATAAGAATGGATAAGAACTTGAGAGGCCAGGTATTGTCAGTGCATTAACTAAAACTTCACTGCCCTTCATCTCACCATCCTCACCCTGGGAGAGCTTCTGGTGCTGCTCCCTCCTTCTGCAGGCTCTGGCAGCCAACACACTGCCAGTGGGCCGTGAGACTGGGAGCATGAGGTACTGTTGCAAAAAAACAAAGCTCAAACTCCATATGGAAGGTGGGGCTTTGAAGTAAAAGGAATTGGGTTGTTGGCAGAGCAGGCTCTGGCGCTTTGCTGCCATGTCAGACTTGTGCAATAGCTAAACAAGAAGAATTTCAATGCAGCTTTCCAAGATTTCAAAATGCATTCTTCCTGGGGTGCAGTTAAATATATTCAGCTTATATGCAAATAGTGATTCTGGAGGCTTCAATTACATGCATAGAAGCAGCAGGAATTGATAGTCTGAAAACACACATGAAAGAAGGTTTCGGGCGATGTTGAAAATAGTAAAAAAAAAATGCATGAAGCCTTTTGTACTGGTTTTGGCTGGGATAGAGTTAATTTTCTTCCTAGTAGCTTGTATGGTGCTATGTTTTGCATTTGTACTGAAAACAGTGTTGAGGGATATTTTAGCCATTGCTGAACAGTGTTTTCATAGTGCCAAGACCTTTTCTACTCCTCACACTGCCCCACCAGCAAGTAGGCTGGGGGTTCACAAGAAGCTGGGAGGGGACACAACCAGGACAGTTGAGCCCAACTGACCAAAGGGATAGTCCATACAATGTGACATCGTAGTCAGCAATAAAAGCTGGGGGAGAAGAGGGGAGGAGGAGGGGATGTTCAGTGTTACGTCATTTGTTTTCACAAGTTACGATTACACATGATGGAGCCCTGCTTTCCTGGAGAAGGCTGAACACCTGCCTGCGATGGGTAGTACTGAATGAATTCCTTATTTTGCTTTCCTTATGGACAGTTTTTGCTTTACCTATTAAACTGTCCTAATCTCAACTCATGAGTTTTTTTCACTTTTACCCTTCTGATTCTTTCTCCCACCGTGCTGGTGGGGAGCGAACAAGGGGCTGTGTGGGACTGAGCTGCCTACTGGGGTTAAACCACTACACCTTTCAAACAAGACTTTTGTTGGTTTTGACTCCAGGAGATACAGTAAAATGAGCAGTCTGAGGAAAACGGCCTTACTAACAATACTCAGAGGCACAATCTGAAGTGCATTTATTTCACTTCTGGGTTTGTATGAATTGATATCTTGGCATGAATATCAGACACTAAGAATGAGTGAACTTAGAACACAAAGAACACAAAAAAAGAACAAAAAAGAACTTTTAGAAGAACTTTTCTTTTTAGAATAAAAAGAACACAAAAGATAAGAAATACTGGAGAAGATGCTGAGAACATGTTAACTAAAGGAACATTGCAAATCTAGGATCTCAAGAGATTTCCTGATTAAAAGCTAATGGCAGCCCACTTAGACAGAAACTTGTTTGTTTAAACTGTGGGTTTTGTTTGTGAGCCAAGAAAGGGCTTATATGCTGTGCTGCCCAGGGCTGGAACACCTGAAATTTTGTTGCTGGTTGGAAGGATTGAGTTCACCGTGCAGGTTCAGTTACTCCCATCCTTATACCATGAATACAGGGAGAGTGGAACACCTACACATGAAATCATCATCAGATGGCACTAGACCTGGGCTACTGAGGCAAGATGTCATCGGAGTGGTTTTTCAGAAAGGCTGTTACATGAAGCCTGTCTTGGAATTTCATTTAAGATCTTTGATGCACATCAGATTCACAGGTAAGGATTATAGACAAGAATCACATTAGCATTTCACTTCAAATCAGAACCGTATTTTTGAAAAATATCTCTTAAGTTATCCCCGTTTAGCATGCTTTGGTCTGAGACCACCCAAACTAGGCTGGATTTGAACAAAACCAAACAAGAAAGTGTGCTCCAACCACTAGGAGACATTCAGCATATGGGACCAGCTGGGGGGTAGTCTGAAAACTGCCCAAAATATGTGAAGTGTGGACACTAAGAGCCTAGGACTAGTTCCCTCCCTCCAAAGCTGTTCCTAATATGTCACGTAATATGTCACATTGCTAACACAGACATAGCTGCAGCTTCTGGTTACTTCTTGTGCTGAAGTCATGCATTTTGAGTCCAGATGACTGGATAATTGTTTTCTCTCAAAACACAGCAAATGCCATGCCATTCAGTCCTCAGAGGGCGATTAGAAACCCAAGCTCCAGACGCAGGCCATACCTGACTGGGGACATGCCCAAGTGACATGTCGGAGTCCTGGGAAGGTTGTCACACTGACTGTGGGAGTCCCACTACTGCAAAGGCTGTCAGACGTGGGATTAATAGTTGGGCATTCCTGAAGCTCAGAATAGCAATCAGTCATCATCCAGAGGCTAATGGAGCTTAAAAGGCCATGAGACCCAGCGACTGGGTCCAGTCAAAACAAGCAAAAGTCTGAGCGGCAAGTGAGACAAGTTGTAACAGGTATCAAGCAGAATTATTTGAAGGTGCTCCATCTTTCTCATTTTCTCACTGCTCCCTATGTCGTTGAGCCACCACATGCAGAAGCTGTAGGGAAACTGGAGAAATCTTTCAAAAGCATCATTAAACCAACATGTTCAGAAAAAATACATTGCTTACATTAAATACGTAATGCAGGAAACCACTGTCAGACAAGTTGTTCCTCACCTGATTATGATTTGAAAGCAATAAATAGAAAGAAGTAGCAATAAAATAAATGGCAACTGAAAACACATGCATTTAGGTCTTTAGCTCCAGAATAAATTAGAGTACAAATGTAGATTTTTCATATATCTTCCAGAAGTTAGATATGTTTTGTTATTTTAGCCTATTTAACAACTTGCTTGTATGAGAAGTCTTTTCTAATGCTGAAATGCTCATTGTGAAAGAGCTTTAAAGATTTTGTTACTGATGCAATTAAAATGAAGGGGTTTTTTCCCACTTTTCTGTGCCTGTACAACTACCATTAAGTGCCAATTAAGCTTCCAAATGTATGCTGATGGCAACATAGACCCTAATGTCTGTTACATCATTAGGTCTACCTACTTCTTTAAGTCTTTAACCATTAATAAAAACTGGTCTTTGTAATTTATGTGATAGATGTATTTATTTAATTAAATGAAATTGTTTAAAAAGCCCCTAAATGTTAGAATTTAATGGGCCACATTCAAGAACAAATATGTGAATTCAATCCACAGGTAACACAAAGTGACTATCAACATTTAAAAAAATATTCTTCATTCATCCATCAGACAATTTTGATGACAGCCTTGAACTCCATAAGCTAATGTTCAGATCATTCTCCTGTAATACAGTTCCCTTGAGATTTGGTCAGCTGTCTTTACATTACATATTTTCAAAAGTACTTAAACACTGAAGTTGGTTAAATCAATTTTAATGAAAGATAGGTGCTTTGTCGATTTAAAACTTGGTCTCCTTATTGTTCAGTTTCTGATTTGTAAAATGGAAATTTCTAAACATTACCAGCTGTTCAAATGTCATTTTCAACAATGAATTTTCACATCAGAAAGGGCAAACAAAACCAGGAGTCTGCAGAGCACAGACAGGTAGGTATAAATAGTTTATGTTCTGCAGTTATTCCATGTTGTCATCATTTTATTTGCAGAACAGCTCTATGATTATCTCAAAACCTTAAAGAAGCAGCAAATGCTAACATTTGGAACTCACTGTCATTCTACAGGACATGCCACCCTCCCTCAGAAGTATCATTTAACTCCTCTCAAACAACTGA
Organism: Arenaria interpres; assembly: GCA_013399435.1. Taxonomy (NCBI): domain Eukaryota; kingdom Metazoa; phylum Chordata; class Aves; order Charadriiformes; family Scolopacidae; genus Arenaria; species Arenaria interpres. The sequence continues at coordinate 4,506 of VXAK01012514.1, read as the reverse complement.
TCTTTTTCACTGTCTAGTTCTACTTCCATTACTAAAACACCAATTACCATAAATGACTTAAGGCTGGGTAACAAGGGTAACTCTGTGATTGTGACTGCTTTTTCATAGTCTTTAACTACTTTATTATTAGGATTAGAATATTAGGATTAGGATGGTATTCAGAAGTCTCAGTCATGTTATGCAAAACCTCACAGCAGTAGTTAATCCTTCCTCTGAAAACCTTAGGCTCTCAATAGGTATGAGAGATTAAAAAGATACTGTTTTCCTGACATTACAGATCTCCCAGCTATAACGCAGCTTGATGCTTCTGCTCTGAGCAATTATCATGCCCTGGAAAGCAGAAAGTGCATGATAATTGCTCAGAGCAACTCTTTCCTGTTCAGGCAGTAAGTGGCAGCATTGCAATAGCCTTTGCTTCCATATCTTCTTTGTTGTTGTCTCTCAAGGCAGTCCTGCTTTTCTGCTCAAGTGTATAAAATCTCCTTCTGCAATTTCTATGTCCCTAAAATCTAATTTTATATTGGATAACAATATATTATATTTAATAAAAATAATTTCATGCGGAGTCAATGAAAAAAGAAATGTGCAGATTTGGGGTCTCTTTTGCGAATAGACATTGTATATATCAAAAACAAACCATTGATTTCCGTGCTCTCAGTCAGGGAGTATTCTGCATCCTTATCAATGTTTCTAAAAATGAATAAATTTAAACACGTATAAGGACAGATGGAGTCTTTTCTTTCTGCTCCTGAAACAGAGGATGTAAATGGGATGCCTATAAGTTAGATCCGTATTCTTGAACTTTATGTTTGACAGCTACTAAAAAATAAGACTTCAAAATCAGCATCAGATCATTTCATGTTAATTGACTTGCTAGTGATACAGAATTGGATTTGCCCTGTTTTAAAAGGGCTTTTTGGAACAACAGCTGTCATTTTTTCCTGGCTCATAATCACCAGCAACCATAAGGAAACTGTAATCAGAACGAAGACAGATCTGCTGATGAAGCACAAGCCTGCCTCATATCTAACTCCCTCTCACAGACCCCTTTGTTGGCTCTGCAGCGCTAAAAGGAACAACATACACCAAGAATTCAATGTTGTCACTTGCATAAGCATATAGGCTTAAATATGAATTACACTCTTTTCAAAGTCTGCTGAAGTCGATGGCAATTTTCCAGTTGTGGAGTAGGACTACAGAGTGGATCTGTTCAGCAAGAAATGAATTCCCAGGGTAATTGCTTTTTTGGGTAGACCTGCAGCGATTAGTTTGTGCAGACTTTGGTTCTTGAGCTGGTTTCACACTATCTGACTGCTTGCCTACCGTGATGCTGGATGTTACTTGTCAAAGGTTGTTGCTTTCATTGGTGTGGCATTTTTGCTACTGGCCTTTGCAGAGGAATGAATAGTGTATCCCCTGTCTCTTGTGGAAGATTGTCTTTATGAAGATCCAGTTTCCTCATAAGAACATAGCAAATTGTGTAAGGTAGCTTTTCATTGAGAAACCCTGCTTATTAGCTGTCAAGGTTAAGAGGTGAATGAGAAGACTCATTTATTCTTCAGGGCAAACCAGAACATTTCCAGTGACAGAATTCTGGAAACACTAGTAAGAAAAAGAAAAAGGCTTCATAACAACTTGCACCATGCCTATGTCAAAAAAATTATTGTTTTCACAACATTTCTCAGTCCCGATTTTGACTAATGTCGTATCAACTTAGGCCTGACTTCTTGTCTGGGCTTTTTTGTCATGTTTAGCGGAACCAGTCATAATAATATTTTAATGGAAACTTTAAAAATATTACTTAAAATGATAATACACTGCATAGTCTGGTAAATCATTCAAAATTCATTTTCAGCTATATTTATGTTTTTCTGCAACAAGCCACACCAAGTAAAACCACTTTTAGTCACCACGCTTTAAATTTGCTTTGGAATACTGAGAATAAAAGTGCATTTCAAATGCTATAAATTATTATTTATTATTACTACAGAATTTTTCCTTTGTCATCTCCCTGACCTTTAAGGAACATTACTGAGAAAGTTTACTCATTGTGAGTGTGAACTGGTTTTAATTAATGTCTTTCACTGAGACTATATGACTCCTAAGATGAAAACTCTCAAATGTTAATGCACTTGAGGTTTATAATGTCTAATTTTAATGCCATAGGACATAGGTCAGGGAAGTGAACTGGGAGTGATTGTGCATAATAAACCATCTGCATGTTATTTTGCAGCAACAAAACAGGGTGAAGTAAGTCCCAGTGCATGTCTACTGAGTTATGAAGTTTTTGCAGGACTTCATGTAACATCAATGAGGCCGCATTCGAACAAATGGGAAATTCTTGAAATATGATATCACAGAACTAACTTGTGAGGGGCTCAAGGGAACAAATTTTGAGAACAGGCTAACTAGATTGGGCCTTTAATGATGCATAGGGAAAAAGAGGGTAGGAACTTCTCACATTTCATACTCTAGTCAGTGTTAGGCTACAGAAACTACCTTCTGTCCCCTTGAGAAATAAAGCAGGTTTTTTTGCAGGATTTCTTTTTTTCTTTGTTTTCCTCTCCTTTCTTCCCTTTTATTATATATAATTTTTTTTTTTTTTTGAGATTACATGTTCACACACAGAACAGTGAAAGAAATCTTTAAGCTGGAGGTGTACATTCACAGCTATAAGGCATAAAATTTTTCTAATGGCATTGCCCCTACTGTGCTCTAAAGTACCTTTTTCCTGTTAGTATCCAGCTATAAATGATAGGTTTCAGGCTAAGCTGCTATGTCAGCTAGATAGTGATTCACATGTGCTTTTATTTTATGGTCTGGTTTACATTCTGCTTAGCTTTGTACTGTTCTGTGATGGAGACAAAAACTGTACATAGGGTGGAGGAGGACTAGAGAAACCAAGTACCTTTTTTTAAATTTTCGCTCTTTGAAACTGAATTTAATTTTGAGCTACATGATTTGGAAGTCTCTAAGTCTGCAAGTGTGTTAAGACCACTAGTTTCAAGTGTTAAATTGCTTTTTATTGCTACAAGTTACAGCTTCAGAATATATAATGGAAGCTCTCCTTAAAATGGTAATGTCGAATGTGCAAGAGTTGTATTATCCAATTAAAGGCATGTGCATCCTGCTAGCATTTAAGAGAGCAAACACACAACTTGTTCTCTTAGAAGAGATGCATTTATTTCTCCCTGTGCTCTCAGGCTCACAGAAGCAAGGGTTATGTCAATTTTCCACCCAGCTTCTTATACTCTTCCTGTGGGATAGCTAAATCCTTATATTACAAAGTGACAAACTCACTTGTACTCAAATTTGTTCTTTTAGGATTCCCTGGAGGCTAGTTGATGGGAGTGAATGGGGTTAATATCAGGAGAGAATTTGAACTATTTGTTTTTAATTGGGAAAACAACATCTACTACCATTGTCATAAGTCTCTTCTGCAAGATTTATAAGAAATGAGAGATATGTAAATAAGGTACAGGAAATTATTTTCCTTTCCAGAGAATTAGGCGGCTTGATTACCGCATGTTTTGGTTATTTAATAACATCTGGAGAAGCAATTTCAACTGCCTTCAAGATAAAAATTAGATAAAAATCTTGGAACATACCATTCATGTACTAGGAAGACATGGAAATGTTGCTGTCTATGAAGCAGGAAAATAAGTAACAACCCATGTATTCAGGTTATTAGGCAGTGTCTAACACTCATTTTTCTATGAAATTCTTTTTTTTTTTACCTTAAGTCGGTCATTCCTGACAAGCAATCTTTTTAGAATATGCTGTCCCTTGCTATAGAAACGGATATTTTAAAACAGTTGAGGCATTTTTGGTAACCACCAAAGTTCTATCATCTAGTAGTAGAAATCATGGAACAGTTTGGGTTTGAAAGGATATTGAAAGGTCATCTAGTCCAACCTCCCCTGCAATGAACAGGGACATCTTCAACTAGATCAGGTTGCTCAGAGCCCCTTCCAATCTGACAGTGAATGTTTCCCAGAATGAGGCACCTACCACCTTTCTGGGCAACCTGTTGTAGTGTTTCACCATGTTAATTGTAAAAAATTTCTTCCTTCTATCTAGTCTAAATCTACCTTCTTTAAGTTTAAATCCATTACCCCTTGTCCTATCATATCACATCTTGCTAAAAAGTTTGTCCCCATCTTTCCTGTAGGTGCCTTTTAAGCACTGAAGAGCCACAATAAGGTCTCCCCAGAGCCTTCTCTTCTCCAGGCTGAACAACCCCAACCTCTCAGTCTGTCCTCACAGGAGAGGTGCTCCAGCCCTCTGGTCATTTTTGGGGGCCTCCTGCAGAACCACTCCAGCAGGTCCATGTCCTTCTTATGTTAGGGGCTCCAGGGCTGACACACTACTTCAGCTGGGTCTCACTAGAGCAGAGTACAGGGGCAGAATAAGCTCCCTTGACCTCCTGGCTATGCTGCTTTTGATGTAGCCCAGAGTACGGTGAACTTTCTGGGCTGCAAGAGCGCATTGTCAGCTCATGTCCAG
>VXAK01012513.1:228013-286928 GCA_013399435.1 Arenaria interpres | reverse complement strand
GAATTGCTCATGAATTGATTTGTGAGAGACCCTTCATATAGACACCGGAGTAAGAGTGACAGGAACAACCGAGTATTTTTCCCATCTTGTGCTATTTACCTTAAGGCTTGGTCAGGGACTATAAGTGAGAGTTACTTCTGAAGCATTTTTAAGAGGCAGTAATCTGATTAACTGTCAAGGTCTCTTAATGGAATTTTATACTATTCTCCTTATTTACACATCCATTTTTCAGCTTAGTCTTGCTGAGGTTCATAGAGACTTTAATTCAACCTCTCAAATTTTTATTTTTGCTGTTTTTCCTTGTGCATCACTTTAGACAGTAGTCTCCTGGATAACTTCTTTTCCCCTACACTGTGGTTTTCAGCATGCCCTGCAGGTGATATTTAGATTTCTGTATTTCCTGGTAGTTGCCATAAATATATCTTATTTCTGACGCAGTATTTGATACTGAGAAAAAAAGGACTTTTTGTTTGTCTGAGATACATAGGATTTTGAGTTATTTCTATTCCACTAAACAGTTCATACTGTTGTTTTGTCAGTTTATAGCTGTGGCCAAAATTTTGAGAGGGCAAGAGACTTATTACGCGAGTTTAGATGTGGTCAGATGCTCTTTTCTTGTTGGTTTACAATGTAGTCTCAATAAAGTGCCTTCCAGTCATCTAACTGAAATGATGATGTTTTAATAACCAGGTCAGCAATTGGAAGAAGCAGTTACAATCAATAGAGATATAAAGATGAAAAACCTCTTAGACAAGGTTGCTTTATGATTAATCAATAATAGCTGAAGGTTGAGTATAACCAAAGTATTGCAGTTTTATTAGCTTGTCCTTGACTAAAGTGATACCCAGAAACGACATATATCCACATCAGGGTATAGAGCAGTGGGTATTCCCAGAACTTGTACAGAGAAGCTGAACTAAACCAGGGAAGATTTGCAAGTGTTGCTGTGTGAGTACAAGAAATCAGATTATGCTATGCCTGTTCATTCAGTTCTTTGAATAGTTAATGTGAACTTTATCTGGGAGTCCCAGTAAAGTACTCTGGTATTTTATTTATAAAAAAGTAATGTTCACATGGAGGGGCAATGAAAGTATAAACATTACAAAAAGACAAAGTCGAATATTATAAAAGGATTAAAACCAAAAATCCTTCATTACATGTATTAGACTAGTGGATAATCTTCTTTGATCTTGTAAAAATATATTAGTTAGAAGAGCCAACTAATCTCTATTGATTTTCTATCATAATTACTTAAGCTGACCTTTGATTAAACTTGACTGTTTCTTTGTTTCTTTTATAAGCTATTACTCCACTTTCTTCTCATCCAAATGTATAGTTTTCTGTATAGTAAGTTCAGAATAGGTAGGCATCCAAGGCTCATTTTATCACAGATTCAACTTTAGTGTAGATATATGTTTCCACTCTTGGTTTTCAGTTTCTACCGTATACTGTATCTTCCTGACCTGAATATGGAAGGAGGGATTTAAGTCTACTTTGCGCCTGCAGTAAAGAAGCTTCCCGGTTTCACAGAGAAGAGTCAAGGAAGTAAACACCGGAATCTAAACTTCAGAAGGTTATTAAACTTCGTAACTTGCAAAAATATAGTCTTCTAAAAATATGTATTTTTAAAATACCATTGCTAACTATCGAGCTCTGCTCAGTTTGGTCATCCAAAAACCGACTGTTTTTTTCATTCAACTAGGTGTGAAATAATTGTCTTGGTGGGTGATTTCTTTCTTATTTGCTCCATGTTTTGTTGTTTCTTGGAATAATGGGTTTCATTTAAAGTTAATAGTAATTTCTGCATTCCACTAGAGCACTATCTGTATCTGTATATCTTGTTGTTGGTCTACAACTCTCAGTAACACATTTCATTTTTTCTTTTTGAATATCAGTAGTGAATTTGAAAACATACCATATAGCATTTTGCTGCTTAATTATTCAGTTTCATCTCCCCCTCATGAGTTTCTGTCCATTTCTCTTGTAACCCCAGAAATGCATTTATTATTATTAGCCAGCATGTTATTTCATCTGCAGAAGTATATTGGTATTGTAAACAGACCATGTAATAGATGACACTCGCATTCATGTGTAAAACTGCACATTAGTTTATTTAGCTAATTTTTTTTATTATTATTAATCATTAACCAAATTGCATTTGTGCGAAGTGAAAAGATTTCCTGAGTTATGTGAGTCTTAAAAATGAATGAATTAAAACAGCAAAAAAAAAATACAGAACACTTGGAGTACAACTGGTTAGAGTGTAAGCAGAGAGAAATGTTCTTTTCATGTGGTCAGGCAGCATTCATAACCATAACCATAACCATAACCATAGAGATGCTCCCCTACAATGTGCATGCTGGATGGCTATGTATGAATAGGTATGGTAATCCATACACTAGTCTTCATTTCACTTAAGTGGTTTCGGTATGAACATAGAGCACTTAAATAATAGTTTATACCTCTGGAAGATATAAACCTTAGTATTCTATGATCTTCGTGAGTACAGGCTTTAATGTTGCCATTTAAAAAATAGGAGATTGATGCACTAGGAGTTAACTCACCAGGGGTGGCTTTGGTTCATAGAATTAAGAATCATATCCAGAAGTTACTGACATCAAAATGGTTGTGATTCACTTGACCGTCTTGAGAGTGGGGCAAGTACAGCCCTACATTTCAGTGGCCGTAAGCAGAACCTTAGATAACAACTCAGATGAAGACAGCTACACTGTAGACATCTACACTTAGCTTGATGAATTCCACATTATGAGCCTCTACCGAGGTTTCAGCCAGCTCCTGTATATTGGTTAAAGGGCGCTATTCATCAGCATCAATGTCAAAAATGGAACTCATGAGTTTATAAGGTCTACTTTCTTAGTTCAATCTAGAACATAAAGTTATTTGTCCAATAAATAGGCATTTCTAGAATATTTCACATCTAATTGCGCAACACAGAATGCAAGCATGTTTTTCTAGCACCCATGGTAACTCAATGGAGCGATCACCAGGCAGCGATTTTAGCAGTGCATTCATTCTCTTGTGTGTACGAGCAGGATGCTGCAGTACTGAAGCCAGTACAGGGATTTATGGAGGTTGATTACTGTGTCTTTTGAACATACAGCAGTTTTTTGCCAAGATTTGTCTGAAAAGATCACATGACTCTTCCCAATCCGTAGCAAAATTCCCAGTGATGTTGGGCAGCAATAGGTCCGTATTTCAAAGGCTTTGTATGCTGGTACATTTATATGGCCTTAACATTATTTGTATTGACCCTGATGGGGAGTGCTATGGAAGTACTATGTAAAATGTCATAATCCTGACAGACTGTGATATTTAACTTCCTATTACAATCATATATAACATAAAAGATTTATACTTTTCCGCTAAATTGTTACAGGAAACAACACTGTGATCTTGTACTGTGGCAACAGGTGAACAGTGTGAAAGAAATAAAAAGCAAAGGAAGAAATCATCCTACAATAATAGTCTTTTAGTCCTGCTTTCTGTTTGTTTTTTTTGTCTGGGTTGTGGGTGGTTTTTTTTTTTTCAGCTAACATAGCTGACATTTTTGTCTCAATAACATTTTATCCCTTATTAGTTTGAGAAACAGTCTTTGACGTACCATTTATAGGTTTATATCCTGGACATATTTGGCATAGCTATACTTGTACCTTTTTTTTTTCCTGTAGGTTTCAAAAATCACTTAATATTAGTTTGCATTTTCTGTAGTGTTACAAACTGCAGAAAATAATGTTTGAAGACAGATCAGTTAAAAGCCTGGACATCATGAAGATTTTAAGTGCAATAATTAGGTCTTACCACAAGAGGACCCCCAAAGACAATTTGTCTTGTAGTGTGGAAAATGAGATGATACAAATTTATGTTCAGAAAACTGATGTGTACCATATATTTAATTATGCTTTAAGATATTTCAGTGTAATTTTGAAAGAAGACATGATATTAGCTCCTTAAATACTACGTTAGGGCTAATACTATTTCACATAAACCCAGGAACCACACTTGAACCAACTTAAACACTGAGAACATAAAATGCCTTTTCTTATTATTTTTGTTAGCAGTAAATTTAAGCACTTACAAAGGATTATGTTTTTATTATTTCTAAAGGTATTCTAATTTTGAGAAGTGTCTTGCATACCATGATCAAAATTATTCTTCTATCATTTTCATCCACTCACAAGACTATGAAAGGTTTATGCATGAACAAAGGTTCAACACATGTTGAATCCTGAAGTTCCCTTATGAACCCTTTAGCTAGACTATACTTATTCTACTTTAATGGTCCTGTCCCTTTCAGCTTGGAGCTTTTTCATTTTCACAGTTTCAAGGAAAATCATATGTACTGAAAGCAGAGAGTGAAGTTGTGCTCTCTTGATTTATAACGAAAAGTCAACTAAATGTTCTCATTCTCCAGGAATGACTTCAGTGCTGTACTCTTTACTCTTTAAATAGCTCCACTTCAATAATGAAGCTGAACCAAATCAATTGAGATTTTCAGCAAAACCATCACGATATTAAATGGAAGGTTGCTAAAGGAACATTCCCTCTAGTTTAATCTCAAAAAAAAGGGAGTATCAAACAAGGAACGGAAATTTATTCAAAACTTTTAAACTGCCTTCTAATGGCAGTTAGACAAGTCTATCTTTACAAAACAACAGAAAAATTAAGTTATTAACTTTAGAAAGATAGTCTTATTGTTCAGAAAATTTTAAATCAGAACACTTAGGTGAATAAATAAATATCTGTGTAAATATAAAATTCTGTAGCCCATTAGAATGGTCTAATTTTGAATACAGAAGAGATGAATCGTGATTATAACAGTATATGATATAGAGTCAAGGGCCTGGCTTTATACATAGACAAACCCAGGACCTTTTCCCATTACTTTTTAGAAAAAACAAGAAGTGCAAATAGCTGTGATGGTTCAACCAAATATAGTTCCACAGAAAGTAAGACACATTTTGATACTGTAAAAGAAGGTAATATTCTGCTTACAATGATAATCAAGCTAAATGGCAATTAATTACCATGAATATTCCCATCATGCTGTATCGAGTTACACAATTGCTTCAGCTCTTGTAATAATCAAAGGCTCTAGGCCCGTGTTCAAAACAAGCAACACTTATGTATTCCTAAAACCAGTATGAACTAGTGCTGTGGCAGTATCATAGAGAACATTTTCCTCAAATCTCTTAATCTGGGTATGAAAATATTGATGGCATGTCTTTGAGCTTATACTTCAAGCTTGAGTTTAGATAAATCATTACTTCCATAATGTCTGCTTTTATTCACAAAGATACATCTAGATAGATTATGCAATATTCATCAGGGCTTTGTCAATAGTAGAGCACCTGAAAGTCTAACATAAACCTTATGTAGGCGTATCATCGTGTTAGTAGAAGCCAGGTTCTTGTATGTGTGAGTATCAGTAAAGTATTTGACTCTATTGACTGGTCTTTTCTCTGCCATTATGGAGAATACCAGACAGGAAGCAGAAGCACTGCTGGGCCTAATTTAATGTATTTAAAACTATTTCATTTATAAATGATGGTATTGTACCTGAAGGGCATACAGCCTCAAATTTATATGGTATATTCACCAAATAAAAAAATATAAATTAACTTCACTGCTAATTCATTCCTCTATTTACATATTTTACTGTAGGCCTAAGCCTGGATGTGTGTGTTCTGCTTTTGAAAATACAGTTCGTAAGGCTCCTGCATCACAACTTGTGTGACAGGGACTCAACGCCATGGACACAACATGGTATGTGTTCCTCCACCCACCCTCACCCTAAAAAAAAAATATATCATGAGACTAAATAAATGATTTTATGGTCTTTTAGCTTGTGATTACCATATGTTTTAGCAAAACTCATTTGTCTCCCTGCTTTATACATCTGCTTTTGTTAACATCATTGTCAAAACATCTAGTCCTGTACTAAGTTAGATGGGCAATTCACACCTTCATAGAAGATTTGGCAGAACTCCAATGTTTTGATGTCAGACGTGATTATTGATTTGCATTTTAAAGAGGTGTCATTCACTCGGTGCATCATTTTTCCTTTTGTACATGTAACATTTTTCAGAAGAGATGGAAAAAAGGAGCGTAAATTTATTTTATGAGTGTTCTCTGAATCTCTTGGAACAACAGACAGTGCTGAATCTGGGAGTTGGTGGAAGAAATGTTTCAGCTGTGGAAGGGAAGTTACAGATTTCAGTGAGTGAAAGACATGGTTATTCGTGCAGAGATGTTGGGCCTCTGCACCAGCTGCAGGTGGCTGTTTTTCTGTTGGTTGCCTGGGAGCGTGGGCTACTTGGCACCACTTAGTGTGCATGCAAAGTGACAGCTTGGGTTGGTGACATGCAAAAAGTCATCACTAGGAATCACATGTTGTTTTTTCTCACTCTGTGTCACAAGCTAAGCCACCCCACAAATACTGAGGTCCTGTGATAAGATTAATTTTGGTGAAGTGCTCTGCTGAACAGAAGTACCCAGGAGCTTTGCTACTGATTTCAGTGAGGTCAGGATTCCTCCTGTCATCTACCAATTCACTCTTGAGGATCTAAGTGCCCAGCTATGAACAGAGTTGCACTGCATGACCTTCAGACATGCCTTCCAACCTAAATTATTCTATAATTCTTTAAGAGTGTAGTAATTCTGCATTTCAAGCATGTTCTGATATTCATGCTATTTGATGGAACGAGAAGTGATGTCCATGTGGCCAGTTTTCATTAAATATTAAAATGCCACATCTGTACTTTAAAATAAAGCTTAGGAGACAACATTTTTCTCCTTTATTGACTCTTTCAGTGCCTTGTCGCCTGCTACAGAGTGCATCTGTGATCTCTGAGTTGGAAACTATACCACAGAAAGGTTGTAATGCAGACAGAGGCTGTGTAATGTGCCACACAGGCTTTATAGGGATGTCAGGTATTCCCAAAGTGTAGCTGATGAACATGGAGGAATAAAATAACAGAAGACAGAGTTAACCAACACCACAGAAAAAGCATCTCTGAATAGAAGTAAAATGTCTCCGAAATGACTGTTAAACATTTCCCAGGAAGAGACAAGGATTATCAGTCAGAATCAATAGAGACTAATTGTTCTTATATGTCATTATGATGGTAGGCATCTTAAGCCCCAAAGGAATTTGTCTTCATGAAGTAGTGTGGCAGTTTAAACCAACTTCCAAAAGGTATAAACACAAATTGTTGTACCAATTCACATGAACAGAAATGGTTCTATAGTAAACTGTAAATGGCTTTAGTTGTGTCATTCTTGAAAGAGAAGAAAATAAAGCTAGTCAAAGATTTAGGCCCATTTAAAACACATTATGCTTTTTACAACAGCCCGAGGAAGAACAGCAGGACTGTGGTTACTTGAGGAGAGGTAATTTCTCAACTATTTGTTATTCATTGGATAAAGAATAAATAAATCTCAAGCTCTGGGCTAAACCATTAGAGAAGATGACTCTATTATCAAAATGGTAAGAGTTTTGTAGAGAAGACAGGAAGAAAAATTAAGAACTCCTGCTCTGGATGGTGCAAGTGAGAGGAAGATGAAAAGCAAAGGAGGAGATATCACTGAAGAAGATGAAAATGTGATCCTCGATATGAAGAGAATGACTTACTGGTGAGCAAGTGGCTTTACGAGCCAACAGTATGTTGATGGTGAAGCTTTATGAACTGAAAAAAACAAGATACACACTGAAAAGAGCAAGGGCATAAAGCCTGTTTCCATCTTCTCCCTACCCTCTGTCCTGCAAGAGCATCAGGTAGGACAGGAGGACAAGCCACCGAGTGTGATCCTGATGGAGGCCCTCAGGGACGTGGGCAGGCTATGACTCTCAGCATCTTTGTCCTCTATCGTAATAGGCAAGAAATCTTAATTCAGCACTCCAGTAAGACAAACATCAAGTTAGAATTATTCCTATTAAAGTCAAGAACAGTTTTGTTTGTTACCTGAATAGGAGCAGGGTAGACCCAACAATAATCTATGCATGAAACAGGGCTATCAAATCTCAGGAATGTTTGGATATATAGTAATTAGATATTGCTGATGTGTTCACTTGATTTGGTTTTAGCTCTGACAGCTTCCCAACGTGAAAAAGAGTGATTAAAAGAAGTCATCCAGATCTACTATTTAATGAGAAAAGGGTGATTGAGAGGCTGTATGTGGTCCTGTGGGTAACAAAATTGTGCATCAGAACAGAGCAAGAATTCTCCCAGGAGAAAAGTGAGGATCTATGTTCAAATAAAAATCGTTTAGGGCATTAGGAAGAGCAATAAGGAGCTACAACTGAGGTATCTCTTTTCAAGTCTGGTTTCAGTTTAAATTAAGTAAGCAGTGAGGGAAGTAACATCCTTCTTGGCTGCTTCTTCTTCTCGTGGAGCCTGAAGCACATACTGTGCAAGCCATTCAAGGCTCTCAACAATTAAAGATCTTAATTGGTTTCCACAGACATGAAGGCAAATTTCCCAATGATTTAGATGGAAATTAGAAAGACTCTGAGAAAACAGGTAGAAAAATTCTCAAACTTTACCACATAAAAGAACAGAAATTAGCCTGTTGGGTTTTTTGGGAAATTTTGTTATAGGATCTGAATCTATACAGATAGAAGAAAATCAATATGGTGTTCTTCAATAGCTATTGTTAGTGAGATATATGTTAATGAAAATCTGAGCTCCGTGAAAACTTTACTTGATCTATGTCAAATTACTCACCATTAAGATTTTATCCAAGCTGAGTAAATACAGCAGTCTCTCTGTCAAAACATGAAGCCTTGGTTCCTAACTAGTATTCTTGGTCTCTTGAAAAATGAGTGCTTATCAGATGACAGTCTTAATGAAAGAATAATAGGTACTCATTTTTAACTCTCCAGTTACCATGCAGAAGACTATCAAATGGTTTTCTGAGAAACTTGTATTTTGTTACAGTCGCTTGCTGTCTCCTAGAACTGCTTGCTTGACCAGCTATTCTTGTGCAAAGCTAAAAATAAAACCTTTTTAAGCTAGAAAACAGGATTAAATTTTCTTTTTAGTGAGTACCATAAACCAGAACATTAGTTCCCTTTTTCCCTTATCACTCCATAGTTTCAGAGGCACCATAGTGAAAAATCATTGGTTTTCCTATCTTGGTGTGAACGCCTGTCATTAACAAGTGATTATTCAATTTATTGTTCCTTTTTTCCCTAAAATATGGCATGAGCTTTCTAATCTTTCATTCACATGAAACAGAATAATTATAACTACTTTAGAAGAAATGCTGAAGGTATTTTGTCCCCTTTGATAGGCTGGGGGTGATTGATGCTTGGAGGTTTGGGGATTTTTTTTAGAAGTTGGATTAATTTATGGATTTATGGTCACTTTCCACTGTGAGCTTTGATAATAGAGGCTAAACACAGGAAGGTTTTATCCCTGTTAGGACTAAGAAATGTAAAACAGAATTTTTCTTTTTATTAGAGTTTGGCTCCTGAACCAGAGGCTATAGTAATAAGAATAACTGAGATAATTTTATAAGCGTTATCTGTAGGAAATGTAATAAAACAGCTACAAGAGGAAACGTGTTTGGAATTATCTTATTGAAAATATTATTCAATATGTTAGAGATTAGAAACAGTAACATCTTGTTTCCTGTGGTAAAAATGTGCTAATAAGAATGGTTATATTAATAGCATTGTTCCAGTCCGCCTGTATTGTTGAGGTTTAACATACACTGAAAAAGCCCAACTTTTTTAGACTACTTGTGTTTGGATTTTGTCATTAAAAAAAATAACAGAGATTCCTTTCTATTTATCCTAAGTTTGCATTGCAGGTACTTCTGAGTGCCATGAAATTTGAGATTTCACTTTGCAGACTGTACCTATATCTGAGATTCTGTTTTAAGGGCAGTATTGGTTATCTGTTTGATCCTAGCTGAAAGCTTGAGTCTGCTGTCGTTCCTGTGAAGTAGACAGGAGATTGAGTTGGAAAAGAGTTACATGGTATGAGTGGTGGTCCTTTGCCGTGCTGCATACACCAAAATCCAGACACCAACTCGTTTTTCTGAGTGCGTGGTTGAGGTAGCAGCTTAGGAATGAGCTTACCTCATGATAAAACAACAAGCCCTGCTTGGCAGGAAGAAGGTAAGAGCCAAAGAAATAAAATAATCAGAAGAGTCAAAGGAATAGAAATAATCAGTACTGGACTGAGTATAGAGCATCTGCAAGAATATGAAATTTTTAGCAAATATGTCAAGTTTTAAATATTGACTTCCCTTGATCTCTCTTTCAGGCTCTTGATTTCTGCTGCTTTCTTTGGTCTACTATTCCAGTTTTACTTTTCTATTAAAGAAATCTATTTCAGAGTTCTTTGAACTTTACCTGCAAATGCATTGCCTTTATTTTCTCTTTTGTTCTTTCAGTTGTCTAGCAACCAGCTTCTCAGTGACTTTCACTGCAGTTTCTTCTTACCTCTGCTGCATTATTGCATTGGATGGAGCCTAGAGTGGGATCTCACTTGGTTGGCACGATACAGATAGAGTAGTAGCCTTGTCCTTGCTCCAAACCATTGACAATATGAGTAGGCAAAATGGTTTTAGAGAAAGGGTATAAGGCATAAGCAATGTAAGCTACATGATTTTGACATTTATCAAATTTATGTCATAACTTGAAAAGGAGTTCTGAGTCTGACTAAGACTATTAAATTAAATAGAAATTGGAGAAAAGGAGCTGCTAAAGAAGGCAGATAATAGAAAACCTATTTATCATTTTTCATAGTTGTAGAAAATAAAATCTTTCACAGAGCAAGGCATGCGTGAAGAGACCTTGAGGCTGAATATGGTACTTGTGGAAATCATTGAGCAGAAGCAGGATATTTCATCAGAAAAGACAAATGAAAACCGACAAAAACTACAAACCACCTTAATGCTTTCCACATAGTTGTCAGCATTCACTAAGAAAGTATGCAGGTTTTTCTGAATAGAAGGACATGGGTAGACAGAGACATTGGTAGGCTAAGGTCTCTGTCTTGAAGTTTGTAACCAACGCTGAAGCCAAGTTTGAGGTACGTGGTCAAAGTTTTAAGGTGCTCTCAACGCCTCAGGCTCCAAGTTCATATAATTATTGGCAATGTCTCAAAGATTACAATACAAGCATGTTAACATTTGAGCAGTCCAAGATTGAAAGAGCCCCTTTTGAGCATTATAACCTCTCACTGGTAACCCAAGAAATATACTGGAAAGTGAGGGCTAGGACTCATCTCCTGTTACTGTCTCACCATGTAGCTGTAAGACCTTGCCCCCCTGTATTACAGATGTAGGACTTCCTGTTTGTGTGGAATCAAATCAGAGCGATATAAAAACTAAGAACTCCTCAGCTCGTATGTGGTAGGTAGCAAAATGTACGCACTGTAAGCATGCTAATCCACTGTATCAAAATAATCTGTGTTTGCTTACACTGTAAGTGAAGCTGCTTCTAGTTAAAACATACAGGCTGTCATCAAGTACTGCAGGTTGCAGGTAGTAGAGTAGTACAACACAGCAGGTAGCAAGAATGACAGCAAAACTGGTCTTGTTGCTAAATGGTGCTATACATTTGACGCCAATGAGTGGCATAGCAAATTAAGAAGTCTGTTAGATATTCTTTGTGTGAAGCCCTAAATTTAAAAATAACTAGTCAGAGCATCAGCTTGTTTCTTGGGCTGAGTGGCATGTTTTGAAATTTCCTCTGTACGCACAGAAGGGAAAAAGCTGACTAAAGAGTTCCTATTGACCTATAATGCAGAGATGTTTCAGGCACTAAACGGCTTGCTTATCTGCAAATCCAAAATACCTTCTGCTGCATGAAATTTTGAGCATGCCCTACAAGGCAGAAAGTAGCAATGTATTCAGAAGTATAAAGTTAAATAGGTCTTACTGGTTGACTACCACACCATGTGTACCAACCGAGCAGCTGTTTTCCAAGGTGGTAGGGGCATTGTGGCCTTCAGGGTGATCCAAGTTAAGGACATTTATCCAGCCTTTATGTCCATGGTTTTATGCATGCAAATTGCATGTCATCCCGAATTCCCTGCTGGGTTTTAGTCTTCTCCAAAGTAAGAGAGCTAAAGCTATTAACTTTAAACATTGGGCATTGCTTCCTACTGATTATTCACTGACGGGCTAGGTGATCATTGAAAAGAACTTCTCCCCAATTCC
Source organism: Arenaria interpres (assembly GCA_013399435.1). Lineage (NCBI taxonomy): Eukaryota > Metazoa > Chordata > Aves > Charadriiformes > Scolopacidae > Arenaria > Arenaria interpres. Next base: position 274,733 of record VXAK01012513.1, on the reverse strand, counting down.
CTTCCTAATACCAGCAGGCTGTGCTATTCAGACACCCCTAGAATTCAGAAAGGCTCTTAGTTTAGTAGCATTAATCCCAATATTCATTACAGCAGTTATTTACATGAATTGTAATCTGCTCCTAACATGACTATGCACATAAAATGTGTGAAGAGAGCCCACAAAATCACTGCACTGTTGTCTTTTATTGTACACTCTTCTATACTCTGCTTCCAAAGTCTCTATTATTCACAGGAAATTGATTTCTGTATAAACATGTGCCAGAGGCAAGCACAAGTTCCTTTCTATGCTCTTTATGCACTCCACCCCCTGTGCCCCCCCCCCAATTTTGACATCTATCAGTTCAAAATTGCACCTCATGGGGGTGCTCTCCCTCCTAAAATAAATTGTGTTGCATTAGACTGAAAGGCCTCTCTATAGATCAGAATAATATAGTGACACATATTTGAAGACATTTCCTCCCCCCCCTCAGCCTTCCAGCATACTCTGTTTCTTTATTTCCCACAGGATCCTAAGAGCAACTCTACAACTGAGTTTCTCTTCTGCCAAAGAAATCTTCAAATAAAAAAATAGATTTTTCTTCCCAGAATAAAGTAGCACCTTTCTGTCTGTAGGTGAAAAATTTCCTCAGGTGAGAGAAAGAAAAATGCTTACTTCAGGAATCAGTCTTTTCTAAATCATACAAGGATAAATAGTTTTAGCAGATTTCAGAGAAGTTACTAAAGATTTACATCTGCTTGTGTGATTAGCATCCAGTTTCACAAGAGAGAAAGGCAAAAGCTAGCTTTGATGGTAGCTCTTTAGGACATTAGTTGAAATACTTTCCCATCTTCTTCCAAGTAACCTACAGTCTTCTTCTTCCTTTGTGATAATTCACAAGGAGGAAGACACAGTACCAATTCTTACGACAATTTACATCTTCAAAGCACAAAAAAACCCCTAAGAGTGTCTGTGTAACTTAAGAGGCTTCCTTCCATTATTAAGGAAAAGATGCAAGTATACTATTGACCTTAAACCTATGAGTAGATACATCAATCACAATATTATCCTTTTTTATGTATGTGCCAGTCATGAGTGTACTCATGCTCAAAGCTGAAGAGCTCTGTGGAATTGGCAACTATATTTTTTGCTTCCAGATATCTGCAGTAAAGGCTTGGTCTATTCTGGTGCTTGAATTCTTCTAGTTTTCTTAAAATCTTACTATTTGAGTTTAAGTTTCAAGTTCCAAGTGAATTCATTAGAAGTTTCAAAAAAGTAATTTAGATGCTTTGGAACAATAAATCAGAAAGCAAGTTTTGTGCTTAGAGGGAAATGAGGTTGTATAAGGCTTTATACAACTGTCACACACTTTTTTGTTTGCTGCTAACCTCAGACTGACTGAGGGAAAAAAGTTCCAGAGTTCATATGTAGTTAAGAATTGCTTTTTGAAGCTAGGAAGAGAAATCTATGCTTCATTCAAAGCATGATCAGTAGCACTTCCCAAGATTTTAAACAGAAAATAGTATGTTGCTGCTTCTATCATGTCACAAGGGCTTCCTTGACATTCTCCCTTAGCCTGAGAGACACAAGCTGCTGGTTGCAGGCTGCTGCTGTGACAAGTAAATATCTTTATCAAATCAACAGAGCAAAATCCAGAAGAAATTCCTCAACTTCACTGAGAAAATCATGCAAATAGGGAGAAAAAGAAAAATCTGTATCTCTGAGATATGCACCAAAATGCACGCTGGCAGTGAAACAGCATTATTAAATCAAATAAGGAGTTAAAATAAAAGCAGTCAGATCTAATCAGTAGACACATTGAAGTTGGATTCACAAGAAAAACCAGCGGGACCTGGGGATCTTTGAAGGCAGGAGAGAGATCCAAACCTCGCATCAGCCTGACTCTGTTATCCCTGCAATGTAGTGTATTGCTGAGTGGGTGTAATGTCTCAGCTTGAAAGCAGAAAAGCCACATGTGAACTGATAGTCCACCTCCAAGTCAGGTTTACCTTTCTCAGCACCTGCTTCAGAGGTCTGCAAACATAAAACCAATATCAAGATATCTTAAAACACACTCAGGAATCTAACTGGGATGAAACATGAGTATTTTTTGAGAATCTCATCCCTGGCTGTAAATTTATATCTTTCTGTAGCAGAGACAAAGTTTTCATTAGCAAACTGCTGAAGCTCTTTCTGCAGCAATTTGCAAATGCGTCTCCAGCAGTGAGAGTCCAGTGGCCCAGCGCAGTGAAGCACCTGTTCTCCAGGGGACGCTGCCAATACCTTCTGATGGCACAGCCAGGCTAAAGGATAAGGATAGGGATCTAGAAGGAGCCCTGAGCAGGATGGCAGTAAAGCTTACAGGAACTGTAATTGTGGCAAAGGCCTGTGTTTATAGTTCACTATTTATGACTCACTGCCTATGTAAATCTGCCTTGATGGCAGGTAAAATTGAATATATAGAGAGTTACAAAGTTCAAACTAAGAAAAAACGACAAATCTGGCAAAATTAGTCTGAAAATTCAAATATTCTAGGGAGTTCATGATATATATATTTGGTTCTGTCCAATGCCCTTCAGGGCTTCTCAACCTCCACATTCTTCCCCTAGCTTCTAATTTGGGTTCAGTCTTAAATGAAAAAACATGTTTTGTAATGAAAACTTTCATTTAGAAAATATAGGAGTGAAGCAATTTAAGTTTTCCAAATAAATGATTTTGAAAATGTGTTATTAACATAAACTGGAAAATGCTTTAGTCCATTTTCCAGGCAGAATTATTTAGTGAGTTTAATTGCTATTCATAATTAATTTTGATCCCTCAAAACCCAGTATCATAGGACTACAAGATATTCTGGGTTGGAAGGGATTTCTGGAACTCATATAGTCCAACCTCTTGCTGAAAGCAGGGTCAGTTGCAAGGTCAGACCATGCTGCTCAGGGCAGACTGAAACCAGGCAAACCTGAGATCAGGTTGCTCAATTTCCATATATTTACTTGCTTCTCTGTGGTGGTCTGCACCAATCAAATTTCTGATAGAACGGATTTTGAAGTACATGAGGGCTGATCCCTGAACTGAGCTAAACAAGGACACAAGATTGTCAGAACAGGAATGAAAGACAGGGGTATCCCTATCACCCAGTGCTCTGGTTTTTAATATTGACCCTCAATGATCCTTCTGCCAAAGTATTAATCATTGTTGGGTAGCAGAATTCAAATAGGGTGGTTGTGGAAGTAGGAAAAAGTTACCCTGAAAACAAAATGAATGCAAATGAGTAAATGAGTATTAATAAGTCTAGATCAGTGGTTACTGGTCTCTCAAAAAAGCAGAAGAGGGAACATTGTTATGAACAGTCACACACAAGACCACAGAAGCACTTAAGAATGCCCATGGAAGCACTTGGATTTTACCCTGGGAAAAGTCTGCGACCTTTTTGAGAAACACTGCTATAAATTAAAGATGCTTTTTTCCTAGAAATGACAAATCTCGCTTTACTCCATTGCAAGTTCATCACTTCTGCAATAAAACTGATAAAGTCTGGGGAAAATGTATCAGTGTTTCTTTATATCTCAAAGAGCAATGTTCACAAGCCTCTCAGATTCAGTTATTTTCTGATCATGATTCATAGTAAAACAATACCTTGTGCTTCTTCTAGACACTGATACAAACACAAAAGGCTCTGCGTTTAGCGTTTTTAAAACAGCCCGTAGAAAATACATATCACTGAAAACCTCCAAGATGCTTATCTTTGTCTGCAAAAGGTCAACATTGGAATTTTGTTATTTACTCCTTTCATTCCTTATCTTCTATTCCTTTTCTTAATCCACTATCTCTTCTTTAACTGAAAAATACTATCATATTTTTTGTGGAGTACCTGCACAGAATGAGAAATATTTTGCACTTTAGTATTTCGTGTTCCCACAATTGCTTCTCTGCAGAGGCAAGTTTCATTAACAGGAACCACACAACTTCTTTCAGCTGCTCTCCATGCTTGTAAGCAGCTCCTCCCTCACTTGTGGCAAGGTTTGGGTTGGGGGGGCTGTGGCAGATAGGATGAGCTGTTCAGTGTTGTATTCCTTCCTACGTGCTTGTTAGGAACAGAGCATTAATCATACTAAGATACATACTGCATTCAGTAAGTTTCTTGCCATTCCTTCAGTGGTGGTAGATACAGACCTCAAACCCATAAACCATCTAGCTATCATGGGGAAGGTAGAGGAAGGATGTTTCTTGCTTTTGGCTCCCTGTGTGACCAGCCTGTTTCTGGAGCACCAGAAAGCGACTTTGTGTAAAATGAAAATCTGTTCTCATCCCAAACATTTATTAGTCATACTGGATTTTGTTAGCATGATTTTCCACACTTCTAAAGGACTGCAGCACCACTACGAAGTTCCAGTGACAAGATTAGCTGAATTTTCCAGTTGGAGTTTCCCCTAAGGGCAAGGGACTGTGCTCCACAACTTCGGTGAGGGATCCAGTAGCAAAGTGCAGTCAGACATCAGAACAGCGGAGGTGTGATGCTGGGAGTGGGCTGCACTGGTTAGTGATTATTACCACTTCTACTTATTACCAGACCAATTCAAGCCAAATAATTGCACCATGAGTTTTGCTTTTAAGGGTATTGAAAACCAACAACTTGATGTGGCTCTTATGGCAGCAAATCTTTGAAAGTTTCCAAATGCAGGCAATCAACTGTTAAATCAGAAATAGCAGACACTAACCGTTCCTTAGGGCTTCCTAAAAGATGGACTAATAAATTTTATTAACTGTCCCCATGTCGACTGTCTCATATCCCTGGTATATGTGGATATATCAAAGTTGGAATAGTCTCAGATCAAGAGATTTGACTTGTTTACCTCTATTGTAAGTCACCACTTCAGCAAAAGGACAAAGTAGAAAAGGAGGAGAGAATCCGTAAGCAGCAGCTATTCATATGGCAAGTCTCTCAGACTGAGAAGTTATTTTCCTCCAGAGAAACAGAGTTCAATGCTGCACTTGCATTTTAAGTACCACATATTCCACCAAGCATACATGATTTCTGAGTAGTTTCGTAAGTAAAAAGATCAGGCTTCATTTCTTCTTCTCCTGCCAATGCAGCTTGTGCATTGTTGAGCTTCAGTTCCACAAACACATCCTTGTCTTTACATCCTTGAGCAATCCCAGAACAATCAAGACAATTAGCCACAGGAACAGAGTTCAGCAGTTGTGGAAGTGTTACTAGACTGAGGCCTAAAGTCCAACCTTTCATGTGACTGACTAAATAAGTCTCATACTTGCTCTTGGGCACTGAGCAAACAGAAGATTCTTGAGACCCAGGTGAGGTGTGTAGCATGACGGGTCACTTTTGAAGCCATTCTGTTTTGCTCAGCATACATCAACTGCACTTGGTCAGGTTTTAGACTCTGGAAAATATTACAAGTCTGTTCTGCAACTGTCACTGAGGGTCAGGTAAGACAAGCCCTGCCTTCCTCCAAATACTCTGTGTCCATGGCAGCTGGACTTCTGTTTGGGACTATATCACATCTTCCCTGCCCTACTCTTTCTGAACTGACTTCCAGTTCATGTGCATGTTACAGTGCAAGTCCTCAGTCTTTTTGGTTAGAGTCAGAGGCATTGAGCTTACAATATTCCACCTTGTATTCCTGCAGCAAGTTGTTTTCCAGTAAGTTAGGTGCCAGAGCAAATAAGTGGTATTTAGGGACGAAGAAAAGCAAAATGAAAATTCAGATCGACTTCAAAGAGTTTTGGATGAAAATATTGGCAGATCAATACATTTTTGTGTTTTGTTTAAAAGATTTCATTCATATATGAAAGTCTAAGGAAATGTTAAAACCCTTCAAAACAAGATCTGTCAGGTCAAAGAGTTAATTTAATTCAACCAGAAACTCCTTTCATCATGCCCCAAGTCAGTTATTTGCATAGATCTGATTATTTACATAGATTTGTATTCTTACAGCTCCTTCAGATTCTGCATTATCTTAATTATATACATTATATAAATAAAAATCAGTCTATCTGTATCTTGTCTGGCTTTATTTAACCAGCAATTTAGGGACTGTTCAATATTAAGATACAATCAAGCTAACAGTCCCTGCTCATGCAAATAGTTCCTAATCTCTGGAGAACTTGCTGACATGAAATCTGCATTTCTGTGTTTATATATTTAGTCTTCATAGGGGGAAAATCTTTTGCAGTGAAGCAGATGGTTGGAGATACTGTGAAATTTACCATTGAACACAGCACATGAGCATTTTATCATCAAAACTTTGAAGAGAAAATAGCTTCTAATAAGGTGGAGAGTTTTATGAAAAAAACCAATATCTGGGGTAAGAGGCTGACAAACAAGACAGAGCAATTTTTCCCTTGTCTTTGGCAATAAAGTGTTTTTGTGTGTTTTGACTGCTGAAGGCACAGGAAAATTTGTTTTCTAGTAACTTGATAAAAACCTCCAAAAATACAAGAAAGAGTTTTAAATAACTGGAAAGAATAAGTGGCAAAACTGATTTGTTTCCAGAGGAAAAAGAACAACCAGGCTTTCCTAAATCAACACAACCTTGTTTAGGAGAGAATCTGCCTCAGAACTTGGGGAAGCTGCATTTTTGCTCGACTCAGGGCAGCTCTCGGGGCCGCAGCATGCAGGATGCTCACAGCTTTTCTGGAGATTTTCTGTTAGGAGATGGTTTTTAGATGCCCCACACATTTACCCTGTTATGAGCAGCATCCAAACCCTGTTGTAGAGCTGACTAAGTAATCAGAGGAAGCTGCAGAGTTCTGACATAATAGGCTCCCCTTGGCTTGTCCTACCTCATAACTCTCTGCCATCTCTCATCTCCATCAAAGCTGATGTGACTGAGCTCCTTACTCTGGCACAAATAAAGAAAAATAATCCAGGCAAGAGCTGTCATAGGCCTGGATGGCTATAGCCAACTCGCTGCAGGACAGGAAAGGGCAGCTTTACCAGTCACAGATAAACTAATGTATTTTCTTTTCTTGCATCAAGTTCACCACCTCAAAGGGAGATGAGAAGCAGATGACTTTGGATGTCCTTTTTACTCCCAGACTAGTGCTTAAGCTGCACCTCAAACTTGCCTTTTGAGCTGAAAAAAGCTGGAATTTTGTACCGGTACAGAAGTTATAGTTTCCATCCCTCCAAAGTGGAGGTAGTAAACTTGGCCACCCATGGATTAAGATGGGGGAAAAACATCAGTCTTTTACTGATGTGAAGCAAAACCAAGTCATGCAAAGGTTCAAATACCTTCTGAGAAGGTGTCAGGGCAAAGTGAGGGCTGGTTGCTCCTCCTCGTAGGTGGTTTCACAACACAAACTCAACGTCTGGTTCTCTTTTTCAGTGGCATGCATGCAAACCTGTGTCTGGTGAAAATCCTGGTGCTGTTTGATGGTTTGGACCAAAGCTTTGCTTATACTTCATTAGCAGATGCAAAAAATGTTTTCTAAAATTTGGGTTGTAATAGAAGTGAAATTCAAAAACGTAAAGGAAAAGAGTTAGTTGCCACCACCTTGAGACTGGAAACCACAAAGATACAAGAACTAAGAATTTTAATCACAAAAGAGAAATATAGATGCTCAAAAGGACTTTCAAGGGCATTCTAAACCTGTAATTTAGGCTCAATAAAATGGTGTGATACAGTCCTGTTAAGTAGTAACCAGCCTTGTGTTTTTGCTGTTTGGTAGCAGAGAAGTGTAGGATTTTCAAAAGCATACATGCTGATTTAGAAACCCAAATACCATTCCTTTTCAGCAACTTTAGTGTGAAGATACTGTGATACCATAATAGTGATTGTTTTACATGCAATTCTTAATCTACTGTATTTTAGGAATAATTCCTTGATGCTGTTAAAGCACCTTTGTAAATGCAATGAATTCACTAGGAATCACTAATCTTGAACATTATAAATACTTTTTATAAAGGTTGCTTCTTGTTGGTGCTTTGATAATTTTAAAACACAATGACAAATATAAAGCTGAATTTAATATCTCATGCCATCTCTTAATAAAATACTGCTTTTGCCTTAACAGAATTAACACTGTCCAAGATGAGCCTGTTCTGCCAGCTTACCTGCAAGAGCTGAGCCTGTCTAATTGTACTCGTGTGTCAGAACACTTTACATTAATGTTGGGAAGTTTTTGCTACCCATTTATTATGGGTATTATGATCAGGATCCAAGGGTTTTTGAGTTATGTTTTAATATTTTCAGTTGTGTTACAACTTGCATGAAAAAGTCACATTCTTAAGCACGGTGTGAAAGAGGTGCTGGGAAAGTGGCGAGACGGACAGCTTTAGTTGATGCTCGTCTGAATATCCCATTTAGCTTTGTGACTTTTGATAGCTCTTTCAGTAATAAGAAGCTTTTATTATTGGTTGAAATACTTGGGGGGGGGAACTGTGTATGTGTGTGAATAGTCATAAATTCCCAGTGTATGACGCAGAATTTCTTCATTTGAAAGCACTAAGGCAAAATTCTTCAATGGATACGCGAGAGCTCCATTCTAAACCAGACAGAAGACAAGATTTTACATTGTCATTTTATCCTTGTAACCTAGCTTCAAGTTTGAAATCAACCTTCAGATTCCCCTAGATCTATGTAGAGAGTTTTATTCGCATTGCTCACCTCAGCCAAGAAACAAATCTGAAACAGAATGTGCAAGACTGCGGGGTTCACTGAACATGTATAAACAGGTATCATCGGGTTTAAGAGACAGGAAAATAGGCTGAAGAGAGAAAGACCAGAGCGACACAGGCTATTAGCATTTTCTTTTGTAAGGCCCATGTCCTCACATTCCAATTAAGCAGAGAAGGAGCTTTCTGCTCTAAGATTTTCCCCTCAGTAGGTAATTTTTGCATAGTTGCACCATTGTACAGGGTGTCTGCTGTGCATGCTAAGTCTGCCCTGATGAGCCCTGCAGACGTGCCCGTGGCAGAGGTGCTGAGGGTCGGGGATGAGATGCGCTGCCAGAGCTGCATCGCACCTCTCCGTATTCAGGGCACGTACTTGTCTTATGCCTCCCTCCTGCCAGGGCACTTCGGTTTTCTTAAGTAAAGCAGTACATTCAGCTATCAAAGGGAAAGGGTGAAGGCAAAGAAAAGGCCAGGAAGTTCGGATGTTTAATGAACCTTTCATTCAATATATACAGCTTCTCATGTAAACGGAGTATGTGGAGAAATCCCATGGAATTCAGACCAGACAGTGCGTGGGCTAAATAGTTGAGCAGGAAAGTAAGCAAAGAGTGGAAAAGGCTTATTCAGTTATCAAATCCAATCCCTTGTTATCGTGGGCAATCCTACCCTATAATTCAATTCATAAATTGATGTATGCTGCCATCATAAACTGATGTATGATTCGCAACAAAAATTTTGTTGTGAAAAGGAGAATGGAGAGAAGATTAACCTGTTCTAATTTTGTATGACCTTAGTGTTTGGCATGAAGGATGCGAGAGGATGATGACCACCACTATTCATTCCTCCACAATAAACTTGCATGAAGCAGGAGGCTATTGCTCACCCGTGTAGACTCTAAGAACCTGAAGAATAATGATAGATCACTATGAAATAGTGTATTCCTTACCCTGATTCTCCATTTCTCCCCTATACTGGGTAGAAGAATACAAGAGGTATTTCTTTTGGATCAAAAGTTAAATCACCAGGCTTTGAGCTGCCTAAGGATCTTCAATTCCATGAGACTGAAATGCCAACATTCTGCATTTTCCCTTACATCCCAGCTGAACAAGCAGAACACTTGGCCCTTAAGAGCTAGTGACTAGTCAGAGTGACTATATTACTTGTACACTCTTTGTCTTTTATGAGAATACAGCTGCAAGATGGTATCTAGATTACAAAAATTGTTTAATATTATACAGACTATGTTGGACCATGTGACAGAAGCTCCCGCCATGAGTAGGTGATCTGATTTAAGAGTGAGGGGGATATGGGCCAGTGCCTCAGTTTTTGCTTTCTTGTCATGGCACTGAAAATGAGCTGATTCCCACTCCTGTGGGTGGCTAGAGCCAAAGAATATCCCTTGTCCAGGACAAAGGCATAGCACGTCAGCAGTAGTTACACTGCAATGAGAGAGGTGATTACAGCTCCTGTGTATGTGTCAATCCAGCTAGTCTGGTGACAACCAAGCAGCCAAGCCCCAGCAGCACAGCCTTTATTGTGTGGTAACAGTTGCCAGAATAAGTAGCCAGTGCCCAGCTGCCTTGTGTAGCTGCCACTGAAGCCACTGTTTCCATGACTTCATTGTCATAGGTACGCATCGAGGGAGATGAGATGATGCTCAAGTGTGCCTGCACAGGCTGCAACAAATGCTCTCAGTGCTGCACAGACGTCTCTAAAGCTACAGTCACCCTTTGCAGAGGCTCAATATACCACCCACTCCTCCTAACTCTGAGTTCCTGAAACTAGGTTTTACACAGGATTTGGGCAGCCCACACAAGTTTTTGTTGGTCCTCTTCTTAGGACAGCATTTGCTTATACTGAATATACATAGGAAAGTTATTGACCCTGTTATTACTAATGTAAAAAACTTCAGAAAGCCAAATTGGTCTCTATAAATATTCAGTAGGAGACCTGCCTGTGATTGATAGTTTTACTTGTACGTGTAACATATGTAGGTGGTTTTGCTTTATATTTCATAACGGCATATGTATTAATATGTAACTAGTTCAGCAACCTCTGTGCAAGAGACAAATGCCATCGAGAGACTAGGCTTGACATACATTTGTGAAAAACAGGAAAGGGAAAGGAAATTTCAGCACGTTGGATGTACTTGCCTAAAATGGGAACTTTTCTATCCTATGTTATCATACCTGCTTAATAACCCACTGTAATAAAAGCTAATAATGAGGCACATTAAGAATAAATTAACTCAGCTGAACAAAGGAAAATGTGGAATTGCTATGAAACCCAAAGAGTAAATTCAAGTGTGGGTATTCACAGTTAACACCCCACCCCCTAATCCAGGAATGGGCACTTGATCTTCAGATCTGGGAAACAGGTTGGCCTTGTGCCTCCCCTTAAAACTGCAATGGCTGGGCATGAACCTGGTTAAAACAAGCCTGTCAGAGAACCGCAGAAAATTAGTCTGCCAGGCTGTTCCATCCTATAGCCTGAAGGCTTGGATTAATAACCTCTGTCAAAGTGACAAACTTTGCCCTTCCAAGGCTGTGGAATCCTCCCCATAAAAGGCTCCAGAGCTCCACTGTTTTTATCAGTCTGAGAAAATCACCCTGCTTAGACTGTGGGTTAGATTGAATTTTTATCCAGAAATGAACTGATTCAATCTGTAACATTTAAAATGAGTAATGAAAATATCTTCTTGGTTAAAAAGAAAAGCAGTAGGTTTTGTTTCTCATAAATGCATACTATGCTGATCATTAGCTTCATCCTTCTCTGAGGTATGCCAATTTTGTGGTGAGAGATCCATGAGAATGCCTAAGTAACTGGCAGATGATTTGTGGCTGCTGTTACAGGCATATGTCAATGAAATGCAAGATCTGTTTTGTAATACCAAGGCACTAATCCTACTCGCTTATTAATTAAATGGAATTACACAAGTCAAAAAGTAAGCAAGATTTGGCTGTTGCAAGGCTGTTGCCTACATGAGAACTCCCTATGGGGGGTCATGTTCTGCATACATTACACTTGAAGTATTGGACTGACTTCTATTACAGAAGTGTGCCTGTGGCTGCAGCGCTTCCCCATGTTGGAGGCAGGTCTCATCTCTGATTAAGGACCCTGTGTCTTCAACCTCATATGTGAAGTAAACTCAGAGTAAACTGATGCCACGGCTTCACATGTTAACCTTTGGAAACCTTTGTCCATGCTATTGTGAGTAGCTGTTAAAGAATTCTTCAAGGAGGTAGTGGTTCATTGTGGCAGCGTGTGCAGTCATTACTGGGCTCAGTAGTAGCTTTGTCACGGCTTGACCGGGAAGAGAGTAGAGTCCAAGCCTTGATCCAAACCTTTGCAAAAAATAGTGCCAGAGGGACAAGGTCCAAATTGGTGGGCAGCTCTCACAGGTGGTTGGATGTGATGAGAACCACCCATGCTCAAAGGGAAGTGAAGGCTTCCCTTTTTCCAGTCTCCAAATTGCCAAATTAAAGTACTTGTTAAGCACCAGCCTCTGTTTACACAAACTCTTACATACATGTCCAACGTTACTTACCTGAGCAGTCGCCCTGCAGTGAGTGCTTTCAGGGCTGTGATCAAGCTGGGAACAGGTAACGAACATCAACAAGTGCAGCACAAGTGCTTATGGTGTCCAGATGTTCCTTCCTTAGGCTCAAGCATTAGGGACTGGGTGAGCTATCCATAAGTTACAATAAGATTTCTCAATTTTAGATTTGGCAACTTTCACTGCTTATTTTTCTCTTACATTGCTTGTAGCATTTAAACTAAGCAGTGTTTTCAGGTAATTGACACACTTGGGAAAACTGGTATTAACAAAATCTATTTTTCTGTGTAAAGTATTTGGCAGAAAATGACAAGCTTTCAAGTGCTTTTTTCTTTTTTAAATGCTTTTGGCTGTTATTAGTGAGGGTTAAAAAAATCTCTAGTGTGAACAATTGGCCATTCACCCAGCATAAAATGACTACGGCTGTATTAGCTCCTGCCCTTAGGGAGCACTGTAAAGTCTTGGTAACAATATCACAGGCATTTTGGCAAGCACAAATAAAAAGAGAAGGCAAAAATTATAAAGAAGGCTTCTGCCCAAATATAAGCTTGAAACTACTATAGCAGGAGCTACTCTTGAGCTATTCTTGCTTCCCCAGAGTGTTGGTAAGAAGGATATCAAATCACTGAGGACTTTTTGCTGTCTCTCTGTTTTGAGTTTGGGGACAATCCAGCAAAGCTTCACTCAATCTTCCATTTTTCCAGCTAAGTGCAATCTGGCAATTTTCTATCCTACTTAGGAAGTATTTGTGATTGGATAAGAAAGGAAAGCCCAAATGATCAATGGCTATAAAATAAACACATCCTGGAAGTAGAGCAAGGGGCATTGCCTGGAGGACTGAAAAGGATCTGGAAGGAAGTCTAACAGAACTGACCAGATTCCAGCTTGGTTTCTGCCATATTTCCCTGCTGGGCCTGTGGTATCTCCCTGTGTATTGGATTCCCAAACTTCAGCATTTGCGGCTTTTAGCGCTGCCCTCCCCACATTCAGTGCCATGCTCCACCAGGGAGTTCACAGTGCTAATTTAGCTGAGTAATGATCTGGGGGTGGAGGTTATTCTCCACAGGGTTTCATAGCAGATGGAGTAGATTTCAGGCAACGGGAAGTGTCAGAAGGAAAGAAGTATGGAAAAGCCTGTATTTAGGTTCCATGTCTATTTAGAGCTGCAGCAGAGCTCAGAGGCTCTTTCATTTGAGTATGTGTTCATTGAGTGAGAGGCCTCTATCTCAGGTATTCCTCAGATTAAGGGTATCTGCAGTGGCAGCTACTACATCCAGGAGAGTGTCCTTGCCACAAGCTGATATTTTGGATGAAAGCCTCCATTCTTATTGAAACAAGGCCAAGAAAGAAAGAATTACAGCTGAAAAAACCCTAGATGGAGCCAGGTTCCCTGCTGTTCAGGATATGTCTCTGGGACCACTTATTAGAAAACATAACATTCAGATGTTCCAGTGATGAGGGAACAAAACCCAAATCTTTCTGCTCAAGTTCCTGAGACCATTTCTCCTCCAGAATCCATGACTCTCTTGTTGCCCAAGTTGCCTCCAATTCTGCTCCTCAGCCTGCACGTAGCAGCAGACTGCACAGAGCAGCTGAGGGACTCACCAGCCAAACACTTTCCACTTCCATGGCCTAAAGGGTCGGAGTCATGTCCAGTGTAGACTTGACCAAAAGAGGCCACATTTAAAAAAAGAAATTCAAAGGACAGCTCATGTCCTTGCTTTTTTTTGATGTCTAGAACATTCAGTAGGATTTGGGAACCCAGCATGACATGAGCCCCTGTCTGTTTTAAAGTGATTTTCATCAAATCTGTCTCTGATCTTTTTCATCAGAGCATATATATTGCTTTCCTAATATACTATACTGTACCTCTTCCCCTAGTGAGCACTACTTAGTGCTGGTCAATCAAATGCAGGCAGAGTAACCTTTTCACCCATCTGTCTTGAAGACATCTCTGTGTGTTTTATTAACTGAATGCATTTATAAACATTGTTGGATATTTCACTAGTATAAGCAAAACAGAAGCACCAGCCATCAGTTACTGAATGCATTATGAGGCATAGTTTATGAATATTCCATGGATCTGACTTAACACGTAGCAGGAATTAGGTGAAACAGTCCAGCTTCTTTCAAGGACTGCTTCGTGGCACATCTTGATTACATATTCCAACTCTTTCATTTATTTGTTCAATATAATCAAGCAATTGTTTCTAAGACAGCTGCAAATGTGTGGTTGAGTTGATTCAGCAAGATGACCAGACTCAAAACTGCTTGTTGTGGGTTAACCCACCCAGGAGGCAGCTCATCTCACACAGATACTCACTTACTGCCTCCCCCCCCGCCCCCCCCGGGATAGGGCAGGGAGAGAACTGGAGAGTAAAAGTAAGAAAACTCTTGGGTGAAGATAAAAAGAGTTTTATAGGTAAAGGAAAAGCTGCATGTGCAAGCCAAGAAAAATAAGGAATTAATTCACTACTTCCCATCAGCAGGCAGGTGTTAAGCCGTTTCCAGGAAAGCAGGGCTTCATCGCATGTAACTGTGGAAGACAAACACTGGAACTCTAAATGTTCCCCCTTCTTCCTCTTTCCCCCAGCTTTTATTGCTGAGCATGACATCAAGTAGTCTGGAATATCGCTTTGGTCAGTTGGGGTCAGCTGTGTTCCCTCCTAGCTTCTTGCACACCCCCAGCCTACTCGCTGTCAGGGCAGTGTGAGAAGCAGAGAAGTTCTTGATGCTGTTCAGCAATAGCCAAAACATTGGTGTGTTATCAACACTGTTTTGGTCACAAGTACGAAACATAGCACCCTACAAGCTGCTGTGAAGAAAATGAACTCCATCTCAGCCAAAACCAGTGCACTGTTACACTGCTGAGAAGTTTCTGTTAACATTTCATTGTTAATTCAGAAAGATAAAAACAGTTTCTCAACTTGCAGAATTATTTCTGTGGATGGGTAGTTTCTAATCTGTTGCTTATAGGATGTTTTAATAACTGTATGACAGCTGTTCAAAGCCAATTTTAACAGGGGAGGGAAATCATTATACATTACCTCAAGACTATTTTGTAGTTTAATATGTTCTATAAATGGTGACAGATGTAAATAGCTGCTGTATTTCACTGCAGGAAGCAGTGACCCAGGCAGACTGGCATAGGCTGATGCTCCCTTTGTGCTATTTCCAGTTGGCAAATGGTTTCTGTTCTGTACTTCTTACTGTATTTACCCTTAATTTTTCTAGACTATCTCGTTTTAAAAGCTGCAGCTGAATTTCAAGGGGCACATGTTCTTAACATAATTCACAGACTACTTTCGTATTTGGGAAAGTGCTCTGGAACATTGACTCCACTTGTAAGATTTTAGAGGAATATATTATCATGCTTCAAGCACTTAGACCCATTCCCATGGCATATTGGTCGACATTAGTCTGCTATACCACCATCTCTAAAGCTTATCTTCAGGAAGAAAGAAGACTTAAGCAATTGGACCATCTGTGTATCTGTTTGTGTTTCCTCTCCCTCCCAGTGACTTTTTTTAACCCATGAGCAAATTTCAGATAAATTTGGCAGAGCGATACAGGTCCATATAATCATATTGCCACAGGTTTTGTCAAAGTAGAGGACTAAATAGAGAAGATGAGTCAAAGAATTGGCAAAACAAAGATAAAGTCTGCAGTATGATTATTATTAGAAACAAAAGAATCAACATAACCAGCTGTTAATGCCCCCAGTGCATAAAAATGTTTCAAACCAAATATTGATATTGATGTCTAAGAAGCTGTAATCAAGTGTATGACAACGTGTATCTCCATAGGACACCACATCTTGTTATTTCAAATATTTCTTTATTTTGTAAATAAATAACAGACAGAAAGGAAAGCAGAGTTGTCTGATAATGACCTCTCTGCACAGTCATGGTGTCTTTATTTCTGAATGATATGGAGGCTGTAACATGACTATTTGCGAGTCCAAATTCTGTAACTGGCATTGAGCAAGTTAAAACTGGAGAGATCTTTGATGGATTTATTTTCTGACTCATTGGGTATTTACATATTTTAGATTTGGTATCAGATTGTAATGTTGATATTTTCAGTTCCCCATGAATTAGAAAATCTTCAAAGACTTTTTCTGAAACGCTGACACCTGGTGATTTGAAAATGATACACAGTTTCTGGGTTTTGCACTTTCTGATTGAAAATTAAGGTTTTTTCATTTTCACTGCTATTTTTTGCTAGTGACCACAATATCCATCTGATTTGGGAATCACCGGTAGCAGAGGTCCTAGCAGCCAACAGTAGGGTTGGCCCACACAACTGGCTTGTTTGTCCTGGAGCCATGTATCTCCTGTCAGATGGAGCTTACAAAAAGGACATGGTTAGAGCAGCCGTGGAGCTTGGGGAACACTTGTCCGTGGAGAAGTGCAACAGCTGGGGTTGGGTGCAAACTACAGAAGAGCAGAATATTGAAACTCAGGAGTTAGTGCAGTCTCCTAATATGTTGGCAGTGCTAAGAGGTCTCTTCAGAGTCAAGTCCTGAGTTCACTGCAGTCAATATCCATCATTTTCTGATACCTGAACTAAAGCCCTGAATCCTGGTAGCTGGACCAGGACTTGCAAACTTGAATGTCAGAAATAAAACCTTATAGAACATTGGAACACAACTAATTTAACAAAAAACTTCACCCAATTTTTGGTACCCATTGGCTTTCTGCCTACATGCATACTGCCAATGTTGCCGCTAATAAAATTCCTGTTAGCATTGTAAATCTGCTTCGCTTTCTACTGCATATGCTTTGGGAATATCTGATGATTTAAAGCATCAAGGAAAAATGTTAATTATTGAGTACAAACTATTTGAGGTGCTATGCTGCCATGAGACCTCCTTTCCCAGATTTCTCTGTTTATTATAGGCCTTTTATATCCATAAGTGAGCAACAAGGAGGTGGGTGGGTATTTTGCAACTTACTCTTGGCCAAGATGTTCATCCTTACCAACTGAAATCATTCTGTTGTCTTCTAACCTCTAATTTGGGAAGCTAGGAGGAAGTGCAGCTTTTTAAGGTCTTTTTTTTTTTTTTTTTTTATTCACGTAAGGTTTAGCAAAACCCACAAAGCTTTGTGTAAACTACAGAAGATGGTCGAGCCCATCAGTGGTCTCTTATTTATTTAAGCTTCAGCACATGATCAAGTACTTTGCTGGATAAGTGTCTGTATTTCAGACCCGGGGCTATTCTGGGTAGAGCATCTGTGGCAATTCTTTCTTTACTGTCTCTAGTGATCTCAACAGAATGAAGAAACCTGTCACAGTGGGAAGGTCACTAGGATTAAATTCTTTGTGTGAGGTTAGAAAATTGCCTAAAATGTAAAGAAAATAATATTTGTTTTCACTTGGAAGTGTTCACAGGTGGATCTCTTCCAAAGCACCTAGCACTAAGCTGGATGCTGTCTGCAGGGAGCTGTATACGGTCCTGCTCCATTCTGTGCTCCGGTCTGGGGCACTGAGCTCCTTGCCTTGCTCCCTGGTTGTCAGCCTGTTTCACAGTGCTGTACACATCTTATCAAAGGATCTTGTAGACTCACAAGTTAGGACTGAAAGGATGGGCCCATCTATACCTAGGCACGATTACACGGGGAATCTATTCTCATTTACACCGTTAGAACTTTGCACATGGAGAGTAGAGACCTTGAGAAATTGTATTGTGAAAGGAACTGACGAAATACTCCCAGGTCTCCCTGAGCTCTACGATTTTGTCATTACTGTAAAATGCCGATTTCCTCTCAGATTCAGAGTCTTGAGTTTGGAAAAGAAAGCTGTCACTGTGTAACCAGATACACGAGCAAGTACTGTTGTTCAGAAGCATCTGACCAAGGTCCAGGGGAGACTTCCAAATCTTGGGTTGTCACAGCCATATACTTGCACAACTCACTGTCTCTCCTCACTTCTCACACAGTTTCTCATTATCTCTTACACACCCATCAACGTAGAACAGCGTTTTCAGTCCAGTCAGTTAGAAACAGCACTGCTGGAAGCAAAGCAATGACTTGTAAGAAAGAATTAAACATTGGCAATTACCCCTGCAGAATATGATTGTTGATGCTACTGGACAGTATTTATAAGAAATGTTAGGCCAACATAGTGTAATAAAAGAAAAAAATAATGTAAAATCCTGATAGGGAATTGCAATAATGCATTTAAGTGCAGAAATTCTGTTTTCCTGGTGCATAGTCACAGTGCCTCTCATTTTACTTATTGTGTGTGTGTATATATATATAAAACCAGACTTTCACCACCCCAGAAATCACATGTATGTCCTGTCAAATAGCATTTGATGTTTTAAATGAAAAGTTGGGCCAGAAGTGACATGTTACTCATTGAAATGAAGGACATGTCACACCCAATTTCCTCTTCATGTCAGGTTGAGTCACTCTGCCCCACCGCCTGGCGTGTGAGATGTGTCAATGGCAGCGGTTCCTGTTTCATGCACAACATCTGTTTGTAGCTCACTGGTTAGATGGCTAAGTCCCAATATCATCCCTGCCAGCTGTCTTATGCACTACTTCAAACTGCTATGAAACATGAGGATAACTGTAATATGGGACGTGTCACAGGCTATGCTCATTTGGCTTTGCTCATCTGAACCTTTGACTTTGAGTGGGGTTCCTTGTCACGGCTTGCTCTGGTTCTGCTGTGGATTGGGCTGTATCTCAAGTAGGCTATTTTCACAATAAGGGAAGGATGCCTTAATAGTCTTGCTGTCTTAACATGAACAGATGTGAAAATTGGCATGATGCTGAGATGGGGCATATAAAAAACAGAAATAGAAATTTGCATCAAACTTTGGCTCAGCAATAATTCTGGGAGTGTAATTTTAATCTAGTCTAATTAGCCTAATTTCTATGACTACTGATTTTTCAGTACATGTCTCTAAAGAACCACATTCCGGAAAATAGTAGCAAAACTTGCAGTTGTCACAGCAGATGCAGTGCCAGTCCATCTAAACAGGGAAATTGGTAGATTCAGATTTGATACCACTTTTTGAGAAAAAAGATTATGGGATAAACAGCAAATACACTGACATAAACTCTTGCATTATTTTTGTCCTTTATGAGATGAAGCCGAAGATTTTTCTTAGATGTAAGCAGGATATAAGCTAGGTCTCTGGCTGAGACTCAGCGCTTTTTCAGCATCATTGTGGATGTGGATCAATTGCCAGTGTTTTTCTTAGCCTATTAGGGCCAAGATGATAAAGTTCCAGCTAGAGTAGGAATTTCCCCACCCTCCTGTTCTGCACTGCTAGATGGATCCTTTGGGAAATGTAATTCAAGAGTTTGTAGTTTTTTGAGTCCTGGGTGAGAGATCCATGAAGAGCTTTCATGTATGAAAGTTGCTTTCCCTGATCCCAGTCACGTTGTGACTGCAAAGGGGCACTACATGGTGGGCATATTACTGGGACAAATTGGGACAGACGATTTGGTAGTGAGATACATCAGTTCAGCTTAAGTTCCTTGTGATGTTAATTTTGTAGACTCACCCATAAAGGATGATGGGCATATTTAATAAATCTTCAAATACATAAATAAATAAAAATGATCATCTGAACTGCCTGAAATATTAAAGAACACTGATAAATAAATTACAACATTTTCAACTTGGGTCCCTTTATGAAACGTTATTAAAATGGATGTAACTATATTCTGACTCAAGAACTGGTTGGTGGATTTAACCTATAATTCTATTTAGTTCAGAAAAACATAGCAGCATTGTTAAAGGATTGGTCAATGTCACATGATATTGTATGAATGCTACTGATCCATCCAATTCTTTGCTGTTACATACATCACTGTAAAACTGCTGAATTCCTTAATTTCATTTATATTGCCCCTGATTTACACAATCACAAGTGAAACAATATTAGACCTTCTAGATTCTCTTCCTGCCCTTGCTCAGAACACCCGCACATTTCATTCAAGGTTTCATTGAGCAAGGATTGAAAAGAAACCCCCAGGGTTTGGCCAAGGGAATAAATAACTGTCATCTGGGAATATAAGTGAGAAGACAGGATGAAATGTCAACTGGGAATTATTATGCAAAACAGAAGGAATGCAGAAGGCAAAACAATGTTAAAATTTAATTTGTATGTCTAACATTATTGTCTTTTTATATTTTAAAGTCACAACATAAAAATAAATATGACAAAGGGATAAATGTATCTAGCATAATTAGCATGAAAATTACACCTCATTTGTTTTCTGGATATTGCTTTGTCTGGATTATAAATGGCATGTAGATACAGTAGAATGAAATATCTCAGAATATTAAATTCTTTTAAGATGGTGCCATGGGGGCCTTAATGTCTTCTTTCATTTCTGACTCTAATTTATTGTTCTTGTCTTGTCAGCAATAACCCTTCCACGAAAATGCACTCTCTATCCCTGATCTGAGCTCTGCCAATTTCTAGCACACTGTCTACAGCGATAGCTAGTGCAGGGTGACAGTTTTATACTGAGTGGAAATAAGAACACGTTCCCTCACCATAATGTTCTCAGATAGAAGCTGAGATAGTACCCATTCTTTTACTTTATGAAGTGTCCAGCAGAGATTCATACACTGCAAATGTTAACAACTCAACGTTTTTTAATGAGATCTGGTGGAGTTCACGATGACATGAGTTTTGATACAAGCCTTAAAAGAAGAAAGAATATTCTGAATGATATTTGGCTGTTATCCACTGACCCAAATCTGGGTAGCTGGGCATCCCCCAAGACAGTGTTTGATTGTCCAAGGCAGTGAGTAGAAGCATATTTTCAGAAACATCCATTTAACACCAGAAACAATTATTCGTTAGCAACTGTCTGGTAAAGATCAAAATATGAAATGCAAAATTTAAGGGTCTGTTTTTGTTTTAGAAATGCTCTGCTCAAACCCTTCTGTTAGAGGAGCCTGCATGCAGTGCTTCACTTGCTGACTTTGGGTCTTTTTTACATCATTCCAGCCAAGGAAAGAATCTCTTTGAATATAGTGAAGTTTACATCACTTGCCTGACAGCCACACATTCTGTCGTCTTCCATTATGAAGTTACTTATTTTTGAGAACTGATTTCCTCAAGGTCCCTTTAGAGCTTTTTTTCCCTTTGTCCAAAGCTGGTGGAGAAAACCCTGGAGTTGTCAGATGCACAGATCTCCTGTGGCCCATGGGCTTTTAGTCAACCAGATGAGGCTTTTTGTTTGATTCCCTAAACTATAACAGGGGCGTTCATAAGGTGGTCTTTTCCCCCACCCAAACACCAGCATAAGTGTGTATACTTATTTTAAAAAAAGAGGAAGTGTGTATTACTGAAAATGACTACTAAAAATGCTATCAGAATAAATAAAACCGGTAGAAGAGGGAAACTACTTTACAAAAAAAGCTCAAAAGTGATTTATCCAGAAATTTCAATGAAATTATTTTTTAAAAAGCCAGCTGGTGCTATTACTTTCCTAACTATCAAAAGAAGAAAAAGAGAAGAGAAATGTGTGAGGAAATATTTTTTCTCCATCTAAATGTAAAGAGAAAATAAATATTTGAAATATTTACTTTAAATATGAATGGCATTCTAAATGCTATTTTGGCAAAACTTGTTTTATTTGGAAAAGTTTCAGTAAGTGGAAATTCAAAATAGATCCGGACTAGACATTTTGAAATTATAAATATTGTATATCGCAATAGAAATATTGGTTTTGAAAAATTACTAAGTTTGTTGATAGTACAGTGTCTGAAATAGGAAGGATTAAATTATATACCTTGAAAACTCTTAAATTCCTTGTTTAAAAGCTTTTGAATTGACTACAGTATTTCTTGAAATTGTTTTTACTTAGGAACTTTTATAGCTGATTATACCCTATAAATTGTAGTCCAGAAGCTAAACTAAAATTGCCAGGCAGTTAAGAGAAAAAGAAAATCTTTATATAGGACCTCTTTATTTTTCCATAGTGATTTAACATCTGAAAGATTAAATACATTGCTCTTAAACTGAGATAAATTCATTCAGCAGGAATCAAATCTCAGCTTGAAAGATGTGATACTGGAGACTAATCAGGTATTTGCAAGAACATCTCATTATCAGATATGTTGGTCTCACACCATATATTCCTCCAGCACTAGATAATTTTCAG
Source organism: Arenaria interpres (assembly GCA_013399435.1). Taxonomy (NCBI): domain Eukaryota; kingdom Metazoa; phylum Chordata; class Aves; order Charadriiformes; family Scolopacidae; genus Arenaria; species Arenaria interpres. Next base: position 252,421 of record VXAK01012513.1, on the reverse strand, counting down.
AGCATTTGCTACCCTCTCCAAAATCATGTGTGGTTTGTAATGGAATGGAATTTGTGTAATAGAGTTCTCTCCATTCCTTTCCTCATATTTGACATTATTATTTGTGCTTTCAATCCAACAGAAGATAAAATTCTGCAAGAAGTTTATGGTTCTAGTTGCTGTATGGAGCTGATAAAACCTTACCCCTCAAAAATCTTACATAGTGGTCTCTTTTCTGATCAACGCTCTCAAATATAGATATTTTCTAAATTTGAAAGAAACTCTAGAGATATGCAGCTGTGATATCATAAGATCGTACAAAATAAATCTAGAAAGGATCTTGAGAAGTCATTGAGTCCACCTCTTCTCCCTTAGGCAGAATTAACTATACCTAAAGAACTGTCAAGAATAATTTGTCTTTCTAAGCTGTTCTTAAAAAACTGAAATGATGGTAAGGCTACAACCTTACAGTCTAATCCCATTCTTAATATTCTTACCATTACAACATTTTCCTTATGCTCAATTTAAATCTTCTCTATAACTTTTAAAGTCCATTATTTTTTGACCTATGCACAGTGCGCAAGAATAAAAAGGTCTTTCCTCTTTACAGCCGTCTTCTCTGTCTGAAGGTTCTCTAACTCTCAGCAGTCTTCTGTGAACTCTCAAGTAATTTTACTCAACATATGCTGATCTCATAGTGTTAGACTTGCAACATGATATCTAGACACTCTAGATAATTAACATTTTTACTTGTTAATAGGAATCAAGGAGCCACGTGCATGATGAGAAGACATGTTATTTTTTAAAGCCTAGAATAGAATTATAGCTTGTCTGCGCAAATTGTATTGGTTTAGTTATATTGTGTGTTTCTGCATTTCTTGTATTATGGCACTCATCTTGCTGCAGAGACATCTTGTGAACTCTTGGGGACCTGCAGAACACACTCTTTTGAAGCGGCTGAAAATTTTGGCTTGTTCTTCGCTCCTTCTACATCTGTAACCAGCATCTACTGGATGAACAGCTGTGCAAGGCAGGAGCCATCTTTTCAGGTTTTGCAGTTAATGGCATCAGTTGTAACCTCCTCTGTGAAGTAGAAACTAAGCAATGTGGTTGAAATGGCTTTGGAAATATCAGGAGTACTATCTGGATGTAACTTTAGCACGGTGTCCCTTGTTCCGTTTTATTAATGGTTCCCCTTTATTAAATCTAACTTATCTACTCAGTCTAAGGATATGCAATGTGAGACATCAGAGAACTCACTTGTTACAAAAATTTGAACTCATTATTTTTTAAGAAATTAAGCTGGATAATGAAATGATAATGTCGATGTTATTATCCTCCAACACCATAATTTTAAAATTGAACATAAAGTCTACTCCAATTAAAATTGTTGCATGGAACATAAAACCAAAATGCTATGATACTGGAAACGTTTAGACATGCACATAAGCTTTTAAAAAAGTTCCCAGACACAAGAACAAAGCTTCTATTCATTCAAAGAGTAAGTCAGCCGAAGTGATCTTTATACATTAAAATTGCTGGTTGCACATTGTGCTAAAGAGGACAGACTCATCACAGAAGGCTGAGCACAATAAACCAGAGAATGATCAGGCTTGAAAGAAAATGTAGTAGCATTTTAACAAGTAACATAGATTCTTTATGAGGCCAAAATGCTAAATGAGTTAACAGCGGGCTTTCATATGAATGTTAAACTAGAAACAAAGACTGAGAAGAGAAGCATCTACATACCAACATTTCATACAAATTTCACTCTGCTCTCTGAAGTCTTACTTGTTGTGGCATAGCAATAACCTACATCATCCCTAGATTACAAACGTTATGAAAAAAAGCATTTTCCACTGGAACTTGTGCTCGCCAACAAGAATAAGGTTTTATAGCAGAACTAGGATTCCAATTGTGTTCTTTTCAAGGAAAACAGTGAGCAATCGTTGCCCAAATAATATGACCTTTAGTTTCCTTGGGGAGAGCATTTTACAGGCAAGTATTAGTTGCTTGTCAGGAATTTGCACACCACCTTCAAATCAGATGTTCAGTCTTGTATATGAATACTCCTTTTACATACTTGCCTGGGTTTATAACCTTTGCAGGTCATCATTTATCTCCACTGCCTATAAGTAACCCATGCCTGTCCTGCTCCTATCCCCCCAGTTTGTATTAGATAGGTAAGACTTCCTAAGATGCAGGAACTGGAGTTAATAAAATGGTCCTCACTTGCAGAAACTGTTGCTGTTATAATGAAGGCAGAAGCTGTGTAGCAAGTGCACGGCTGCCATGTGTTTGGACATCTATCCATAAACTGTTGTCCAAATAAACAGCTATGAAAGTCTATGTAAGAGCTGGGAGTCCAAAGACTTCAAAGGAAGAGCGAGCAATCCAGGACATCCCTGCAGACGTGCAGCTGTGCATGCAGATAGCTACAGAGACACTGCAAGTCCCACCGTGAAAACAGCGTTCTAGTTCTAGCAGCGACAAGCAATCAGATGGAAAAGAACGTGTGTGTTTTTCTTCCCCCTTTAAAAGAAATCCTTCATTTACATCCCGTAGAGTTGAAAACCAATTTGCAGAGTGACATCAGGTTACTAACACTCTTATTTGAAGTGGGAGTGACAACATCAGTCACCTGCAGGTGAAAGTGTGGGAGAGAAAAATAAAATGAATGAACATCTCTTCAGTGAGTTCAAGGACAGGATCTGGCCGGCCGTACTCCTCATTCCCCTTCTGAGCAGCATTTAGCCTTTTACTGCCTCTGCCAAGTGGGAGCACTTGGGGTGCAGCTTGAAGGAACGTGGTTATCAGCACAGAAACCTCTGCTTCGTTTGACAGTTCCCGTCCTGCTTTGTAACAGTAGACTGCTCTCCCTGCTCTCCCTGCTCCCTCATGCATTAAAAGTAAGCAGCTCAAATTATAACTGGCTACTTAATTTTATGTTAAAAGGACAGTGAATTTATCTCATGTAGATGTAGTCACTTTGGCATACCAGATTTCTTCTTGGTCTCCAAACTGAGTCAATGGTAAGACTTAGCTGCCTCTGGGGAATAGCTCCAAGGTCCCAGGAAGGTACAGGGAGAGGCCAGGATGGGAAAGTGCCAGATCCCCAGCGAAACGTTCCCCTCGGAAAAGCACAACCCCGGGGAGCGTGTGAGAAGTGTCGGGGTGCAGCAAGGGTCCCCTATGCAGGACACTGCTGCATTCTTCAGCGCTAGTCCTTGCTCCAGTTACCCACGGGGCTGAGCTTCCCTGCTTCCCTCTTCAAATGCTCTCCCCGTGCCAGAGAAGGCATCGGAGCAGAGGTCCTAGCGAAAGGCAGTTTTCCTTCCTAACTGACTGCATGCTGATTTTTTTCCCAAATATAAGCTCTGAGTGCAATTTGAGGGACCTTCTTGCAGAACCACCACCATACTGGTTGAAGTGCTAGCTGGCAAATTTTCTAAGGATTTTTGTTTTATAAGTATTTCCTGCCTTTTGAGCACTTGTTTGCAAACCTAATGCTAGCTTGCTTTCTGTCAGTTAAGTTTACTGGTATAGTCCATCTTACAGAAATAAAAGTATGCCAGGGAGCCCATATATAAAGCAGTTTTTTGCTGTGTTTCACGTTGCCCAAGTTTGTGGAGCTGGTTGCAGTACATAAACAAAAGATAGAACAGGATGTTTTGGCTTCAATCACTGTGACAGCAGTCAGATACAAAACCTAACTTCAGATGTTGTAGCTCAGAGTAAACAATGAGATTCACTAAGAATCTGACAACTATTTTTTTTAAGAACCCTTTTCAAAGAGACAATTACTCAGCTGTGGGAAGGTCTATTTCACCTGATGTGTTTATTTCGAATAAATTGGCAGCAGAAGCTGACGGCTTTGACAACTGTTTGTCATAGACGTGTGCAATGCATAAATAGCTGTAATAATTAAGCTTTATGTCCCAAAACATCTCAGAAACTATAAAGAAAATACCATTAAAAGGAAGGATGTGTTCCTGACTGGATCTTCAGCAAAAATACCTCTTACTCCCAGTCCTGCAGACCTGATTACTTTTTGTTGCCAGAAAATTTTTTGCATTTTGTAGAATTCTAGAGCTCCTTCTTGGGGGGGGTTAACTTCATTGATGCTGACTTGTTTGGCACATATAACAATTGGGAAATATGGTTGAAAAAGATAATATAATAGTCCTAAAAGCAAAACAGACTCAGACAAGAAACTGCTCTTTTGCTTGGGGAGAATAATGATTGATAGAATGTGCAGTAGTTAGTGGAAGGTACGACTATTGATTTGCTATCTAACATTTGCTTCTTTGAAGAAGTTTTAGCCATGTGGTCTCTTTTACTGTGTTTTCATAGTGAAGCTTCTGTACGTTTCATGAAATCCACACGTTCCCCATGACCACAAAAGCAGGACCAAGCTGATTAATTTTGCTTATGCAAAATGCTTTCTCAGACTGAAGCTCTTACTCAGGAAAATATGTGAGTGGCTGAGTGAGGCACGGCTGCTCCCTTAAACCCACACTTCCCAGAAAGGTAATTATTCAAAGAAGAGGTGTTAGGGTACCAGTCACACTATTGTTGCTCCTGAAGCCAGCTACAGAAGGAAAGAACACACAAATGCAGTGAGAAAACATTTTCAGCTATTATCAATAGTACAGCAAACTGAAAAGCCTTTGGGAGAATAGGGGCTACTATGAGTTTGCCAGCTGCCATCCTCTGTGCCCCAGGTGCTGTCGGAACCACGGGACACAGCACCTGGTTTGCCCCAGAGGTTCCTCCCTGGGTGCGAGGGAGACAGTGGCTGCTGATGGACAGCCAGGGCTCAGAGAAGCAGCATTGATAAGTGGCGGCTTCAGCTTTGCACCCCAGCTGAGGATTCTCTCTCATGTAGTATTAATTGAAAATTCATAGGTGGAGCAGAGCCTGCATGGGAGGAGAATTTGGGATATCTGCAGGTACAGTGGTGAGGAGTCTTCTCTAGCTCAGGGCAGAGATTGTTTCCTGTCTTCCCCTTGCAAACCTTGGGGATTTGGGCTGATGGCAAGTTGAATTGAGTCAACAGTGTGCCCTGGCAGTCAAAAGAATCTATGATTCTATGCAGTTTCCCTGCAGGAATACAGGATTTCTTACTTCCCTAGGCTTTTACGAGATACCCCATAGCCCCATGATCTTTTGTGTCTGTCTCTTCTTTTATGACTCTCTGCTCATGCATCACGCTTTCTTTGTGGATATTATAAAAAAATCATTAGCTGTAGAAACCCAGCCCTGCCAAACCACCAGGAAAGGCAACAAACAGATGAACACACAAGCATATAAACTATATAATTTAAAAATAAGTTACCTCTTCCTCCAAAAGCAATATAGGGAAGAAAAATGCTAACATTAAAAATGCATAGAGGGATAGAGGGATGAAAGTAGCTTGTACCCACTTGAAATAATTTCATATTTATATGAGGGGAACCATACATTTTTAGATTTCTGCAGGTTGCCTTTTCATTTGATTTGATAGAATAAAACAGAATCTGCTGCATGGAGGTGTCACACAAATATCTTGGAAGTCTGGAGAATAAAGAATTTCTGCAATAGCAATAGCAAAAGAAAACACTTACCTGAACTTTTTTTAAGCCTAGCTCCCCTGCTTTTCTTTTGGTCGTTGCAAGTTGTAAAAAAAGGAGATTTCTGTTGTGTGCTACTATCAGTCTATTAAGGAATACATACATAAATGCACCCAGCTAAAACTGAAAGGTCTAGTTACAATACAATGGTCCAGTTACAATACAATTTGAATTTAGTTTTTATATGGTTACCAAGCCTTCAGTTGCATTTGTTTCAATAGCATTCAGCAGAGATTCACTCATGCTGAGTACTGAGTACTAAAACTGCTCGGGACACATTTAGGGACCAAAGCTGAAGTTATAGATGTAGAATTATTTCTTCCCCCTGGAAATGATTTATTGCATATTTTTTCTCTTCTTCAAGCAACAGAACGAAATTTCACTCTCCTCTGGGAGTGGTAGAGACAAAACAGTTAAAAATGATTGAAATGACCAAAGTGTCTTCAGATGTTACTTTACAGTAGAAAACTTTGTTGGAAATTGCCGCTGTTGCCTCGGGGTGCGTTTCTGATCATCACACAACAAAAACTGCAGCTGGGTCATGCAGCCTTTAATTGCCTGTTTCCTCAGGCTGATCCTGGAGGACTTGAGTATGAGAGAGAAGTTGTGCCTTGCCAGTTCATGGGCCTCTCGGGAACAGAACTAATTACAGACCCTTGCTGTGTTGTGTGTCTAGATTTTTCTTAATTTCTCTGTATGAAAAAGGTGCAGGCAGCAAGCAACTGCTTTGCACAACCAGACAATCACAGTGAGAAATTTCCTTTTCAACAGAGAGGTGGTTTCCATTTAGCACCATTAAGGCACCACCTAGAGGAAGTATTAACTCCCTTTAGGGAGTGAGTGTTCAACAGCATGAGAAAGAATTACATGATCATGCCCATGGAAAAGCCAGTTTGGTAGAGCTGATTCCCACCTGCAGACTTGTCCAGTGCTAGCCTGCGAGTCCAAGTGGGAGGAACTCAGATGCCTCCTACCACTCCCCTTTCCAAAACCTATAGGAAAGAACCTACACAAAATGTATAGGAAAGAACATTCTTAATACCGAGAAAGAGCAGGACCAGAATTTTCTTTAAAAATCCCTGCCAGGTTGGCCCTGCTTGTCTTGAGCATGTTTGTAGATCTCAAGGTAATTTAAAAGGTAGGTATCTAAGACAAAGCGAAGCACTGCCAGAACATGACACCAATACAGTCCTAGAATAGTTAAAACAGCCTGAAATAGGAATTAATTTGGTAAAAAGACTGAGAGGATGAGTTTCTCCAAAGAGCCATAAGAGCTATGTTGGGTTGCTGACCTCCAGCTCACGATTGAGAGCAGCGACCAAAGGCAGACCACTGGTGGCCACTGCGTCCTTCCAGCCTTTGGTGCTTCTCTGGTGCAGCATCACTCCTGTAAAATGGAGGTGTTTCTGAGGGGTAAGACTCTGTGTCTAGACCCATCAACAATGAGAGCTATAGCACACTGTAATGGAGCTTTATGTTCTTCTCCTTCCAACAGAAACTTAAAATGGAGTTGAAAAGAGGAAAGGGAAAAAGGAACATTTTAAGCATGATGGAAAAAATTAAGCCTCACATCTACTAGAATCCTGTCACAGGCACGATCAAAACATGTCTATTGATGGTGCACCTGGGTCTCTCTTTTTGTCTGACTTCTCTGTGCTTAACTCAGCTTGAACCAGTATTTTGGAATAGGCTATAATCTCCCCTGCACTTTCCAAAGAGGCAGACATAAGACCTCCAAAATGCGGAAAACCACAGGAAAAATATTAAGTAAATTCAGTGTCATGTAGCTCTTTTCCCTGTGGGAAATCTTAGTTATAATTCTTAAGAAAAATCAGCACACATTTAACACAACGCACTGCATTTCCTCAAGAGGTAGAGGCCTGAAAAAACACAGAGCCTGAATTACACGCTGCCCCCTCTGCAGTAGTTCACTGTGTGGCAGAAAAAAACCTTCATTATGTCTGCTCATAGCACATTACTTCCCTGGCCTGCTATTCCTCATCTAAACTGGGCATTAAATTCACACTGGTTTCATCAGCAAAAGAAGGAACAAAACAAGAGAAAAATGTCAGAAATGTTACAATATGCTTAATTTAATTGGATTTTCTGTTCTGAATCAGTAGAATGAAAGAAACATTAAACAGAACATGCCCAAATGTTAAGGCAGCATGAGCGGCGCCATCTGTCACAATATTTCTCTAGTTATTTTTAATCTCTTACATAGTTAAAATTATGTTTTCTTAGTGACAGGCATTATTGTAGAACATTTATCTATTATAAACAGGCGCTAAAGTATTCATTATCCCCAGGATCCATTAATAAGAATAAATGACCAGAAGAGAGGCAACTGTACAGATTTCATACTCTGCACCGCTCAATATTTGATAGAAATGTCAGAATTGTCATATTAGATCATATTTGAAGGTCTAGTGAGTTTGTTATCCTTCCTTCAGAGGTGGCCACCACCATGGATGTCAGGGAAACCTCATGATAACATATCTTACAGAACAAACTGTTTTGGAGGAAAAGATTCTTCTTAAACCCCGAGGGGTTGCCAATAACTTGAACTCAGAGAGCACACAGCACCATTTCACCCCTCTTCGGTGTCTGTAAGTGCTTAAACCAGTTATCATCCCAGTGAATTCTTGTGCTGAACACTGTAATCGTCTGACCATCATCGTATGGCTCTGACTCCTGCACTGGAGGCCATCACTAGGCAACTGTTGGCATTTGTGGTCAGATTGTGAGAAGCAGCCTCCTCCCATGAACGGTCTGGAGACATATTAGAGCAGACATTTAGCTGGGGTGTATCAGCAGAGCTCCACTGACGTCAGGGATTTGTACCAACTGAGCATCTGATCTGCTATATATGCACATGCACGCACAGTTTCAAATCTTGCATTTCTCTGTTGTGGAAATTGCCAAGCAATAAAAAGCAAATAAAAAGCCTTCTTGAGATAAGCACTTACAACTTTTTAAACACACATAAAGAACAGTTTCTATTACTACAACTTGGTTAATTTCAGTCTCCTTATCTCTTAAAATTTCTCGAGATTTTCTGTCACATTCCTCACTTCTGTAGATTCTTGTTTTGCTTTTAGATCATCTAATGAAGATGCTTCTTTACAAACGCAAGTTAGGAAGCCAAATGCTAGCAGCAATTTTATTTGAGCTGCCATTTAGTGAGTACATACTGATAAACAGCCCTTGTAGTAATCCTGGGCTGTTAATCCTTGTAAAATAGATGATGTGCTGAATGCAGAGCAGCTGGCCGTGTGGCTCGGTGACCGATATTGTCTTGATTTGACATATGCTGGCTAGTCCGTGCAGTGGCAGTACTGGCACAGCCTCTGTCCAAGCGAGTTAATTTAACCTCTTTCCTCAGCGTTACCACGCTGGAGCAACGTGATCGGTGCAGGCAGGCTACCCTGGCTGGGCAGAGTCCCTGCCACTTCTGCAGGATGCCACTGGGCTTTGAGAGTTCAGGGCCTGGGGGTGGGATACTTAAGAACGCCAGATGCCTGATTATAAAATGCTACAATTTAATGGGCCGCCACAATTCCAGCGTTGCCAAGTCTTGCGTTTTTATCATGAAGCACATAATATTTGATGTTGTACTCCAAGCTTCAGCATCTGAAAACGTGGGGTTATGGTAAAACTGTTAACATTTATGCACTTATTTTTAAAGGTTATTTTGTAGCTCCCTAGCTGCAAAGGAAAGCTCATGTTTGTGACCCTAAAGATTCTGTTATAATCTCTAGTTCTGTGAATACTTGACACAGCCTATGTATAATTCCTGCATAAATACAGTGCTGATGCTGTGAAGGATAAAACACCTCCTACTGGTAGTGATTGCTTTTATCTCTAAGGACAGCAATGGTAGCTAAGGCTGTGAGTTGGTTTGTGCTATGCTGAATCACACACCAGGGCTGGCAGAAAAATTTTAAAGTGCCCTAATCCTTTATGAAGTTGCTCAATAAAAATTGGGCACAACCCTAGACTCCTGCTGTTGTAAATGGGCGACGCTAGAGAGATGGAAATAAAAATATTGGGAATTTGGCTAAACATACCTAGGAAAAGGCTACTGTTTGCTGTAAAAGCACGAGACTGTATCAAAATGCTTGAGCTGTTATGGAAAGAGAGGCAAATCTCTCCTCCTTTCTGTGCCTGTTACTCAGTTTCCATGTTTATCCCAGTGGGAAGGAGAGCGTGCAGCCGAGGGAGCCAGTCTGTCCCTGCCTGCCCAGCAGGAACACCCTGCTCACTCTCTGGCTATCCCCATCTGTCTCAGGAAAGCCCAAAGTTTACCTAAGACTGGATTTATTCAGTTCTTTGTTATCTGGGCTGCAGTTGCTGTTTGCTGTAAATCTGTGTGTGAATAAATACTAGATCCATTTTTTTGATAAAAACTGTCTTACATCTCTTCAAACAGCTGCTGCTCAAGGCCGGCAGACACATATTTGTTTTATATCCTGTAGGCACGTGAGCCATAGCATTCTCAGAGGTGGGAAACAGCTGAAACGGTGTGAAACACAAAAGTCCAACGATTGAACCAGAGGGCTAAGGCTTTGGGAAAGGGCACAAAACAAAATCCATTATTTGAGATCTTAACTTCCTCTTGCTTGTTCTGTTACCAGAACTGATGGACTTCAGCTGGAAACCTTTCTTATAATACGCAGCTATGTGGAAAGACACTTCTGGTAACATGCCATCCCTTTCAGAAGTAGAAAAAGGAAGAAAAGACACTGGAAGAAATGTCCTACCTGCTGACAGAAATGGATAAGCAGAAACCACTTGCAAAATAGCTTCTTTAAAAGAATCTCTTCTCTGACATTACTGAATTTAAAGGACCAGTCAAATAAGGTGAGCCAGAAAAATGTCCTATAAGAAGGTCTATAATGTCCTGTAAGAAGTAATCAGCAAAGGAAGATCTTCTGATGGGAAGAGGTTTTTCTGAATTGTGTATTTAGCTTGTGTATTTACAAGCAAGTTATTTTTTTATTGACATTGTGTTTCTTTTCTAAGAATTAATATAGATTGCAAACATACCTGATGTGGCTAATGCTTATCCAATGTGGATGCTTATCCAATTACTGACTGCAAAACAGTTATGTCACAAATAATCCGGAGATCAAGCCTGAAGCCCTGGCCATGCTGGAGTCAATATAATTTTTCTCTGTGCTCAGTGAGGTCACAATTTTTCTTGGAAGTACTTTACAGCAGCAAAAAGACTGAGGTCAGGAAATGAACAATTTTCAGGCAAGAGAAAAACACAAACTATTCTTGGCCAACAAGTGGCCTTAAAATACAGAATAATATTCCTTCATATAAGCACCCTTTGAAAGCACACAATCAGCATTAAAAATCACTTACACTTCTACATTAATAACCTACTCAGGGATTTATTTGTGAAACATACGGCATCATGGAAAATGTCAGTCAACAGAACAGATGTTGAAAGCTGTAAGAGGCTTACATGGAGATTATAGTCACAATGTATTTCAGGAATACATGTATATTCTCTCTTCAAATTCTATTAGCTGATGAGTGTCCATCAGCTTATGGGCCGCAAGGCTCATCGTCGGGGCTCAGGCCATAGAGCCTGAAAAGAAACAGAGCTGGGAAATGAGGAGGCTCCTATACATCCCATACCATTGGAGCCTATGGACAAAAAGCTTCATTTAAAACCATTTAAAGAAGTAGAAACACAGATCACATCCCTGCCTGTTACTGTCACATCACAAGAATCTATAAGCAGTGCTAGCTAAAGGCATATGCAAAACTTAAAGTAGCAAATGGACCAATTTAATATCAGCTCTTAACTACTGTGGACGTTAACCATGGGAGATGCAAATTTTTCTCACACAGCCCCAGAGCAACATGTAATTTAAAAGGCCAGCAGCAGCATGACCCCGCAGCCAATACTGAAGTCCCAGTGCAAGACAGAAGAGCAGATCAGCTACTCTGGTCATTATCACTCTTGAAAAGGAAGTGGGAACAGAAATAGGAAAAGGGGAACAAGCCAGTTGGTGATTTAGATTAAGCAGTTTCAAAGGAGAAAAATGAGGGAAGAAGAATGAACTAGTGTCCGTTGCCTCACAATAAATGGAGAGTTGCTGCTTTGCAGCTCACTTGTGCTGAGTTGTTCCTCTGCAAAGGCTTGTTTTCCTGTCAAAGCCCTCAGTTTGAAGAGCAGACCAAAGGAGGGTTTGTGTTCATTTGTTAGGATTCACATTTCTCAAAGAATACCATTCTTTCCTGCGGAAAGAAAACCATTTGTCAAATAATACCCACTCTCCTTTGTCAAGGTCTGGCTCTTGTTGCCGAGTTTGATCTGATGCTGGAGCTTCATCAGGATGTAGCCCCGTGACAAATGCAGGACAGGCAGCGCAGTGCACAGTGGGCAGGGAGGGATCTGTGAAGGTTTAGGTAGGGCTCTGCCTGCACCTCCATGTTGTGAATCATTTAGGACAGAGGTGGTTAAAGAAATTCTTGCTTATTTCCTACCACCTCCTGAACCGCCTGACTCACCTGTCCGTGTGGCTGTGTGCCAAGGAGAATCTGTGGAATGGCTTTTCGACACTTTCTCCAAGTATCTTGTTTGTTTTCAATCAGATCATTTCACTTATGAAGTGTTCAGCGCCTGTCCAGCCACACGCAGAGATGAATGGTACCAGTGAGAGGACAGTCCCAGCTGCTCTCAGTGTGGGGCCAGGGGCAGCAAAGGTTGCTAACTGGGCTTGTGGACTCCAGGTAATGTGGAAGTGCTTCATGCATGAAGTTTGCTAGGATGGACCCTACTGTGCACCAAAAAAAAGGTATTTCTTTCCTTTAGATGTGGCACGGTTTATTTAGATGTATTCATTTATATATTGATAGAATGCATTATTGTTATATAAGCATCGTCTTTCAATTCCTCTGCTCCTATGTAGCAAAAATGGGCAATGTCTAGAGAGGGACTTTATAATGTCTTATAATGGCTATTAATTGTAATAGATTAATATTCAGTAACTTGTCATAGGTACCATTTAAGAAAATTTTTTGACTGTTTATTTTTTGGGATTGATTTAGTATTCATGGTGGTAAATTGGAGACAGCTGCTGAAATAACTAATAAATCAGATTAATGCGATTCTCTTTTTTTAATCTCTTTTTCACTCGCATCTACTGCTCAGCTTTTTATTCAGCTTTGGCTGATTTCTGTCTCTTGTTATCTTGTACTTCTAAAATTAGATTTTATTCTTAGATCCCACCAACACAACAGACAGATGTAGACCCGTCTTCATTAGCAGCAAAAATATTTTGGGACAAAAGCTAATGAAAACCTTTGTTGATGTATTGAATACATACAGGAAGAGCACTCAGCCAAAGGAGGTGCTAAATCACAGGGTTATGTCTGAGTCCTTGGGCCCCACTGAATTTGGTCAGGCTATTTGCATACGGAATACTCAAAAGAGGTCTGCTTGCAGCAAGCACTGAAAAAACAGGAACAAAACAGAATATTACAATTGGCCAGATATAGCTGACTGGACATAGTGAACAGATAAAGGAAAATAATAATTGTAGAAAATCAGTTACAGACAGTTAATGATGCAATTCAAGGTTGTTATCTATATTTATTTAGATAATTTTAGGTGAAATCCTATAGCTTTTTCAAGGATAAACCAAAAAATTCCATTGCTTAGTGGAAGACAGTGCAGAGCATTTTTTATAAGTAATCAGTACTTAGGTGGACAGGACTCTAAGCAATAATCAGAGTTGTAAAAGCAATATAAAAATCTGTGAGAGAACTGACATAATCTGTTGAGGAACATGAAAAGGAGGACAGAGCTATTGAGTTAGATGTAACAGTGAGTGAGTTGATGCATTCGGTGTGTCCTTAAAACACAGATCCTCTACATGATGAGTGTCCAAATGCTGTTCAGAAAAGCACTGGAAGGAGCTCGTAGATTACTTTGCAACAGGCCAGTCATTGCTGCATTTTACAAAGTGATATTTAGGGAGTCCTTATTACACGTACCTGATCATTTTTTGAGTGAAAGATTTCTTCTCTTTCTTTATCAAATTTAAAAAACACCTTACTCAGGAAATGGCTGCAGAGCAGGTGCTATTTTTCTTTTGTAGAAGACAGAAGTGTTGCTTGTTGCACTTGCAGTTCTATTAACCCATACTTAGACTGTCCAGTCATTCTGTTTCCACAGCTGAAGCAGAATGGTAACATCCTTTTAGGGCTTATGTTTAATGCACTTTCTGAATTTCATGTTGATGCAATGCTTCAACTGAGCCTTTTTCAGACTATACTAAATTCATGAGGCAGAATGCCGGTGCTTAAGGTTGCTCCGATAACTGTTGAAGTCCATGGAAAAACATCCATTAACTTGAATTGCTGCTGGTCTAAGACTTTAATGACAATGGAAGCCCACATTATGAACAGAGAAGGCACTGCCATTTTGGTGTACTTTCAAGCTTTCTGTGTATTTAGTGCTGCATGTCATTGCTCTGTACAACAAAGGAGTCTGCTGCTACATTTAACGAGCAACTACTGACCTCGTTACACTTTGTACCTTGTGGCTTTCTTTGTGGAAGGTCCCACAGCACTTAGTGAGTTATCGATAAATTGAATTATCTCCAAGGAAGACTTACTATGGGTTCAGGTACTATAACCCTTCCTTCAGGAGTGTGTCCTGTCGCAGTAGAGGCCCTGGGCCAGTTGGCAGGGAATGGTTTGCCGCCATGCAGACACCGTGCACGGCAGCTCTCTCTGGCCCCAGGTTACCTCTCCTACTCCGGCAACTCTCCAGCTACTCATAGCAATCATGCAGCAATAAAATAGTTCAGTGTGGCAAGTGGGTGGACATTAGTTCCGTGTGAAACCGCAAAGGGAACATAATTACTGTAGGCAGAATATAATTATTCAGAGTGGAATGTGGCTTGAGCTTTATGGGCTAAAGCTTTCCTTTAGAGACAAGTACCATTAGGATTAAAGAGCATAACCAGTCTGAATTTTTGTTTTAGGTTTTAGATGAAAGATGGTTAGTTCATGAGCTCTGAGCACCATGATGGGGCACAGTTCATTCATCTGTCACCTGCATGAGTGCTATTTCATGTTGCACCTTCTTGAACGTCTCACCAGAGTCAAAATCAGTATTCACTGCAAAGTTGTGCACTGTTTAAAGCTATTAAACCAACCTCTGCACCATGTTCTACTACAGTTCATCCTAATCTTCTGCTTTCTGTTGCCTGCCTCCCAGGAAGCAGAACAGTCTTCAGAGGGACTTTAATACCATTAGTTTAGGGTCTGCTGTCAGTTTTAAAATTTGCAGATTATTTTGTATTACCTTGCTGAACTGGTAGAGAAGAGACATTTTATGCATTATTTATGCTGGTCATTCCGTAAAATACATTAATCTCAAAATGACAATGAAAAAAATCTTTTATTTTAGGTGCATTGAAAGGTTCTGTAGCTCCAGGTCTAAGGTCTGGTACACTGGTAACGTAGCATATTTTCTTCTGATTGGACTGCACTGAAAATTTTGTATATAAACATATATGTATACAATATATAATTATATACATATATGTATGTTATACAAAGCCAATTTCCATGTGAAGGTTTTGTAAGGAACTATATACCCCATGCCCTTGTTCTATGCATACTGCTGAAGCCTTCAATTCCTCTTGTCATGTTTGGGTTTTGGTACACCTACTATACAGAATTTCAGCATAAGCAATGAAGAAGGATTTCAGGAAGTGATCACATTTTCTGATCTTTACTACAGACACGGGATCCAGGAAAGCTGGACCTGATTAAAAAATATGGGTATGCAAAGGGCATGTGAAGCCTTTAAGCTGGCATTTCGGAATGTTGAGTGACTGATTTCACAACCTTGGCATTTCTCTGATGTAGAATGTTTTATGAAACTATATATATATTTCTGAAAATGTAGTAAAAGTTTTGAAGATTAAAAGGTAATCTCCTTGCTCCAAAATCTTACTGTCTAATTTGAGGCATGATGAAATACAAGTAACTGATAAGAAAGAGATGTTTGGAAACCCAAAATATATGGCATTGGCTCTGGGAATTTAATAATGGCTTGTCTGGATTAATGATTGCCAATTCTAGATGGGGAAACTGATGCACAGAGAGGAAGGAGCACACAAAAGCTGAGGTTAACTAGAAAACTGCACTAGTGCCTCCTTAATCCCTATGCAGTGTTCTATTCCCTTTTCCCCCCCTTTTTTTTTTTCTTAAAACAGGTCTTTTTCATTAGAGTATCTCGTGTAGGAGAGGGATTTTTCTGAGTGTGAAGTAAGATAGATAATGTTCCTTACAATTAAGTTATCTTTACAAGAAATACATTAATTTCCAGAGCAGTTGTCCATTAAATAACAGTTTCCTTGTCTGTGCAGTTTGTTTTTTCTGCATTATAGGAGAATCGGTGACTTTAGACCCGGAAAGCTGTGTGGGGTAGAAGGAAAGAGAGGAGAGAGTGAGCAAGTTAAATCTTAGTTGATATGGCAGTACTCTTTCACATCATCATTATTTAACTGCTGTGACAGTCAGTCCATGAAAAAAAACCTGCGTGGGTTTTAACACCTGAAGGCATGAACAGAAATGTGGTTTAGTTGGTTTTTTTGTAAACTTTTATTTTAGAGCATGAGAAAGGACCAAGATTGACAGCACCTGGGAAGAGCAATGCTTTTCTTAACCACACATTACATATATCAGAGGAAGCAGTTGTAGGAACATCCTTGAAAAAGGCCAAAAGCATGGTACAGGGGACTTTTTCATAGAATTAAGAAGAAATTCACTCCTGTGCCTTCCATGTTCCTGATCTCTCTATTCAGATTGCTAACAAGGGTGCTGAATGACTAAGGTCTGCACATTTCTGCCCATCTGTCTGCTAAAATATATTAACTCATGTAGCACAAGCCACCACACACTCAACAGATGGTAACAGCTCCCAATCACTTCTAATTTAACTCAGCTTTGGACTGATAACCCAGAGCTCCCATGAAACTCAAAGGGAATCTTTTGTTCATTCAGTCAATAAAAATGCAAAGGCCTTTAGTGTTACCGGTCTTCTGAAATGTTAATTGTGACATAGACTATTTCTACCGAACTTTTCTTTTGTTTTTCGGGAAAAGAAACACACTGAACCAAATTACGCTGCACTGCTGGAAATTTTTAAGTGTCAATAAAATTTTATGGTAGATGTATTTTGGTACCTGAAGCAGTATTCCCGTGTCTCTGGGCATCAGATGACTGCTCTGGGCTATTTTTCACTTCCATCACCAATGGCTCCTATTCACTTTCATTGTCAGATGCAAGAGTGTTACTATGTACTGTCTGGGTTTCTTTGGAAAATATGTACCAGTCACCTCAACGTGGCTAAGAGTAGGGAAGTTTATGAAGTGAAATCCAAATTTTGGCTGCCACAGATGACTTGCCAGATCTAATTTTGGTGTCCACACCAGCCCAGAGTACAGTCAATCACTGGCAAATGTCTAGTTTGTACATTAACTCTTGGGAACCTTGGGAAAGGTTCATATACAGTATTTCCCATAAAAGGATATGCACGAAGAAGTTTGTCCCAGAGCAAACTGGCAGATTTATATAGAATAGTGCAGTTCTGTATCAACATACCAGCACTGGTCCCAGCACTGGGTGAACATTGTTACTGTTTTGGATGCAGTTTGTTTTGTTGCAAGATATTGGGGACCTATATAGCGATAACTGGAAATGAATTTGATATCCCTGGTAGAAATCCAAGTATTTAAGTGAAATTACCTATGGTTCATCTTGTGGTAAAAAGATAACAATTAAGTCTCTAAGAATAATATCCATGATGTCAATGATGTATTAAAACCTTAAGGAAAAGAAAGTGGTCATTCCTCTTTAAACAGAAAAAAGAAAAAGAAAATGAAAAAGAAAAAGAGAAAAAGGAAAGCCTTAATCGCTTAAATTACAGCCTATTTCATCTCTTTCTTAAAAAAAAAAAAAAAAAAAGTACTGTGCTGTAGTGAATAATATTATTAATTTCATGTGTGGTTTTATATAGAATATGAGAAAAGATTCATCTAGACCTATCAGCCAGACTTGTATTTTATGAAAATAGCACCCCTCTTCAAAACATTTTTATCCCTCCAAGGGCTTTTACATTAACAAAATGCCAAGTAGAAAGATCATTCAAATGCCTCAAGTAGCTCTAGTTATTAAAAAGCTGTATTAGCAGGCTATTTTTAAAAAAAACTAAGATCTTTGCAGAACTTATGGGCAATCCTATGAATTTCTGTTTTTCTTTAACAATGAGTTTCAGAGCAGCTACTTGCACTTTTTGAGATGTTGCCCTGATTTCAGACATAGTGTTATTTTGTTTAATGGTAATTTTGTTCTATGTGAAGGAATTTGCTACCCTTCTTTAACATCCATTTTAATGACACAGAACCCAATAGCTCTATGTTCCTCACATGACTGGAAGGAACACAGTATTTTCCATTGCTCAAAACGGGTAACAGATTAATTTTACTGATTTTTTCATTATCTTTATTTTCAAAATACAACACAGTTTCATGTACATATGACTTTTTCTCATTTCTATAACTGTTAGGAGAGTAAGGACAGTAATACTTGCCATCTGCTATAATATGTGCATGTCAAAAGTAACTTGTTCATAGGTATCTTACTAAAAAGGAAGGAAGGAATGCAACAGCATTTGTTTGCTAATATATATGTATATATGAACAGTATTCATGAGTAAGTACAATTGATTAAAATGCAAAAATTTAAGTACAAGTTTTATCCTATACATGTACATTTTTAGTTAGGATACTGATGCTCTCTGTTCTCTTACTACCATTTCCAGATATCTACCATGGGGATAAGAGAGGATATCTTCTGAATGCCTCAAACCACTATCTTTTGCATGCCTGAAAAGTGATGTAAAGCACAGAAACCTACTGCAGGTGCGAAGTTGTAGGATCAGGCCTTAATATGATTTGGACAATCTGATTGATTGAAGCAATTTTGGTTCAGTTTTTTTCACTTGACTTTTTTCATGATAATCTTGTCTCTGCAGGGCTCCTTGCCTCATCAAGCTTTGTTCATCTTTTTTCTGTTCAAATGGGCTGAGATGAGTCAGTCTAAAAGAGAAGGAAAATTCAAAGATTGAAATATTTTTTTTAAAGCATCCTCTCTTCTGTTTTCCATTTGGTAAAGTACAACATTAATACACATGCTCAAGATCTCCAATGCTTGTGTTATCTGTATCTGGGAATATATAGTCATAGTCTTCTTGACCAGTTTTCTATCCCACACTCATATGCTGAGGTCAATCATTCACTGGAAAAATATTATTGATTAACTTAAGATCTGAAATTATGGGTAGATGTAATTGATGTGGGAATGAGTAGTAGATATTGTTTGTTCTGGAAGTCAGGCTACATGATCACAGTAGTTTCCAATTACAAGAATTTGTAAAAGAAGATACACTGCTTTTCTCCCTGATCTGGGTCTCAGCTGGAGCTGTATTTGGAACATCTCTGATTGTAANATTCTATGAAATCATGATTATTTTTCATCTGCGATTGTAAGACATGGTTCTATGAAATAATCAAACCCCCTTGTTTTTTAAAAAAAATTCAGCTCTGCTGAGAGTCCCAACCTCAGGTTAGTGCCTTTTTATGTGAGGCACTGTATAGGTATGCAGTAAAAGAAGCCCTGAGCCCATTTTATAACAGGGAAGGAGTGCTTGGCAGATCACTGCTCTCTTCTTCACCTCCATTCATTTCTACTCCTGTTCCTAAAGAGAGTTACATATCACACAACAGTTTGGCATGTTGATACTTCTCTTCTGCCCTTTCCTGCATCATGGACAATTCATTAAACTGTAATCTAAAGCCGGTTTTTAACAAACTGGTCCAAACCACAACACAGGGGCAATTGCCAGAGCTTTAGGTTATGACAGAAGTGCCTTTCTAGGCTAAGTAAAGCAGTAAATAAAGTGATTATTTCACATGAATGGGAGAGAAGGGAACATCTAGACCTTGACTAGATGTAATGTGAACCTTCTATAAATTATTGACCAAAACATATGCTTATTTTTTTTCCCACTACACAGCTCCTTTCTATTTGATATTTTCTTTAGCTTGATATGGGTTGGGGCAGAGGAAGACAGCCCGCTATCCTGAAGTGTTTTTGCAATCTTTGCCTAATGAGTTGTCTCTTTTTCTAGACCAGACTTCAACATACTACCCTGGGGAATTCTGGTAGATGTGAGAGGTATCTATGCTTGAAAATCATTGTGAAACTGCCAGGAAAAGTGCACTGGCATTCTGGGTCCTGGTTTAATGCTTTAATTGCTGCACCATGTTAGTCCTCTGAAAACAACTACCAGTGACAAATGGCTGCAAGTTGTTTAGCTCTTGCTCCAATGGACAAAACATACCTTGTACCTGAAATTCAGCAAAAATAGGTATTTTAAGAAAATGTTTATTTCGGTTGGGCTGGAAGGACAACTTGCACTGTAGAACTAATTCTACAGTTCCTGATCCTCCTCTGAAATAAACCTTTAGCATTCAAGTGACTTGAATACAAATACATAAATTTATTTTGCTGAACTTTAAACCTACTGGTTTTGGCGATCTCTTTGGGAAGTATGGCTCCACAGATTTTGACAATAGTCATAGCTTGACTCTCAAGCACACCACAGTAAGAAAGAGAAACTTGGATATTCAGTTTAATACAATTCATGCCTTACTTTGAATTTCACTCTTTAAAGAAAGAACATGTCTCCCAATGGACTGTTTCTAAATAGAACAGGAAAAAACAGAAAAAAAAAAGCTTACACTTTTTTTCTCTTTACACTTGTTATAAATGGGCCTGCCGAGTAGTGAATCATTTGCACAGCAGAAGGTTAAATACACACAATGTAAAACAGCATCTCTAAAATGTTAGGAATAGCAAGATTTAAATACTGAATAATGTTTCTGGTTGTAGCTGGAGCTTGAGATGAGAAGCGTTGAACAACTGCTAAAACTGTCTGACCCCACCAAGCTTGTAAACAATATGCATTTTATGTTTAAAAATTTCACCACTTCAACTGCTGGCATTAAGGAAGGTTGGAGAGGTGTCTGTAAATGTGAATGTTTGGCCATTACCTCCTTGGTAGTCACCAATACAATCACTTTCAACTAAGAATGAACAGAACAGCTACTAATTTTTGAAATCATTCTATGTTCATGGCACTTGCACTCTCTGAGCCCCCTGTTTAGATGACCTTTTTTAGAGGAATACATCCTTATTCCATTGACTGTCTTCTTACACTATATGTATAAAAAAATGTAAATGAAATGGTTTGGCTACAAACAGTAGTCTAAAGTTGCAGCCCAAGTTGCGCCTGGACTAATCCATTCAACTTCCAAGGGTGCTGTGTGAATCTTGTAATTCTGTTTGGGCAGTATTGAAACACTCAAAGAGATGGTATTTCATATCTTTCCTGGTGTAATTTAACATGACGACTTTGTGCAGTGACTAAAAAAAAGCTTTCTAGAGTTTCGCCTGCATCGAGGCTCTCTAAGCCCAAGCTGAAATGATTTGTACCTATTGTGGATCATCATAGAGGGTATTTCCTCCTACTTGCCAGTACATTTCATGTGCATGTCACATCAGCCTATGTCATCAGCCTATGTGAGCTGGAAGGATGTGAAGAAAACCCACAAACAATAATGGTTCAAAGGCATCATTGTGTATATTTTATAGGATTGGTATTGCACAGGAAGTTCATTATCTGATTTAAACCCTTTTAAAGCCTTCCACTTTCTTTGAATCCTGAATCTTAGAAAAGTCCCTGGGTTCCTGAGGTCTTAATTTATCTTAAATATAAATATCAGTATGTTGGAAGAGGTCCTTGGGTCCTTGGGATTATAGCTCTTGGGTACTTGGGTACATATACCAGCAGTCTCAGACAGCTTTTGTCAGATGTACCATGCATAAGGTCTCTTTCAGGCAAGAAGTACCCCAACCATGCTGTAACATGCAGGCTTCACAGGAAGAAACATGATACTTCTTATTGCCATACAATGGAGACAAATAAATTCTATTTTATTTAACAGTGAAAAATACAGATGTGAGTTTCATCACAGTAGAACAAACAGAGCTTCAAAGAGATGGGAAACATAAGTTAACACAATGCAGAAAGACTGACCTTTCTTGATAGGTAAACAAAAAAACCCAAGTCCAGGAAATTCTGCAGGAGATGGTTCACTGAACAGTATATTGAAAGGTCATAGCATCATCTGAGAGGGAATTTTCCCTAGATTTTGTGAAATGGTTTCAGGTATAACCTACTAAATGAGGCATATTAAGAAGCAGTTCACATCTGCTATGGCCTGCGCAGTTGCTGTTCAATGGATAAATAGAGATACGTGGGCCAGAGAGTCAGCTTGCATAAATTAGTGTAGCTGCCTTGAGATCAGTGGAGATCTGTCTATACCAGCAGCTGAGGTTGGCTGTTTATTTCCAAGACTGTCAAACATCAAAACCCACTTTAAAAAGTATATAAAAGTCGGAAATATTTGCATACCTTTCTCAGCTGTTTTTTTATAAATATTTACCAAACTTAACTTCTACATAATATAATGGTAGTGAAATTACAGACACAACATGCAAAACTGTAACGTGGGATATGCCTGTGTAATGTCTGTAATGATGATCAAAGAAAACTGAAATTAACTTGCAAGTGTTACAAAACATTACTTTTCTTTCAAGAGTAGCACCTTATTTCAAAACAGTAATAGCTTTGCAGGTGGATCCCCACTGTACAAGGATGGCCAACAGGATTGCTCTCTAAATTATAGAACTGGGCAGTAGAAACACAGGTGAAGAGGCATGACCCTGGTCATATTCCAGATTGGACTTGAGTCACTTGGGCCTTGCCACGATGTCAGTGATTGCAAAGGGCTTCCTGCAAAAGTAAGCAGTTCTGTGGCTTATGTGCAGCTTAAATTTGGAAATTCATCCTGTTCCTATCCTCTGCCTGCCTGCTTGCTCCGTCACAGACACAGTGTCAAGAAGCCAGAATTCTGCATGTAACTGCTGCTTGTATATGCTTCTCTGTGACTCAACGTTTGTGGCAGGTCTGTTTTAAAGACTATAGATTTCAGTGTAGTCCAATGACAGATTCTCACAGGATGCGGCAAAAAAAAGGTCTATCCGCAGAAAGAGAAAAAAGAAGATGAGCTGGTACAGAAGGCTTTGGGAAACCCCACAGATTTTGGAATCTAGACAAAAATAAAATTTGCGTAATTTCGTAACTCTTAGTATTTTGCAACACCTATGACATCATCTGCTCAGAGAATTCTAGTGACGTTCAGTTTGAATATAGAATTTGTATGAAATGTTCCTGCCCTCACACCGATGCTGTGTGCTGGAGTTCAGAGTTTATTTCACTCCCTTTCCCAAAGTGCAGACATTCAGGAACGTAACACATACACACAAAGCTATCTGACAGTCATGACCTTACTTGTAGCACGCAAAACAAAAGCACAACAGTAAAATAAATGAAGGGAGTGGGGGTGGCGGTGAGGAAGATGACTATCAGAGATTTGACATAGAGGTGACCCATTTGCTCCTCTGACTGCTGTGGAGCTAATTAAACACAGCATCTCTAGAAATAAAGTGCTGGAGAGAGAGAAAGTAGTCAGTTGCTCCCACTGCATATGTCACTTGGGATTATGATTATACCCATTGCTAAAAGGCAGTTGAATAAGCAAATGTTGTTTTGCAGGAAGTATGAAAAAAATTCCATCTATCGTACTGTACAGCCAGACACGAAATGTATAATTCTGGTAATGAGCACTGGAAGTATGAGCCATGTTTTAAGCCATTTGAGCTATATTTTAAGCCTCCCTTCCCCCACTCTGTTTAAAGAGAAGGGAAAATGATTTTATGTAACAAATGCATTTTGTTGATACAAGAGCCCATGTCTCAGGCTTGATGCTGAAAACTGTCTCAGTGCTTTAATGCTTTGGGGCTTTCTTATTGTTGTGCTGCTGTTCCAAAGCTCCTCCATCCCCGGCCACGCTGGCTCAGCCCCGCTGCCTGGCCAGCACACATCGTCCGGCAGAGGATTCCTGCAGGAAGCCTGTTGAAACCCCAGAAGATTTTGATTTATTTTTGCTTTCACGTTTCCGACACTCACTTATTTTTTCCCAAGGATCTCTTGGGACTGCTACAAAACACAAACCCTCAAAACCACGAGGCCGTAACCACCACAATAACGGGAGCGTGGGCCGTCGGTGTCGCCCTCGGTCTCTGCGGTGACACCCTGTTCCTGCTCCTTCACCTCGGGGTGGCCCAAGGGCTGAGGGACACCGGGTATCGCAACGGAGCTGCAGCGTTTCTTCTGCACGATAGTTTCAGCTCCTTTTCGACAGAGAATCCTTACAAAACGGAGGCCGATGGGTACGGTGTAGGCCGGGCCGGGCCCCACCCCCCGCCGGGCGGCTGCCCCGGCCCCCGGCCCCGCCGTCTCCGTCGCCGGGGCCCCAAATGCTTTTCTGAAGCGTTTCTTTCACTTCGGCGAAGAGGGCTGCCCCGCCGGCCCTTGCTTTGCCTCATTCCTGCCACAGGAGGGGGTGCGAGGGGCTATAAATGAGCGGGGTGGCCGCAGGTGGCTTCCCGCCTGGCCCGGGGCGCAGGGCTGGGCTGCTCTAGCCGAAGGTGAGGACGGCGGCGGGTGCGGGGTTTGGCTTTTCCCCCGGCGGGGCTGGGTTGACAAGGGGCTGGCAGCCCCGAGAGGCGGGCAGGAGAGGGGAGA
>VXAK01012513.1:172104-227984 GCA_013399435.1 Arenaria interpres | reverse complement strand
AGCTGGTCTTGGTGAGCGCCTCATCTCCGTGCAGGTGGGTCAGGTGAACCTACAGGTGGTCTCTTTGTTGTTTCTGTGAGGAAGCTGTGTGGAGCCAGTGCCGTGTCAGGGTTTCACTTCGCCTGGGGAACTTAACCAGCTACCATTGCCTGGGACTCTGTGCAAGCAACCATCTCCTTAACTTCTTCCCTGAGTGGCTCCAAAAGTGTGGCAGAGCCTCATGTAGCCCCTGGCCTGTTTCTGGTGACAGTTTGTACAGTAAATACCCAGAGCTGTGGTCGCTGCCTGTTGTGGTTTCCCTCTCTGTGAGGGGGTGTCCCCTCCTGCCTGTCCCCTGGGTGGCCCCGCCCTGATCCTCTCCTCAGGTGAGGCGAGTACAGCTGAGGGGCTTCTGTCACCTGTTTGTTCTCCCCAATGACATCAGTTTGTCTTAAAAACCCAAACAAAAAAAAAAAGTTGCAGCCTTTCCTTATTCCTTTATGTGTTAAGTTATTGTTGCTGAGGCTCTGAGCTGGTGCGTGGTTCAGAGCAGTGCCAGAGATGCAGAGGCAAGCTGCCTTGCTGCCCCATGCCAAAGGCTAAACCTTTTTTTTTTTTTTAACAAAGCAATACAAAGATCACTTTCTGTGTTTCGCCATATGCTGCACTGCATGCCCAGGTCCCTTGGCTCACTGTGCCTGAGACAGGGTGAGCAAAGCGGCCTGACAGACCTTGCCGTGTGTACGCCCGTGTCTCTGGTACTGTGGGATGCGGCCCCCTGTGTCGGGGGAGACTGTGACATACGAGAAAGTAGCAAGAAATTGGCGCTCAGCTGTGGACCTATTGCTTGGAGACCAGACTTGCCACGCTGTGTGAGGGAAGTGATGTTTTTGGTGTTTCCCCTGAGCTAGCTCATTGAGGTGAAATTGAAACCTATTTCCCGCTTCTAAATGCTCTCTGATTCTGCAAGTATTTTCAGCACCCTCCTGGGTCCTCTTCAAATACGTGCTTAAATCAAACAATCCCTTACCTCTTTGTTGTTCTCTTCCTCTGGCAGGGTTTTTGCTTCATGGCTCTCCCCCCTGACACCCCCACGCCAGCGTGTCTTCTTCGCGTGCCCGTTATCGCAGATGGGGGCAGTTCAGAGATCATCAATGGAACTGCGGTGAGCGGGTAGAAGAAAAGCAGGAAAGTAGATCAAGGGGCTTGTGAGAGCAGCAGATCTGCTGGTTAACCATATTTCACATATGAAGCACAAAGACCTGGATTTTCCTTTTGTCCCTTTTCTTCTATTGATTCATGAAACGGAATGGGGAAGAAAAGGCTGCTTCTTGCTGTACCTTTGGGAGAGTTCCTGGCTTTTTCACTGTCCAGCTTACATGAGGATTAGAGTTGCTACTCAAAAGGTATACTCTGTTCTCCTGCCATAGGCACCTTCTGCAGTGGATGTTTAGTCAAGCCTATGCCAGACAAACTCCATATACTAAGGTGTTTTTCCAGAGGCTATTTTATCAGTGTGTGCTTTCTTTAGCTGCTGTAGTGCAATAAAGATGTACTGTGACTGAAGTATGAGGTCAGCAGTGCCACCTCTTCTTGCTTCTGTCAGTGCAGGGAGCTGATACGTGCACTGCAATTGGAAGGGAATATATTTTTTTGCATTTGTCATAAAGGAAGAGAATCTTAGTTTATGCCACTCGTCTTTAGTACTGCCTTTAAACAGGGAACCACACTGCTTAGTCTTGGGTTTGTTTTTTTTTTTTTGCATCCATGCTAAGAATCAAACAAGAAACCTGGGAATTAGGAGAGCTTGTAACTGCTACCTCTTCCATTTTTTTAAGATGTAAGATAATCCTGAATTAGCATTAGAAAAATCAATAGCAATCCATTTTAAAAATGGTAATAATTTGTTACTGTAATTTTTTTTCCATACTAAACTCTTATTTTTTACCAGGATAATGGCTAAGATATGTTCCTCATTTAAGACTTAGAGTCCTTGGCTGCTGTAAGAATTGAGGAGCTAGGGTGTACTTGGTGTCTGCTTGTATGCATTCTCTGCCACATGTACAGCACATTTCTTTACTCTTAGTGCATGATATCTACAAATTGAGATGTCTGATATGATGGAAGCAGAAGTTTTAGTACTTAATGAAAGGTCAAGTTCTATATGAAGAAACTACTGGCTGCATTATAGAAAGAGATGAGGGATTGTCCACAGATCCTCTCCTATGTAGGTTTTCTGTGCTAAACTCTCTTGCAGTTAGTGGAATACCTCATCCAGCTGTGTAGTGGTTGAAATTATGAGTGCCATTACTTAGGCTGCTCAGAAAAATGCTTTAGTTGCTATAAGTTCTGCCTGTCCAGGCTCTTGCAAGACAACTACTTTTTGATATGCTTCTACTTTCCTGCACTCTGTGCTTTCTGAATGTTAACAGATGTGGCATTGCTCCTGTTGCGTGTGTAAATACACACTAAAT
Source organism: Arenaria interpres (assembly GCA_013399435.1). Lineage (NCBI taxonomy): Eukaryota > Metazoa > Chordata > Aves > Charadriiformes > Scolopacidae > Arenaria > Arenaria interpres. The sequence goes on along the minus strand of VXAK01012513.1, from coordinate 225,531 downwards.
CAAGTGGGGAAGGGGAAAAGATTAGGATTTCTTTTGTCTGATATGTTATCTTAATTTAGACAGGAGTGTTCCTGGACTACTTTTTCACAGGCTGTTCTGTTAAATCTTTCTTATTTTTACCAGTTTACATTAACAGTGGTATGAATTCATTAATACTTCTGTGTTATATGTGGAAACTCAAAAGGTGCTTAATTGCTACTGAAGATATTCATATGCAAATGTTCCATATTTTTGAAGTGGTTGAAGTTCTGCTAAGGAGATAGATCATTATACCACACAACAGATTTCTTTTGCATTTAAATTTTTACTCAGCAATACTTTGCTCTGTACTGAGCAAACATAGAAGCTGAAAATTGGTTAAATACCAAAATGCAATGCTAGCGTTGGATTGTCAAAATTAGACATTTTCAAATAAGGAATTAATAGCTCACAGTTTTTGTCGTCTTGGCATTGCTGTGCAGCCAGAGGTGCTGTCAGGCCTGTGGCTGCAGTCTCTGCTGTTTGCCTCTGCCTTGTTGTGTGCCTGTTGCGTGCTCTTCCCTTGTACTCAGTGAGGGGCTGTACTTCTGTCATCTGTTCAATGTGCGAAGCTATCTCTGCATCGTGGGGCTCAATGCTGCAGGCCCTGTGGCAACGGAGAGGTCTGTTTAAGAGAGTAATGCATTAGCTTTAAGAAGAGGAAAAAAAACCTTGGCACTTTTAAATAGCTCTCTGTGGAGAGGGAGTTTGTATTCTGTTTTTATAAAACTAGTGTAAGCTATGGAAGGGGACTTTAGTATTCTTGAAGATCTTGATGTTTACAGAATAAACATAATGCATCAGGAGGCATTGACTTTACAAGGTACAACTTCTGGGCTGTTGCAAGACTGGAAATACAGTTTGAGTTCCATTTCCTTCATTGAGCCATTCTTTTCTAATGGCAGATTTGCCTTGTTGAGTCTGAGTAGCGCTGGGCTGGCCTGTGAGCTATGGCAGCAGAATCTGCATGGTTTAACTCAATTTATAATCTTTAAGGACCTTTTGTTTTCCATCTATGTGTTTGTTTTGAGATATGTAGTATTTTGTTGTCAGTTGTTTGCATACATAGGATTACTTTGCTTTTCAACTGAGTAATTTTGGCGGGGAGGGAGGGAAGGGGAGACAGAGGAAAGGAATATTCCGAAGATGGCAAACAGTTAATATTTCTGTAAGAAGAGAAGACTCTGAAAGTGTCTTTATACCATAAATGAATGGGCAGACATTCATTAATGCAGGCTGAAAGCCTCCATCTGATGCGTAGCAAAAAACCTCATTATGGGTCAGTTTTACAAGCTACTGAAAGTCTGTGAAAATCGGAATGATTGCAAGTAAAGCTATCAATGTAAGTAGATGTGTCAGCTCTTGTAGGGGATGTGATTGCAGATGTTCATAGGAAGAATGCTAAATTCGTGTCCTGACATGAATTTTTATAAACCTTTCTGCAGAGAAGATGAAACAAATAAGGTAATACACTTGTTTCAGTATTCATCACATAAAAATAGCTCAGCTAAAAATAGTGCTTAAGATAGTATTATAATGCATCAGAGCATTAGATTATATGGGTGGGGAAGTAATTTTCCTATCCCATGGAATATGAGCTCTGAAAAATTTTCCAGTTTGGCGACAGAATAAAACTGGAGCCTTTCCAAGTGAGAGTGTATTTTATTTGGGTTTTGTTTATTTTAAAATGCACTATTGATGGGGAGAGCAGAACCAGCAGTTGGGGCTCATGGAGTTGGGATGTTCAGCATTCAGATTCCAAGTTCCTACTCTGAATTGTGCACAGCATGGGGATTTGGAGTATGTTGGATATTCAGAATGGCCGTCTGACTGCTAGATTGTAAAGGCTAGCTTCAAAGTGTGATGGTTTATTTTTTATTTTTTTTCTAAAGTCCTCATGGTCTCTTTGGATACTGCTGTTCGTGAGACCAACAGACCATGTTGGTGGGTTATGTGCTGCTTTAAGCACTATGTATGTTCATCCATAATGAATGCCTGCAGTTGGATGACGCATAAAGCTCAGTCTGTTGTCTTGCTGTGGCTCTGGAGTGGCCCAAGTCATGCCCAGGAAGACTTGGGAAGCTTTGCAGCAGTGGTCTGCAAAAGGAGGGCTGAGAACAGCAATGGTATGGGTTTAACTTCTAAGCAACTCCTGAGTGTGAGTCACAGAGGTTGTCAAAAAATGTCCTTTTGCTTTGGAAAGCTTGATCAAATGTGGAAAAAATTATAAACTTACTGGGAGGAAAAAAACATATAGACAAGGGGAGGGGAGATTTGTTTACAACCTGAATAAACACAATCAATTAGAAAATTGAACATGTTATTGGAAATCCTGTGATGGTTCCATGTGCAAATAATTCTTTTTTTTCTTTGCATCGGATTCTATGGTAAGAATATGGTTACCACGATGCCTTGTGCCTTCTCAGTGTAGCTGTGAAATACAGTCTCTACAGGGATACTGGAACTTAAGTTACACTAATAACTGTTGTCCTTGCTCTACTTTAGGAAGGCCTAATTAATCAGATTTTGGATGACTATGACATTCTGTTTTGTTGCCATGAAAGACTAGACCCAGTTGTTGCTGCCATTAGTTTTTAAAGCCTGGGAACAAAGATTACATACTGCTGTAGGAGCAGTCTGAGAGCAGGATGTAGAGGCAGGAAAGAACGCTACTGCAGCAGTAATGAAGAAAAAAAACCAGCACACGGGAGAGTGCTTGTATTTGTAGCAAAAGGATTGTAACAAGTAAGGCATATGTGCTGCATGACTGAAGATCAATATGAATTCCATCTCCTTACAGGCATATTGATCTTGAAGATGTACGTCACTCATAATCTCCCTGCTGTAACTGGCAAAAGAAAGTATAAAAAACTAGGATGGCAGGACTGTGAGTTAGGAGATTAAAGAAGAAAAATTTTAAGAAATGCACACTTTTGATCCTTGGGATGAGAAAAGGACAAGGTCGTCTGCTATTGTAACCAGGTTGACTATAAAAGCTAAGTGACTCATTGATTTCATGCACCTACCCTGTAAAATATTTTGGTTTATGTCATATAATCTGCCTTTCCATTAACCAGAACTGAATGACTTTATAAGCAGCTTGAGTTTAGCGCATCAGTCAAAGACTGATTGTGCCTAGAAACTAAATTGTGTGGAATACTACACTGTCTAGTTTTGGAAGGACCCTGTTTACAAGTTTTTAAGGGTTGAGGAGACAGTAAGAAAAGTACTTCTGTGAATTGGTAAATGGCTCTTTCTGGGTGTTGTAGTGGTGTTGTTTTTGAAAGTGATATTTGGTAAAAAAAAGATATGAAATTCTTCTTAGTACTAGTCTTTCCACTTTAAAGAAATTAGTTTTACCAGTAGAAAGCATTGGCCTTGTATATATCAGTGTCATTCCATGACTAAAACCAAATGACATCTTTGAGTCGGTTCTGACTAATTGTGCAGTTCACACGGATGGACATAAGCAGACGAGTACTTGTGGTGCAAATGTAGGTACTTCATCTTTTGTAGAAAATAAGGAGACTTATTACAGAATTTACAACCCTTTCTTTCCCAGACCAAGCAAATTTTGCCCCAAGAAATGGCTTTCCAAGACTCCAGGAATGTTCACTCCCTGTGTTAACAGTGTGTTGTTGGGTGAGGAGCCTAGTGCAGGACTTGACTGGTATCCGTCGTATCTATTGTCCCCATTTCACAGAAGGGTGTCAGATGATGGGATTATGTCAGTGCAGTACTTAAAGAATGTGGTGGAGACGTGCAGTGACTGATGTGTGGATGGTATTGGAAAGGGTCCACAGGTTACTTTGAATAAGAAGTTTAGTGGTATTACATAAGGACATGGAGTCATGCATGAATGATTCCCATTTAGCAGCCTGAGCAGGGTCTAGTTGGGGTTCCCTTCTCCTCCCTCTGTATTTTCTTGGTGATATCTATACTGGTCTCTGGAGAGAGTGTCTTTCTGTTGTGTCGATACATTGTCTTCTTGAATGTGTATTATTCAATATGTGAACTTTACATTTGGGGAACTAGTCATACAAGGAGAAACAAGCTCACTTAAATATTCACCAAACAAACATACTGAGAGCAAAGCCTAACAGTTCTAAAAATTTCAAAGCTTGTGACTTTACTGTGAACTAGCTGTTACTGTATGATGCTTGTGTAAACAGACATTGAAGATGAAATATGAGCATTGTTCAAAGATTTAAAATTTGAATTTATATCAGACCTGTACCAGAGCTACCCCACTTTTTGTGAAAACTTAAATATTGTTAGTCAAAATGGGGGTGGGGATGTCAACCCTTTTGGCACGGAAGGAGGAGGAAAAAGAGAAAGGAGAGGAGCTGGGTTTGGTGCTGTTGCTGGCAGGAGTGGTGGGATGGGTGGGCATGTGACAGTGTCCCCAGCTGCCTCGGGAGCCAGCCGGGCTTCCTGCAGGCAGGGCACAGTTGAAGTAGGCTGTGGGAATAAGGCTATCTGCTGCTCTGGGTAGTCTGCTGCCCTTGCCTACCTCTTGAACTGTTCCTCTGTTTCGTGTAAATTGTCAGACAAAGTGCCTTTATTATTAGAAAATATTTCCACTGACTGCCCTGCTGAACATGCAGTCTGGCCAGCTTTTCAGGACTTCTGCATGGACCATGGCTGTAGCTGACCTGCTGAAGTCCTGAGTCTTCTACAAGGTGGTGGTCTTTCACACGCTTTCCTGAAAACTCTGGGTGAATGATTTACTGCGAAATGCTGTTTAATGATTCTGCCAAGAGCTAAAGGGATGTTGAGAAAACAGAGAAAAATGAGGGATGTCAGCAAGTATAACTCACCACACCTCTGCAATGTTTTTTTTTTTCTGGCTCTGTGGAGATGAAGATGTCTTTTGTTCATGTCTCAGCACTTCTTCCCAAACCAATGTCTAAGGAGATCACTAAAGTAACTCTTGAGTGTCAGTTTATCTGTAGTACTTGTGTACATTTATTCCCTTAATCCAGAGGGCACTGTTATTAGTGTTAGATAGTTATTATTTGTTTATGTTTGTAAAACAGCATTTTAACATCATTCATGAAGTACTTAGTTTAAGAACCTTCTGACTTTTATTGCTGCTATACAGATCTCATTTTGCTTTCATTTCTTATATTACAACATGACGTTTTACTTGCAATGGGTGTTCAGCATTGAGATTCTGTTTTCTTTCGGGGATGGGGGAGAAGAACAATCAGTTTTATTAAGCAGGGCTATTTCAATTTAAAATTTCCAAGTCTGACACCGTAAGTGACTATCAGTTTGCTTCAGTGCAACTTAACTTTTCCAAGCTATGTTGAAATGAGTTTTTTAAATGAACTTTAAAAATGCATTGTAATCTGCTGTTCAGTGTGAGCCTTAGACTAGTATCTGATCACCTGAAGTTTTTCACTTTGTGAGTTGGGGGATTAGAAATATGGCACTACCCTTCCTTTGACTTATCATGATTAAGGATATTGCTAAACTAATTCCCAGTGCTTTTCTGCATGTGTGGCTGAACAAAATACACAAAAGTTCAAACTGAGACTTCACCTCAGTATCAAGCCCTCTATGTAATCTGTTGATTCAGGAATAATGTACTTGCTGCAAAAAAAAAATAAATATCCAAAACATGATTGATTTTTGCAGTGAAAGACTTGCTTGAGGAATTAATTTGGGAGCATCTTTGTGAAACATATTTCATCTGCAAGGATAATTTCATTAAGAAAGGTCAGTTAGCTAAGCATTCTCATGACTTTTTGTGCTGAATTTCCTGTGGTCATCGTGCTTCTGTTCTATTTTTTTCTCCATAGTAAATTAATGGGGTTTTTGTACTTCTATGCTATTAATTACAATGCAGGCTGGTACCCAGAAGGACTGCGTTAATATACTCTTCACCAGTGCCCTCTCTCTCTTCTTTCAAGCTTTGCCTTCTATTAAAAGGTCACTATAAGAAAAGCAATGGAGTGTACTATGAACACCCTGATAGAGTTCCTTGTTACTACTTGGGGAAATAGGCAGATAAGCTGGTCTGAGAAAAGCTGGATGTGAATTGATGACAGGTCACCTTCTTGTAGTGTGTGCTGATTGTATGCACGCTCTCTCTGTGGCAAGTAGGCGGTAGCTTGCCTTCAAGGAAGTGTCATATCTGAAAGAGCTGCTTCTGAAGTGCCTTGGCCATCATACAACTGTTCCTGGCCAGAGCAGTACTTCCTAAATTGTTCGAAGATGTTAGGCAGGCACACTCATAGAGAACTAAAATGTGAAGCAAATACCCACCTGTGAATCAAGATGTCTAAGAAGAGAGCAGCGTATGTCTTTAAATAGTTAGCAATTCTTCATGTAGAGGCCATCACAGTAGGAGGGATGATTGACTTGAATATACATATTTTTGGAAGAAGCTTTTTTCTTCCTTGTTGGCAGCCCTGTATTCAGGATGGTGCCATTTATGTGAAAGTGAGAAGCAGCAGGCGTTTCCTAATTGGCTTATAGGTAACTGGAGTAGAAAACAATTAAACATGGACAGGTATAATAACAGCCATCTATCAAACCTAATGGTTCTGTAAGCTTGAGAGCTCTGGGTGTCCTGTTAGTCCTCTACTTGAGTTTAAACAAGGACCGTTGAAAAACTCTCCCAAGGTAGAGACTACACTTTAAATATTTCTTAGTAAAATGGCAGCGAACTGCTTGTAATGCATATCACCCAGTCAGCCTTGACTTTTAATTTTCAGTGGTCAAAATCAGTCTGTGTGCCATGGTTATGAACTGTGATAAGGATTGCTAACCTACTGCTGGGAGGCTACATGGACTGTGATGGAACTGAAGGAAATAATGGATCATAGTGACCCCCAAGAGCAGCAGGAGGCAACACTGTGCTGCAGTGCACAGGAAAGTATGGGCTACTGCTTCAGCAGGCAGAATCATGGAGGCAGAGGAGATGGGACTGATAGAACAGATGGAGGGTGAGGAAGGGACAGAGGAGGGAGCCTGGGGTGTAGATAGGGACTTCACTTGGACCAGAGGACAAATTCTGTCTCTGGAGCAAATCTGACTCCTGTGTGCCCTTTACATGGTCAGGGCAAGGTCAGGAACCCTGCTGTGTTTGCTAGCTGACTGAACAATTCCTAGTTCTTGAAGTACGTGCTTCCCACAGGGAAGTTAATTTATTAGAATGCAGCAAAATAAGGTCAATTGTTGAAAAACTGAGCAAGGAGACTTGCTTGCTGGTTTGCTTTCATATTTGCCAGTAAGATTGAAACATCTTTCAGAACCAGACAGAATCAAAGTATATTAACTTAATTGGCATGTTATGTAGATTAATAAAGTGTAATGCTTGGAGGTTGTAAGTAAATTTAGAGTTTATTACGACTGTTAATCAGAATTAAAAAGTTATGAAGGAATTAAAAAGCTCTGAAGAAATTTCAATACCATAAGGACTCTTCTACTCATACAGCCCTTTGGTATAAACTTAATGCTGATATATCAACTTGTCGTACAGATGTAAATGAGGACTGTATTGGTACTGCAGTATCCTTTTGGCATTAATTTCTTATAGGATGTTGCTAGAAGACTCTCATTTGGACAGTGACTAAGCCACCAATAGGCTGCCTTCATGGTTATCTGAGGTTGCTTCGGAGATCCTGAACTCATTCCACTGTGTCCCAGAGCACAGAGAACAGTGACCCAAAGACCCTTGGGTTTGTTGCTTTGTTTTATTTTGTTTCTTAATTCACAGCATATTTTTTTAAAGATTCAGGTAGAATGTGGCTATTCTGAATTTTACACAGGGACAAGTTAGGGCCTGATGATTACAACTGGAGTTCACTTATGGGCTGAGAAAAAGTTAAGTCTTTATATAGCTATAGGGGAACTATAGGGGAACACACGTTGTTTGTTTTTCAAATCTGCTACTGGCATATGGGTTTTTGTTGTGTTGAGAGGCTCTGTTCATATCTAATTCTTCAGGAGGAAGGGAATGTTTTGCTTTGCTCCTGGAATAGGCTGGTAGAAACTCATGTTGAGGGCACAGGAGTCAAAAACAGTTTTAGAAGTTTGATCATTAATATTTCAAAATTCTCAACTTTTTTCAGTTCCCCCTTTGATCTGCTAGCGTATAAATTGCAGAATCAACTTGATTTGTGACTAATTCCGCAAACTTTGGTGGCATTCCACCCAAGGATAAATTATCCCTAGATGTTTAGTTACATAATTTCTAAACAAGAGCTCTCTTAGCAAGCCTATAAAATGTGTAAAAAGCAGTGCAGAGGTAAGTGGTGCTTGTTGTTTTCTGCTGAAATTGCAAAAGTAGTCTCTTGAGTTCCTCATCCCTTGCCAGTTTTGCTCCCACTGTGTGTACAGTAAATGTCATAAAATATTAACCTACAGTAAATATTTAATATATAATTTATTTGTATTATATAAGTTCACTCTCCAATATATGAAGTGCTTGAATAGATAGTTATATAAATATTTTAAAACGACAAATACATAAATATTTAAATGGCCAATATAAATATTTTAAATGTAGGTACAAGGGCCATATTCTCTCTCTTTTTCCTCAGTTGAGTAAGTATAATTGCTGACAGCAGTGTACACTGTGATTTTGATGTAACAGCCTCAGCCAAAGTAATGTATGTTTTCACTCATTCCAGTAAACTTTAGGTCAGTAAATAAGGTTTCAGTATTTAATAACAATAAAAATTAATTATGTTTTATGTTATGCTTTGGCAGGGGAGTTGGACTAGATGATCTCTAGAAGGTCCTTTCCAACTCCAACAATTTTGTGGTTCCATGATATTTAATAAAATTTGGTGAAAATTAGGAAGAGACAGGGCAGGTATTAGCTTAAATTTAAAAACGGTTCATTGAATTGTAGGGCTGTACAAATGAAAAGACTTGGGTGAGGGAATGAGTTTATTTTCACTAATAGGAAGTGGGAAGAAAGTTCTTTTAAATTTGGTAGAAATAATACTTGGGGGTTACTTCCTGCACTGTAGTCAGCTCAGTTTAGATAGGAACATGGAATGAATTTGTGTAACATAGCTTGGCATCTCCAACTACTCCTGCTGCAGAGGGGGAGAAATCCAGCTGATCGTCTTGGTTTGGGCTGAATGCGAATGTTTTCAAGGGGCAGTTCTCCAGGTGAGTCTAGGATACACTTCACCTGCAGGCATGCAGAAGCATGGTGAATTTTATCCCATTAAAGATGCTAATTACATATCAGAGTACCCCTGTGAAAGAAAAAAAGAAAAAGTTGTTGCTATTGAAAATATGGCCAGATCTATATTCCAGCTTGTATTTTTCTATGCAATTAACCCTGCAGGCTATTGGTGAGGGTGAGTGCCATTATGAATTGTAAAACTTAAAAGGGCATATTAAATGCTGAATTTGATAAACTAGGTTAAAAATACTGTGTCAGTATTTAACTTCAAAAGAAATAGAGCACACTTCGTTTGGCCAACCTGTTGTGGTTTGATATTTTATCTGCCTACATGATACTTTTCAAAACAACCAAAAGTCCAGTAGAAATTCTTGGATGCTCAACAGTTTAGCAACTTTAGCAGTTGCACCTAAAATAGGCATATTAGTTAAAGAAGAGGAAGTGATCAATGCATTTTTAAATGAGACAGGACGGCTGGTCCATCATTTCCTGGGGAAAACAGCAAGTGCTGTTTGAAGAACTTAAGAAGATGAGAAACTTGCACAACAATATAATTTATAATCCCCATCATTGGTGGTGTTGAGTTATTTTTTCTTTCATTCTTTTCCCATTTTAATGAAAGTTTCTTTTTCGAATAATGTGGTATAGAAAGAATCAAGTCATTAGTAGTCTGGGGGTAATTTGAGCCAAAATTGTATAAGCTGTCAAACAGTAGAAAATTAGAAAGTTTCTGCTTGACTTCTTTAGAGATATCCCTTATTAATGAGTCTAACTTCCTGTTCACTGTCCAAGAGCAAAACCAATAAGCTCTGAATAACTTATGTTGTAATTTCTAATTTTAAATAAATCCAGTTCATTCAGCTCTTAAAAAAAATAAAAAAATAAAAAATTACTGCATGATATGAGTGGCCTATTTGGCAAAAAAAAAGTTACCAAATTTACAGCTGAACCTTATAGATGCTTCCCTTAAAACTGTGTTGGTACTCTGGTAACTCTCGTGGTGCAAATACATTATAAAAAATGTTTTGATGGAAGTACTGCTGTGTGGATGGTGATCAGTATGTAGTCATGGAGGACTTGTGCAGCCAGGCAATCTTCATGGTCCACCTAGAGGACAACCTGGACTGCATACCATGTGCAAGGAACCTGTGCAGTGTTTACTATTTTCCTTGGTGATAAAAAAAATCAAACACATATACTTAAGGTCAAATTAGGCAACACATTGACTTTCATGTTGAAACATTTGATCTCCTGAGCAATTTGGCCTGGATCTTCTGTGATGTCGTATGTGCTAGTGAATGTTCATGAAGGAGAAACCTGAATGCTTGCTTCAGCGTATTTTGGGACTGAGGTGCGTCAGTTTATGAGTAGTTAAATCCCAGACTGAAGTCTGATTGTTTCAGTACCAAGGTATCTAAAAGTGGTAACAAATTGGTTTGGTGCAAGTATGACAGTGGTGCACATGGGATACAGAGCATATACGAATGTTCCTGTGTTTTAACTTCATGTGGATACTTTATGATGGACCGAAGAAGTCTGAATGTTTGTTTTGCTCTATGTTCCAGAGTAGAAGTGGTAAGGGAGAGCAATTAAGTTATCTCATAAAATGTAATATGGTTGGGTCGAGCTGAATCAAGCTTACTGCACAAACTTACACTCTTCTGTTTGCAAGTTGCATGCAAGTCATGTAGCATATGTTTGAATGTGAATCAGTAGAAATGACCTGCTGACTGCACTAGTAAATAACAATTGTTCATTGCAGGTATTCAGTATTCAGAAATTGAAGATGGATTGCTTAATTTTGGTGGAGATTTTTATTCCTTGTTTGAGTAAGTGAAAGTGCAGGGTCCTAGTTTCAGTTCTCATCTGCATAAGACACCTTGTATAAATTTTTTGCTTGATGTTTGCTTCCACGTGCTTAGAATTTATTTTCATAGCTTTTTTGACCACAAAATGAATGGACTGGAAAATTCATAGCTGGTGAAAACTAAAGCAACAACAAATATATTTAGGTTGTTTCAGGTTTTGGGCACACTTTTTTCATAGTCCCTGAGCCATAATAAAGTGTTTTGGAGGTAGAAATTTAATACATAAGTTCATAAGATTTCCTCCCTGTGAATTAGACGTGTGAACTTTTAAAGTGGTTTGTTCCATCTATCACTCATATTCTCAATGATCCCAGTCCTTGCAGCATGTCAGCTTCTCTTGCAAATAGTAGATTGGGATATGGGGCAGTTGTTTTTTAGTCTACATGTTGTCCTTCACTTCTTTAGGCTTCAGTCAAGTATAGTTCAAGTTTAATATATAATCTGTCTTCTCACTTAGTTAAAAAGATGCAGTTTAGAGCATGCTTTTGGGATGAAGAAATGAAAAAGTAAAGGTACTTGTATGTATGCTGGCTTTTTAGTGCAGAAAGCTCTCTGTACCCTGTTTAAAAGGTTTGGGTTTTTTTTTTTTCTCAGTAAAGAAGCAAGAACCATATTTAATATGTGGGCTTTCCCAGATGCCTTAGTTTTCTCTATTATTTGTAAAAAGGAACCTGAATAATATGACAGTAACAATTGCAGGACCTCCTCTTGGAGACATAGATTTATAATGGATAGGAATTTGGGTGACGTTCACATATGAACAGTGTATTATGCAATGTTGGCCTGAATTCATTGGCTTTATGTTTGAACTCCTTCCAATCCAAAGTGTAATAGAAATATCTTTTTCTTCCTACTTCTCTTTTAGCTGGATACTGTTTGTTTCCGCAGATGTTAATTCTATGGTGAACACAACTAGGCTGCCCCAGGTTACTACTCTATTATGCTAGAGAGTGAAGAATATAATCTATTTTTTGAGGAGGATGAAGGGAAGCAAGACAAGAAAGTGAATAGATGTCAATGTAATTCATCTGATCTGGAGCGATGCTTTTTAATTAAAACTTGCTTGATTGGAGTTTGTCAAAGCTGATTACATTTTTCCTCATGAGTATTTGTATTCTTTTTATTTGTAAATTAAATGGACTGCACCTTATCATTTTGAACCTGCCTCAATGGTAGCAGATCCCACAAAGGAAATGTAATAGGACTCAAATTAGTGAGATGGTGCCAAGTACGTGTTGTACAGTAGTGTCCACAGGGATTATCCAGATGCTTAAGCTTTAACACATGCCTCAATATCAAATTGATCCCACTTAGAACTAGGCTTTAAGTTAACCTGAAAATGTATCAGTGGCAAAACCTGTTTTCTTCAGTCAGGAAAGTATTAAAGTTCAAACAGATGCAGTTTCAGAAGAGCTGACAAGCATTTCTTGGATTACCATTAAAACTACCAAACTTTGTGCTCTGAGCAGAGATGCAGTTTTTAAATCCAGATTGCACACAGATTTCATTCCATGGTTTAATCCCAATCCCAATCAATTGCAAATTGAGTACTCACAGGCAGGTATTGGAACAACTCATTTGTATTTGGAAATATTTGAGACCTTGTTTCTTTTCATGTAAAATGTATGTTAGCTGATTCTGTTTAGATTTCTACACAGTAAACAAAACCACTTTCTCTTTGTACTCTAGTGAAAGACCAGATAGTTGAGCAGCATGAAATATAAATGAAATCTGTACCTTCAATGCAGAGTTAGAAATACTTTAAATGGAAAAAGATTAAGTAAAAAAAATGCGGGAGTCCCTTTACTGCAGTGGAGTTCCATGTTTTTAGCCAGTGGAAAATATCTGTCAAATAACACAGTCCAGTCAAATCACTCTCATTGTTAGATTGCTGCTCTGCAGAGGTTTATGTTCAGAGGTTTGAGCTGTGGGAATCATTTAGAAAAAAAGATGTTTCAGAAGTCCGATTTGTTGCCAAGTGCCTCCGGATCCTTTGGGGAAAGGTCTCTGTTGAACCACTTACCCAAAGTACTGGATGTATGTGCTTTAGGGAGGGATGTTGTAATATTGGTAGTAAGGCAACGAAAACTGAGGGAGTCAAGGCACAGAAAAATTAAGCTGTCTTGTAAACAGCTAGATGAGATAACTTCGGTTTTCTCTTTAGCCCATTCCTGTACAAACTGGTTGTTATTCCACTTCAGAGAAAGCTGTAAATACATTTTTGCAGCAAAATAAACGGACGAAGAAAACACTGCCTGTAGCTGGAGTTGCCAGTATGGATCTTCAGGAGAGCAAAGCAGTGCATCAGTTAAGTGCTACTGCCCCAATGCTGCAAAGATGTCTGTAGACTTTGCACAGAATTTGAAGCCTTGTCAGCATCTTTGAAGTGGAAGCAATTAGTAAACACAGTGTAACAGGAAGGACCACAAGCCTTTGTTTATAAATTTATATAGAATTTTGTTGAACTTATATATGGTTTGTACTGTGGTTAATTTAAAGGGAGGGAGTAAAATTGCATTTCTAAAAATATTTCTTTAACAGGGAAATAAGAGAGAGAAGCTATTTAAGTAAGGCTTGCCTGTTGATATTCCTTTTTGATCTTGTATTGCTGTCAGGGTGGCTTTGTAGGGACTGATTCCTGAAAGGTCCTGGGAAAACCAAGGCTATTGTGGTAAAGGCTGGGTTCTCCCACACTAAAACTTGCCCTCAGCAAAAGGAGTGCTGGTGAGCCACATAGCTGAAGAATTTTGAGTCTCTTTGCTCTTTCCCTCCTCACACTTTAAAGGGGGAGCATGCAGCACAAAATAACTTTATGGGAAGTTTGGATTAATTTTCAAAGTGTGTGACTCTTGGTGGTTTTGTAGAAGGGAAGGAACTGGGAGAACATGTACGATCCATGTATTCTATACATGCAGTGATGAAATAAATGAAGACCTTGATGCAGTATCATAGGTGAGCAGCCCTGGTACTTTCATCACGTCTGTGGTCTTTTCTTTCTGGTCCATCATTCTGTCCTGTTACCTATGTTCTGCTTTTTCAGCTGTGGACTGCAGGACTCTGGTACTATTTTATTTGGATTTTGCTTTTTTTCTGTGAGCTTGGAAGCAGTACCTGATGCTGCTGCTATTTAACTAGTGCCTGCGAAAAAGGGATTGATTACAAGAGAAGGCTTAGTGTGGGTAAAGTAGGTTTGATTCTTGCCAATTGCTTTTTCTTTGGTCTGTTTTCACCTCCTCAGACTGAGAGTAATGCAAGAAAATAAGCAGGTACTGGCATTGTACTTGAAGTACATCTGGTCCTAACTCATTAGTGAGCTGGATCAAAGAAGTCTGCCCTACTATGCTATACTACAAAGCTACAATATTTGGATCCCATGGTATACTGCAAGACAGAATTGTGAGCAAATTTTTTGTTGTATGAGTTATGATGTGCCATGTATGCCTAACATTTAGCTTTTCTTAGGAACTTCTCTTGTATACTCTGATCTCCACGAACTCCAAAAGCCTTCAAGGTGTTGATTAAACTGTAGTTTCTTTTGTTCCCACCATAATAGCATGCCTCCTTGCTTTGTCTAATGCCTCATATCTTCTTTGAATGTCTGATAGTAACCCATGAGAGACTTGAAGGAAATTTACTGGAACAGGTAAGGAGGGAGTGAAGATGCCAACTGAGGCCAGACACTCTGTGGCTCCTTTGGCCACTGTCTGCATGTTGTTCTTCCCAGACTATCTTAGGTTTTTTGCAGATTCTGCGTGCAGCTGAACTGAAAGTCAACATCATGTGCCATTGTTCAAGGCAAATGAGAAATGCATACTTTTTCGGTAGCTTCATGAGATTGGACCTGATTGCAGTCCAAAAAGAAAAGTAGGGAGAAGACACATCAGCTTAACAGAGCATCCTTAGCGGTAGTGTGATGTATATATCTGTTGAATGAACAGTTCTGTTCTGCTCACTAATCCTCAAGGGATTTTTTTTTCACTCTTGTGCTACGTAAGGACTGAGAAACCAGGACACAATATTGTCTAGTATAGTGTAAGAGGAATAAAACTGTACTTGGTTAGTCTGACATGCATCTATAGCAATGTGAACATAGTGCTAATTACCAGTCCCGTTAGGGTCATATTAGTCCTGGAATTGCAACTGCTTCTATTAATATTTAATTTAGTTAACTCCCTTTGTAGAGATAGACATGGAAAGGAAGCATTGTAATGTCAGTAGCAAAAGATAAAACAGTTTTATTGATCACGGGACAGGCCAAATCATCTCTGCTGGATTTGTGATATCTTCAAGTGGAAAAGATGCTCTGAATATCAATCACACCTGGGGGTCCTCCCTCTCTAAAATAAGAGGTCTGGATCTAGGAAGAAATGATTGATTTACCACTGAGTGCAGTCATATTAGAACAAAATATAACAAACAAAACCATAAACCTGTATAAAGATTAGGTAATGAAAGATGACTCTCTTACAGTCTGGTGTATCTGTGTGTAGATAAAGAAACTTCTGTTTTAACATGTAAGTATCCTTTTCTGCTATACAAGCGGGCGTATGGGAGCAGTGTTGCTAGTAGAGGCATGCTGGTAGTGCTGGCACAACCGTCTCGTAATGTAGAGGCACAGGAAATGGCAGAAAGACTTAGTTTCTGTTTAGGAGTTGCATCTCCTCTTCAGAAGGTAAATGTGAAGTCAAAGGCTGTATCTACATGAAGCTGTAATATAATGAAGCTGTATCTATATTCAGGGCTTTCTCTGTATGGCTCCCAGCAGCCATGGGATTGTCTACCTGCGTGCCTTCATTTCCCCTTCCTGCCCTAAGCTCATCTTCAAAAAATAAGCATGTAGTAGATTTGTAGTGTAGGTTGTTTATAACTGATCTTTAACTTCCTACTGCTGTTATTTCTATCACAGGCAGAAATTTGTAAGGAGAAAGGGCACAGGAACAGCAATAGATAGCTGTCTGCTGCCACTGATACGCAATAGTTCTAAGTAATAACTTCCTAGCAAGAATGTATTGCATGGATTTTCTCTTTTTTGAAAAATTGTTAATTTTATACGGTGGGGAATGGACTGCTAGTCATATAGATATATTACATGCATTTTACCTTTTTGTTTGGGTGAAGCTTCTCCAACGGGTTATGCAGAAACTCACCTTCACCCTAAATCTATGTAGGCATCTGCAGTGGTTAAGATGAAATCATATACAAGAATTTGATACAGCTGGTCTGCAGTGAACAGTAAGTTACTTGGGGGAGGAGGGGGATTAGTCCACCTCATCTGTGTCTTTTGTCACTGCATGTTTCTGAGAAGTTCAGTTGTGAGGGCTTTCTGGGATTGTGTTCAACTGTGATAGGAGAGCCTGAAGGGTCAAATTTAGTTACAGGGAAGAACCATGACAAGAAAGTTCTTGGGTGAAAATGTGCTTTCCATACACTTGCAGAAGGACCCCAAAGTGGGACAGGTCACTGTTTTCCCTGACCCCATCCCACGTTCAGAGACCAAGTGTCTTTATAAGAGTTTGGTTCTTAGTGGACTGGACTGTGACACTTTTACTTTCTTTGCGATCCCTGTGTTACCTTTGACTATTCTTTTGCTCTCCTTTGCTGTTAGTCCTGTGCTGCTTTGAAGCCATAGCAGTTATCAATTCTGGTGCCTTAAACTCCTCAGAGAATCATCAGATAGACTAAAAATAAACTATTTGTGGTAGAGCGTGTCTTGTTTATGTACTTAATCAGTTGCTATACAGTAGGAATTTAAAATCAGTGGGGCCAAGTGCTTTGTGGAATGGGAATAGATTTAAAAAACATTTAAGGAGAAGAAAATATTTGTCAGTATATCCTAGTTTAAGTTCTGAAGAATCATGATGCTCTAAAAATGGTATTAAGTTTTTTTTGCATTTCTGAAGTTTTTAGGATGATATTTCTGAGATTTAAAATTTAGTAGGAATTAGATCTTAAGAGGATTTTTATAGTCTTTAAAGTAGTAATGCATAGCGAAAGCTGGCAATGTTTTTAAGTTCTGTTGAATCAGGGTTTTAGGACCTATGCCTTGATATCGTGTTTTAACAGTTGATTGGCAGCTTTGGACCCAGAATGAAGTGAACACAGTTGACCTTTGCCACAGCTTCTTTAGATCTCAGTATAGTAACAGCTTTGATTTTCCTCTCCCTTAAAGAGGAGACCTGTGAAGTGCATCTCTAATTCATTGCTCTTAGACTGAAGGATTTAAAGGATAGGTATGCTATTGGCAGAGGGCTGAATGAGTGGGTAACTCTGAATTTCTGCCTTTCAGGTAATATCTTTGGAAACCTGCATAGAAAAACAAAATAAAATTGTGAAGGATTTAACTTCTAACCTCAGCTAAACAGAATTTTTTTTTGCCTGCAACAAATATTTATTTGCACTGAAAAGTTGAAATATTTACATTGCACTTTCATTTGAAAATGAAGCATTTTGGATTTCCACATAACTGTCTTTTTTATGCCCTTGTTTTTGATTATGGTCTGACTAGGCTCTATCTTCTAGCAAGACTTCTTCTGCTGAGCAATCATGGTGAGGAACAGGAGTCTGCTTTTTCTTGTCACTGCTGTGGTTTGGAAGCCAGGCTATTGCAAATGGTAGCTCCAGGTGCTCATGTTTAGGTTGCTGCACTAGTGCTTCCAAGTGCTTTGATCTTGCTGTTCTGATTTTAATCAAATGCTGACATTTCCCATGGATGCAGCTTTATTTTATTTTTTTTTGGCGGGGGGAGGAGGATGTGGGGAGAGAAGTAGTCTTATGTGCAATAATTTTTGTTTTGAAAAGCAATACTTTAAAAGGAAGATTTTTTCCTTAGCATGAATTTTAATTAGGTTTTGTTTGGTACTTTCAACAAACATTCTACATGCTTTCATGTACTATGCCATGATGGGATATTTTTCTTCTTTCATTCTTCTGACTAACTCTTCTGGCTCTGTATTCAAGAAGGGGAATATGAGAGACTGTTGGGGGTTACTTACATACGGAAGATACAACTTTTACTCTGAAAAGAATGCTTTTGCCCAGTGAATATTTTTGCGTTTACTTTTAGTGCCTTGGGAACAGCTTGTACTTGTATTCTGGTTTTGAAATGTATAATATAGTAGCAACAAATAGCTTTTAAAATAGGTTTAAAATGTTTTGTCAGTGGGAGTGCTGATGGAGCATCTTTTTCTTGGGACATGACCCATAGACTCAGTGTTACTAAAGGTGCATGTACAAAAGCAGATTTTTGATTATATAAACTTCATGTTCATATCAAATTAGTGTAAAAAAAAAAGTCTGACTACTACAATTATTTTTTGGACTGTAGTCACTGTTTGGTATCTAAAATGCGAGCTGTTACTGAAATGTGACTTACAGGTTTCATAGATGGGCAAATCAGGTTTGGATTACAAATACTTCTGTTTGAATAAAAAAATGTACTTTGAATATTCTGCAGTTACAGATTTCTCCCAAATTTCTGGTATTCAAGAGTACTTCTTTTTTCTGTGTGTATGTAAACTACAATAATGACAATTGGCAAATGTCAGTAGGCTGCAAATAAGCCTATAGGGTTGGTCTAGGGAAGAAGGGTTATGAAGTGGCTTTCCAGTAGGAGCAGAAAGAACAATTCCTCTTAAGATGGAGTTTATTGCTTCAGAGAATGAAGTACGCAGCATGACTGATATCCCCTCTGTAGGAAGGGGCCACTTCCTAATTTTCTCATTATGTGATTTAGCCCTGCCTCCCTACAATATGTTGGTTGAGCTAGTTCATATTTGTTGGAGCTCCTCTGGATTCCTAGGAGGTCAGAGAAATGATTGTGTATCAGCCAAGTTTTTTTTCTTAGGACTTTGCTATGTTTTTTGTAGAGCTTTGCAGGCATGGCTTGTATTTGAAATCAAATACAAAACTGCTCTGAAAGGGATCTTTATTTGACAGCAGCTGAATAAATTCAAAAGTATAAACTACAGAGATGATAACTTGTCCTTGAATTTTACTTAACAAGATCCACTTTTTCAGCAACTGACATAAGACCTGATGAGAAATGAGCTATCTTCAGAGCCAAGTTTCCCACCAGCTCACATGCCAAATCCTTCATAAGACTACAAGTTGTATTCAGTGACTATCATTGACTCAATGTCATTTTGATTTTACCACTTCATTTGATGTTCTACTATAGTACTTTTAAAAGAGAAACTGCACTATAAAATATGTGGGAACTGGGCAATGGTTTTCATTTAGGCCCCTTCACACACTTAGGCTGTGCTGTGAATCATTATTAATATTGTTTTATAGTTCCCTTTAACAAGCATGTTTATATTTGCTATGTTGCCTTACCCAACTCTGTGCTAGAGGTCTGGCTCAAGCTGAGTTGTTATTGAAAATTTCTGACAATAGCTCAGGTGTTTCTGAAAATGTTAGAAAAAAATTATTAGCTTATTAAACAGTGAAAAACCTTTTGACATACTATAGCACACTTTTACTTTGTAAGGGAAAAAAAGTAGTTGATGAAGGTTTGGATATACATCTCCCTCATATTCTCTGAAATTTGGACTTTTAAGCCAAAATTAACTAACTGAAGGGAAGATTCTTCTAAGGCGGGCAGATTCTGTAATTACAGTGTCTCATAGCGGATGCTACTCCATGTGGCATTATAACAACAATCTTCATAGAATGGAGGGGGTTATTATATGTATAAGGAAAATAAAAAGAAGATGTATAGTTTTTATGCAAATTGCACAGTTTGCAGTTAAAAAGCTGGTCTAAAAGCCTGAAGATATTTTTTTTTTCTGCTTAGGAAAGTTGAAAATCAAAACGCTACCCATAAAATGGAATTATTGACTTCTTATGTTTGTCACTTTCCATCTTTCTGTGGTAAGAATGAAAAAGAAATTAAGAATGGCAGAGAAAGAAGATGTAAAAACATAAAACAAAAATAAGAGAAGGCTGGAGTTTGAAAAAAGTAACAGTTTGCCTGCTTTGAAAATCTTTGATTCTTTAATTCTTTACAGTTTGTCTGAATATTATCAGCTGCTCTTGGTCATCTGAATTTCTAGATTATTTTTCACATGGAATTTTAAATTGGAGAGCAGTGTGTTTCACACAATTGAGCCCTTAGGCTCTGTTCCATTTTTTTTCCCCATTAATCTCTGTAAAAATAATTGCTGAGTTATTTTGGGTATCAGCATGCAACAGCTGCTCACAATAGCTTGTGTTATGCACTGGTTGTGGGTAGGTAGGTAGTTGCCATGATAACTTTCAATGTCCTGGGCTGCTGCATTTTAAGAGCAATAGTGTTTTACTCCATTACAGTGCTGCAGATCAGTGTGGTGAAAATGCCAAGAGACAGGGAAACGGATGCTTCCTCCAAAAAAGCAATTGCTTGCTGACAGTTACTGTCTCTTTAATTATCCATGATGATCTGGGCGGGCTAGCCAGCATGAACCAGGAGTTTATATACTTAAGGAAAGATGCACCATGAATTTATGTACTTAAGGAAAGATGTAGATGAAGTAGTGAAAGATTCTTTCTGTATTTATAATTTATATTTGAAATCCTGTTGATTTCAGGGTAGCCTGATACAAAAATATAAAGATGATAAACCTTACTGACCCCTTCTGTCTAACTGTTTCAGAACCCTCCTTTGGGAAGCTGGTTTATGGGTTTCCTGATGATTTATTTTGATGTTGGGAAGGATTTTTTTCCAGTGCCTGAACCTATTTCTTTCGAAAACAGAGCTTGCGTAGACTTCAGTGATGCACGGCCAAGGCCTTCTGCTTTATAGTTGTTATTTATTAAGTGGCACTTTAAATGCTCCTCATGAGGCAGCCTATTGATGAATTGTTTAAGTGTACTTTCTATTCTACATTAACAGTACCTGCATATTGCACCTGGCCTCTGTTACCCGTGATACATCAGTCAGAGCCTGGCGAATAACTCATCCCATCTTGCATGGTTGGAGGTTCAAGTTCATTAGAGAAAGTTGGTTTAAGTGGAAGATGAGCAGGTGCAAAGGGATGCAGAGTGTGTGGGTTTTTTGACATAGTATTTGCTATTCCCAATTCAGGTAGTGTTGTTTTAGGGGTTTTTTTGTGATTATTGTCAAGGAACATAATGGAACTTTTGTCTCTCAATTGGCTGATTACTGCTGAAAAATGAGTTAATTGTTACTCATGATTAGCAAGTATGCCACAGAAATCATCACTTCTTTTTTTCTATACTTCATTGTGCGGCAACTAGTTGCAACTGTCTTAGGTGCTAGACTCTGCAGTACCTCTTAAATAATATGTAGTAAAATCCTTTTGCAAGCTAATAATTGATTTTTTTTTAATTATTTATTTCTCCTTGAGTACCTCCTTTGTTTCCTTACAGTTAGTGTACATGTGTACAATAGTTGTTTGTGTGGATTTTGAAGTTTCTGCGGAATGTTCAGGCAAATGTAGTAAAGTTGCAAGCTTTTATCCCTCCCCCCTTAAAGGGTTGTTATCAAAGGGAAGAGCATAAATGGTGCTGTATTAGTTGGGTGACCTTCCACAAGCCACAAAGAAAATAACAGAAGTAGGTGCCAAAATATGCTTACATAACATGTCTGCACAATTTGAAATAACAAAAACTAACTGCTAGTGTCTGCTGAATTATCCATGAACAAAAAACCCGCAGTAGTCTGCTAAATTATTCTACACAAAAGTTTGAAAGGCTTTACTTGACAACACCATGCTAGAGAAGGGAGGCAATAATGCTTTTTTTTTTTCTGTAATGTCAGTATGGATGTTGGGATTGCTCTGCGTTGGCTTTCAATCGTAGATATCTAAGAGACTGTGAGGGTACATAAATACAAAGAGTCAAATTCTTCTGTCAGTCAGAAGCCCAGTATGTCTGGGTAACTGAGGTCAAAGTTGGTGCTGCCACCCTTATCGATGTCTTGTATTTGTATATGGATTTTACCATGGAGCTGCCAATGACATGCTTTGAAGTAACTGCAAAAGCAGTGTGTGATATTGGTTTGTTTATATTAACCTTTAGCAGATGCTATAAAAGATGTAATAAATCATTATCTTGTGTACACCTTAAAAAGTTCTTTTACTGAAGCTTGTTTTCTTAAACATCGGTGATACTGTCAAAAAACAGTGGTCTCTGAATCCACAACTGTCTGTCTGAACAGCCTTACAAGTAAACAAAATTATTTGGTCTAGTGCTGTAGGCTGTCTTCAAACAATGTGTGGTGGGATTTAGCTGAAGACAGAAATCGTGACAATGGTAAGTATTTTCTATTTGAAGTCGGACAAAAGTCTTTAAAAAAACAGATTCTCTTAGACTCTTAGGGCTCAGCTCTTGGTACCTGCCACATTGAAGTAGAACAGTTTTGGGAGTAGTTATTTGCTATTTAGCAGTGATACATTGTTCACTTTTTTAGGCTTTTTGTAAAATGCCACTTGGAAATAAGAGGTTGTTTTAAAAAATGATGCAGAAATGAGGAAATAGGTCTTGTATGTGAAACCCAGCAGTGCTACTTTTACAATATCCTATGATGACAAGAATAAAGCTATAACTTTAGCATCATTGTTTTCTTAAGCATCGGGATCTTCCTCTGAATCAAGCTGATTTTTTTATGTGACACATGAATCCACTGTTGGACAAATTGATTTAATAAAAGATTCTGGAAGTCTTATTTTATGGAGAAGATGTGGCAGATTCACATGTGTTCTGCCTGTCATGGAGAGCCTCTGTATGTTGCCTTAGTTTTGGCCTAGTCCTTTAAGGTAGGAGGGCCAAGAGCTTTTAACAGGATAGCTGCTTTCAATGTCCTAATGTTGTAGACATAGATGAAAAATATGAAATCATGGAGCCAGATTGCCTGATCAGCCCAGTAAGAGAGATATTTATGATTAATCAATTTGACTTTCATAGGAAAAAGTGAATATAGCAGCTTTGAGTAGCTGCTAATTATCCCCAGCAGATGGAAATATTACTACAATTGTCCTGATTTCAGTATCTTGAAGTTTCTCTGTTTCAGGGAAGCTCATGATTCTTTACTTTCTCATACATTAACTTGTTGACAACCGTGTCATCTAAGCTAGTATTTTAAATGCAAAATACAAATCTAATGCTTTTTTAGGCTCTCATTCATTATCCACATGTATTGAATTTGCATAAATGTTTCAAGTAACATGAAAACAGGCATTTCTAATTATTTTTATAATATATTAATCTACCTGTAACTGTGCTGGTCATCTGATAAAGAAAAACTAATAGAGAAAGAAGGTCAAAGAAATTTCATTTGGTTTCTAGTTTTAATTTTGACTTATGCTTCAGTTGTATACCAAATAATTTGGGGAGGAAGGGGAGATTGCAGTATAAATTAGGGAATGTCAAAGATTTCTTTTTATTTTGTGCTGTAGGCCAAAACTAAAAATGTTGCTGTTAAGTGAAGAAATTGAGGTGTATTAAAGTTATTTATGGTTTTGTATTGACTTTTAGTAAAGAAACCTAAATAAAGGGTATATCATGTGTATATCCATATATAATTGCACACACACATATATATATATAATAGAAGTAGAAGAAAAATAGAAAAAATATGGAAAGGATGGAGAAGTATGATAATATATAGTAGAAAAATACATATAAAGAAATGTGCACACTATATGTCTACTACATGCTAATGTTTATATATATGCATATATACATATAAGTAAATGAAAAAGTAAACTAGAATAATATGAGACAGTCCTAGAAAACAGAACTGTGTTGGTTTGTGCCAAGGCAAACGAATGTATTCATGACAAAGCTTTGTCTAAGCTGTTTTTGAAAATATCCATACATTTTATATACCCTACTAGTTCCTCAACTGCCTGCTGCAGAGCTGTCTTGACTGCTAGGTAATTATCTTGGTTCACAACCTGAGTCTTTTCTGTTTCTCTTTATTTATTTTATCAGATCTCTCTCAATTGCACAGTTTAAAAATCTGAATTCTCCTGGTTTATTTGGTCCTTCCTGCTTAAAGTGGTGTGTTAGGCTGATGGTTGGATTTGATGGTCTTAAAGTTCCTTTCCAACCTAGATGATTCTATAATTCTACTTCCAGTTTGGGAATGAAGGTGATTTTATGCTATTTGTGATCAGCCTCGCTATGTGTTACAATAAATACATTTGCAGTAAGCAGTTTGCAGACCGTTGGGGATGGTGGAAGGGGAGGCCTGGGGGACTTATGGAAGAGGTTAACTTGCTGATGAAATAGTCCATGAACAAAGTAAAGGATAAATCTGAATAAATTATATGCTGCAGTGGTTTGGTTTCCAGCTGCACTGGCAACAACATATTTTATTCCAATATCATTTATGAATTAATTGAGAAACACCTACAGTATTTAAAAAGCTGATGAGATCAGCCAGTGTAAGACTGCTTTGAAAAACCCAGCATGAAATTTTCACATAGAACGTTAGATTGCAAAGGAGGAGGAGAAAAAACTTGCTTTTCAATTGCTAAATTGTTGTGAACACTATTCTCATGTTAAATTGTTAATAATTTTTATGGAATTTTAGGTAGTTTGAACAGTATGGTAATACTTTCAATACTCTCTACCCTCTGCATCAAGAAATAGAGTGTGAAGAGCTGTCTCTGAAGAAAAGCCACAAGCAGGCTGAAAACTTATGGAAATGAATGAGAGACCGAGGCCACAAAGGCAGCCTTCTGGTTGGTGTCTACTGTAGGCCGTCCCATGAAGGGGAGCCTGTTGATGAAGTCTTCTTACTCCAGCTACAGGAGGCGTTGTGCTTGCAGGCTCTTGTCTGGCTGGGGGACTTCAACCATTATCTTTGCATGTAATGCTGGAAGCATTGGATGTTTTGTCAAGGACTTTATTTTACTAGCGTGTTGCATCCTGTCAAAATCTAAGCTTCTCCAGAGACAAGGGAAGAAAATCTGGCTGTTTGTTCTCTAGGCCATTGTTATCGGAGGGGAGTAAAATAACAAGTGATTGGACAAAATAGTGGTGCAACCTCAGGAGAAAAACATGCATTAAAAAAATAAAATAAATTATGCATGCTTCCTCTGTTGGCATAAACTGTTATCAAGAGGCATCTTAAACAAGGTGAAATTTGTCATTTCTGTTGGACTACAACCAAGGAGAACTAATTATCAGGAAAAGTTTTCCCCTGTGGACTGCAAAATCAGTCTTTAGGTCAGAATAAACGGTAATGAGGAAGTATGGTTATTAAGTCTAATGCTTGGTTTCTAGAGAATAAATATAAAAGGTCATTCAATAGGGTATTATCATACAGAAGCCTTCAAGCTTGCAGATCTTGATTGGGTTAATAAAAAGATGCTGAATATTTAACAAATTTGCATCATATATGCTTCCCTTACCTCTGTTGAATCATAAAATGAGAAAATGTAACTCCCAAGACACTTTAACATGAGGATAGAAGTGAACCTCTTCCAAAAACCCAGTCTATGTCTGTGAAAAACAAAACAATAAGAACACTAAAAATCCTCAAAACCTAATTAAAATACTTCACTGATGGTGACCCCGGGTAAAGGATGTTGTATGAAGGAAGTAGCAGCCTAAGAGGTAACTGTGTCTAGAGAACAAGCTCAGGTTGATGCAGGCTCTGTAGTGGTTATACTTCGCTGGTTCCACATTGGAGAAAGCTGATGAGTGATGAAGTCGTGTCTCCTACTGATCTTGCATACCTTAAGTCAGTCAGGGCTTGCATAGTCTACCCTATTTAAAAAATATGTACTTTGCCAGATCAGCCAGCAAAAATAATAGAAAAGAATAGTTCTTGGGAGGTTGAGTAGAGAAAGAAGAGTGATGTATGCAATGAAAAATTTTATCTACTCCCTGCAATTCAAGACTGGCCACAGTATGCTTTTGTTTTTTAACATGTTTGTGAAACCTTTGTCTAAACTTTTTTTCTTTTTTGAAACTTGGGATGAGGCTCCTAAAGCTCCATAAGCAATCCGTTGAATGGTTTTCTAGCATTATTTTTCAATGCCTAAATTTAAACCTCCTTGTTGCAGCATAAATCTATTAAATATGACCATGAAGATCAGTTTACCACAGAATTTCTTTGCATATTGGGAACAAGGTATTCTTCACCCTTCAGGTCTTTCCTTACATGCCAGCAGGTATTCCTTATCTAATGATTCTTCTTGTTCCCTTGTGGACAGTTTTCTACATATTTTTGGAAGGGTCCTGCCCTTTGTTGAAGGGAATATCTTGAACTGAAATTAGGTTTCAAAGAGATGGAAGGCTTTTATTAAATTTCAGACATACGCTCTTGAATGCCTTTGAAAACTTGAGTCCGGGGGTGTACAGAATCCAAAACAGCTCCTCCACCATGCTGCCTACTATAAGGTATTTTAGTGAGCTTCAGTATGTAGGTAGAATGGAAAACAAATAACCTACTGTGATTCATTAATACAATATTCTTATTGTTATTTTTTATGGACTAATGCTTAATATATATAATTTTTTTTGTCTTGTTTACATTCCCCTCTACTCTTCCTTTGACCAACACGGGCTATATCACAACTCTTTTTGACTTTACAGAGGTGTTGGGGAAAAACACAAACCTTTATCTTTCCCGTAGTGAGTAACTACTTTACTCTAGTCTTCCAACTCAAGTACAGTATCAGAGGATACTCTGTAATATTCGATCCATTTCTTATTTTCATGAATTTGCCCTTTTTCAGTGTGGATTAGTTATAGTTGTAAATAATTCTAAATTGGGACTGAAATGTGAATGCTTTATTCAACTTTAAAATATACAAGTAATGCCAAAATACCATTTTCAAATAAAAATATCAGTCTAGCCACGATAGCGTTGTGTAGGATGCATACAAAATGAGCTCCTTACTTTTTTATGATCCAAATAGAAAAGCTTGTTTAAAAAAAATTACCTAATTATATTTCACTGGCATTTTTTCTTTTTGCAAAGAATCAAATAAGAAACAACCTGGGGAAGCAGCATAAATTTAAAATAAAGGTGTTGAAATTTAGGAGAATCAGAGTTTTAATTCTCGGGCTTCCACAAGAGCTTTGGTGTGATTTGAGGAATTGGGTTTTATCCCTCTCTTTTCTGACTGTGAAAATGGCCGAATTCCCATAAACCAATTTCATTAGACAAGTTCCAGCTTGTTTTGGAATGAAACTTTGATTCGGGGGTGTCAGTTTTTTCCTGACAACTTGTTAACTGTGTTTGGAACAAAACATAACTAAAAAACAGCACTGGCTGGGATCTCCTCCTGGATTGTGGCATGCAGGTGGATAACAATATAACAATTAAATGGTAGCTTTTTGTTATTTCTCAAAGTATTCTTCTGTGCACTGAAATATATAAAAGGAGTGTGATTGGTGTATGCCTAGAGGTTTCTAGCTGGTTTGGGGTGGAAATTTTAACTCTGACTTCAAAAAAAAAAAAAGGTAGGGGCGCAAGGTACATTTACATAGAGGAAATTAAGGGAAATTTCCTCTATGGAAAGAGTAGTCTCTCACCATTGTAGCACTCAAGTCATCTTGTGGTTTTTTTTTACTTTTTTCACAATTCTCACTGAATACAGGGAATACTGGTATTTGAACAGAGGTTTTCCTTCCATCTAACTTTTTTGCTTTAGTGAATGTAAGAATGTGAATGAACAGTAAGTGACTGTTGTCTTTGAGCTGTTAAGGGGGGCCTCGACCAAAAATTCTGTAGCTGAGGTGTCCCTGTAAACAGCACAGGGAGAGCCGTCAAAGCTGTGCTACCTGACTAGCCAAAACATTGGCATAGTCTTGTGTCTGCTACAACCTGTGTTGGAACAATGAAAATAATGTTAAAGTATTATATGTAGCATGCTGACTTCTTGCTTTAGGTCATACTAGATGAGTTTGTTCATGGTTCAGTTCTTGGTCTAGTTGTCTTTTTGCTGTCAACCTTTAATATTTCCTCTTGAGGAAATGACCTTTGTTGGAAGTATCCTAGAGTGTAGCTAGCTACCAAGTGGAAAGATTAATTCCTGCAAACACAGCCATTAAAATTAAGGAAATTGCTAATCAAGCATCAGTTAAAGCAAAACCAAAACCAATTTGCATTGCTTAGTACCCAGATGTCAAAACCCCTGTACATTTACAAATAAAGACTTTCCACATCAAACTGCTTTTTGATTTCATCCTACAGCTCTCTGAAACAAGTGCTGCCTCTCCTCAGAATCTCACAAATCTATGTCCTCATAAAATTAACATTCATGAAAAGATGCAATTTCCTGACAAGTCAAAATTATGCAGAACTAGTTTAAAAACAAGATAAAACTCCTTACAAAAGGACCTTGTAAATTGGAACTTTTAAGTAAACTGTGGAGGTTTTACCGTATCATTTTTAGCATTCTTGAAATGTTAAATCTGAAAGTTAATATGAGAAACTTCAAAATGCTTTTTGCTGGTGAAAACAAATTTTCTGTCAAATGGTGGAGATAATTTTCTGCACCAGAGCAAAGAGATTCACTTCTCTAGCTTTTCAGTGCTTGCAAGTTGTTTGAAGCATTATTTGTCAGTTGCCTGAGATAGAAATGGAAACCGTTAGAGCAAATAAGCTCCTAATTAAAAGAAGGAAAATTGTGGTGGGTGGGTATTGAAAGAGGAGAAGCCTAGCATACAACTGGGATTTTTGTGTACAGCTGTGTTGGATCTGCTAGAAAGAAACTCGTTATCAGCTTGCAAAGCCCTGAGAAAAAGGCTGCAAGTTTTAATTAACAAGCCCAAATCGGTGTTATCTTTTTGCTCTTCTAAATATTAAAAAGATTGACCTCTTAAGTTCAAGAAAACTAATTCTTTTGTATGGTTTGCTTTAAAAACAATGTTGAATTCGAAAATTTTAAAGAAAACATTATGTCATCTGGGCAAACTTTCCATACCAAATTGTTGAATTTAATGCAGTTTTATTCCAAGAAATGGTGAGTGTACAACTAGAAGGAATTGTATGTCATTGAATCAATACTCTATGTGAACTGGTAGTTGTGTAGCAAATAATTAGCTCAGAATTCAGTTCCTGCGCCTGTGTCTCAACCAGAAGACAATTTCTTTTGTCCTAATCAAAGCTCTAGCAGAAAAAATGAAAAGTCTGCTAAAAATCTTCAAAATAGTTTTGGAGATACATTTGATGTTCCTTAAGATGATAAAAAGGAATGAACATAAAGACTTGAATTAAGTATTTGCTTTATTGAAATCTGTCTATCCCCATGTCAGAAAGCTTTGATTTACTGTTAAATTGGGAAAAGAATTCACCTTATGACTCCTGATTATCTGGGGGTTTGCCACATTCTATCCCATCCTTTTTTCATCTTTCATATGGGTAAAAGCTTTTGTGTGGTATGAATTAGTAGGGGCTACTTTACTCTGATGCTCCTTTGTGTCCTGTCACCGTGCACTGTCTTACAAGGTAGATGTTGTTTCTTTCAAAGTTATAGCAACACAGTGTTAATTTAAACTTTAGGTTATTGTTGCAGTAACTCTTTCATATGGGCAAATGGTGAGAAGTATTGGAAATTGATGCATGTTATTTAGATAGTAAAAAATGAATGTGTTACAAACACTTTTAAGGCATTTTATCAGCTTATTCTTGCCCACAAACAGGAATTTTTAAAAGTCAGTTCTCACAGTTGGACTTAACCAGTTTAATGGTAATTCATGAGGATTTCTTCAAAGTCCATGCACTTGCTGTAATGAGCTCTAGCTTGGCAAATTCAGTTTGATCCAAGATCTGGCTGGTCTCGTTAAGGGATGCTGTGCTCTCCACAATGTTGTCTGTGCAGGTTTAGTGAGGCAGCTTTGAATGAAATTGTCTTTCATGCAGGAAGTGTATGGGGATATTCCCACCACATAAGTAAGGAATTGTGGACCCTCATTTGTTAAGCAGCATAGTGATAATGAAAGCGGACTTATTATTTAAACTCTTACAGAAAATGAAGTAGGTATTTCTACTTCTACTGTTTCTCATTAGCAATTGTTTTAGAATCTTACTTAAAAGGTGTTTTTTTTTTCTTCTGTTGTTTTTCTCCATTTCTGTTTTCTACTTCTGATTATATTTCCTCAAACTGAAGTCTAAAGGGTGCAGGAAAGTGTACACCAAAAGATTTTTGATAAACAAAGTGTTCATGTTGTTATATGACACTTTTTAGACCACAGAACGCTTTGCTAAGGGAGGAAGTAGTGTCATAAAGGGAGAAATCTTTTTCTAAAATATATCAGTTTTAGTCACAGATGATGTGGATATATATGACAATGACGGTCAAGTCTTGGGGTATGTATGTGGTGGTTTTCATTATCTGCTAAACATTAAGTTCCTCAGGTAATTGCAGCTGGTACCGTATGTGACTGGCAAAAGCAGTATCACAGTTCTATAGTCAGAACAAGTGAGTAATTGTAGGGTTTTTAATGTCTCCCACTGTAAAACAGTGTGTCATTACAGAGCTTACTAAATATGTCTCATCATGCGTTTATCTTTTCCTACTCTGTTGATCGACTCCTATTCTCCTGAGACACATTTAAATGTCATTTTATCTTTCAGTTGCAGAAATGCTGGTAGTTTATCCTAGAATGAAAATGACATTGAACAATATTTTGAAAATACAAGGTAGAAAATTTTCAAACAACTTTTTTTTTTGTTGATGTGTAGGCAAGTGGTTACTTCTAGTATTATCTGTAGTTGAATTCTAGTATTATCTGTAGTTGTTAGCTTAAAAAAAAAATCACATTGATGTGAGGGAATATTTGGAGAATAATGGCAGATCATCTTGTAAATTCATGTTTTAAATTGTCAAGGTAATGCATTGCTGCATTCCAAACAGTTGTTATGCCAGTTTTCCTTCTTTTAACTGCAAAAAATATTCAATATATTTAGGAAGGAAGAAGCTGAGCACACCATTATGCCTTAACAACAGATATATTCAATGACAGATGGCTATGCATGTTGAGTGTTGTTTTAAGCTATAATTGGATACTTATGTAAGTATGCTTAGTCAAATATGTGTAATTAAGCTATCTTGGTATGCGGGCTAACTTAATGGGTTGGTCCAGGGCTCAAAGACGTCAAAAGTAATGGTTATACTGGCTTTATCCTTGTTCTGTTTCAACACTTATCTAGACAAAACCCAAATAGAAGCATCTGCCGTTTCCAGTTATTGCTGTTTACTGCAAAGCTTACAAAATCAGATGAATACATAAATTAAATGAAGCAAAATACCATTGGAAGTTCTTGTCCGTTTAAAAATAAAACTTTAAGCCATGATATGCTTCTGAGTGCGAGGATGAAAACGAGCCACAAAACGGCATTAATTCTTAACACAGTTGGTAGTTTCCTTATTGTAATGAGGTATAATAGTAATGCAGAAATTTCTAATTGAAATCAGTAAGTTGGTGAATACCAGAGCCTTGAAAATAGATATGGTTGTCTGATTTCTGTTCTTACTGAGGAATATCCTGAATTAGTTAAGTACGGAAAACAAAATAGTCAATGAGCACAGGCTGTTTCTTCTTGATAACAAGTAAACCCAAGCTGCAGGTATGAGCACAAGTTTCCTGTGCTCATATGCTTTTGCTGTGATGTGGAAGGAGTGTTCTCCCTGTGAGGTAAGAAAGTCTTTCTGAGATCCAGAGTTGGCTGGAGTGCTGGGACCTCTTTATTTGGTCTCTGATGAGGTGGCCTGGCTCATGGCTTTTTATCCTAAGGGATTTCTTCTCTTAATTATTTTGTTCAACTTGGCACTGCTCCTACTCTTGTTGAGAGCAGAAAGCCTTCGTTTTCCATTCATACTGTAGCAAAAGAGAAAGCCAGGAACGTTAGAAGAACTGCTAATCATGTCAAACCAAGTTTGATTTAGTTCCTATATTAACCTGAAATTTGGCTTACTTTAAATTAGTTCTGAGTGTTGAACTGGTCAAAATCATGGTAATGGTGTTATGTTCTTGTATTTCTACTATGATAACTTAAAAAAATGAGTTTGTAATTACCATTATGTAACCTTTATGGACTTGCCCTGAAAAGCGAGCCTTGACACACATAGGCCAGGGTGTTTTCCATCATACAGTTAAGAATAAAGAACTCTTTTACCATCAATGTGATATTAGGAGATGTATAAAATTAGGCCTATTTGTTTTGGTTTTGTTTTTTTTTTTTAATTCTTGCATTTTTTCTTTGCACAAGTCATACCAACTTTGAACAGGAGCTATCTGTTGGCATAGTGATCTTAATAATACATGTATTTTATATTCTTTTCACATGCTCTTGTTCAGCAGGCTGGGTTTGCAGGAGGTATGATGATCACCACTTCCTTTTCTGCTGAGCATGATCATGCTCTCTAAAAGAGTGTTTGCTGGCTGCCCTACCCACAACTTGGTTCTTTACTGTAGGTACCAAATGAAGAGAAGCCTTTGCTTTTGGCTCTATACCTAATACCCAGAGAAATACAGGATTTTATATAGTTCCTATATTTGCGTCTCACTGCACGGATTTGCTGGCTCTTTAGAGCTGCTTTTCCTGGAGCCTTGTTTTCCCCAGGAACTCAATAAGGATGATAATGTATTTCTGAATTCTGTTCTGAGAGTGAGGTGCTTCATAATTAAGTGCTTTAAGTTCAGGCTTTCCAAGTCTTTTGCTGCATCTAGTCTGGGCCCTTGAGCAGTCACCTGGTGATGTCAAGTTGCTGGGCAACCGGGAGATGCAGTATTTTTGGAAAATACCAGTGTTCTTCCCCATAACTAGTCTCCCATGTTTTTATAAATTCTGACATATGGATTACTTTTTCATTTTTTTCATGTCTCATCAGTAAGCTTAAAATGTCAATTTTTAAAAAAAATGCATTTGGTTTCCCTCAAAATGAAAAGATTACACATGTACCACTTTTATTGCTGTCATATTTAAATTATGTCCTTGGTCAGAATATAAGTTGCAGCTTTAATCCTTGACCTTTGGCATTTCAGGTACCCTACCTTCTGTAGGTATCAATTTGCAAGGAATATTGTTTAATACAAATGATAAACTGAAACTAGGATTTTGTTTCTCTATTTGTAAGGTGAATTTTTCATGTTACCTTAACTTTGAGCTAGCTATGTAAAGAAAATAAGCCCTTCAATGTTTCCTGCAACTGAGTGTTGGCAGGCAATAATAATTAATTTATTCCATACAGATTATTCTTTCATTTAGAATTTTATCAGCATATGTTAAGCAAAAAGACTAGTGTTTTTCTATGTTGCTAACAATTGCTTTATAGGAAGACACTTGGATAGTGTGTGGCAAAAGAGGATTTTTAAGACTGAAAGAGCAACATGGAAAACATCCCATCATTATTCAAGTTCTGTGGTAGCGTATTTATATTGATTTAGAATGCCATTTAATGAGACTCTTTAGGATCATGAAACGATATGATGATTATGTAGTTTACTACAAAACTGTACCTGAAGTTGCCTTTTTTTGATAGGACATGTCTGAAAGTCCTTTTGAGGAATAAATCTGCTATGGCCTTTTAATAATGGTTATAATATGTAATGGTTATGATAACAGCTGAGTAATTTGTTTCCGTGATACCTATCTATAACTCCACTAATGACCTTCTGTGTTAGTCAAACCCCTTTATGTCCAACTCTTTCAGTATATGACGGGAATGATGTAATCCAAATGTTCAGAATCAAATACCATTGAACAGAATGATATACTGTTTTTCTGGATTTCCGGGAGTTCCCTCCACCATTAAGATGACTACTGCATAATTATTTTGTAACTAGGCTTTTTTCCTCATACTTTAGGGGCAGAAATAAAAAGTTATTTGAATGAATGTAACGTAGACTGTGATGTTGCATATAATTATTCTTCCTTGCAATCAGAGATTGTGCTTTACCATGAAAATAGCTTAGCACTTTTCTCATAATTTCAGGAGTAATCCCAGGCAATTTGATTTAATTTTAAACATATGGAGGGTTAGTGAGTGTACTTAACCTTTGAATCTGCATGCAGTGCTGTATACATCAGCACATAAGTGCAAGAAATGACAGTTCTTGTCTAGGTTGGGTAAAGTGACGGGGCAGAAAGGCTTGATTCTGTGTGAAACACCATCACTAAACTGTTCTTGCCCTAA
This sequence comes from Arenaria interpres, assembly GCA_013399435.1. NCBI lineage: Eukaryota > Metazoa > Chordata > Aves > Charadriiformes > Scolopacidae > Arenaria > Arenaria interpres. The sequence goes on along the minus strand of VXAK01012513.1, from coordinate 191,389 downwards.
TTCTTGCTTTAGATTAAATCACTCTGTGAAATGGGAAACCTAGAGCAGAACTTGTCCGTTGGGTCAAATTTCTTTCTTGCTGTGTGGTTTTTAAAGGGAAGCATCAGTCTTGAATGTTTTCTTAGGATCTTTTCATTAAATCATGCTTGAACCTGTTGCTTAAAAAATAAGCTTGTATGAAATTGCAACATCTATGATCTAAGGTAAGTGTTATCAGTTGAAGGCAAAATACCACAAAACATCTTGCATGTACCTGCTCAGAGGGAAAATTGTGAAGTACAAGCATTTTTTTGTGTATGTGTCTGTTCTAAACTGCTGTAAAAGGAACACCTAGTAATTTAAAATCCAAAAAAGAGAAAATTATTATAAGACAGGGTTTCAGCTGAATTTCGACATGTTATTGACAGCTGTCTTGCAAGTCAGTGATGCTCTGTGGTGTTGCGCCAGAGTGTATAGTGTATTGTAAGTGGGTAAAAACCCCTACTTTTACTGACTGCAGTATTGATAAAAAACCCCAAAAGAGTGGAAATTGGCTTCCGTCTGTTTCAAAAACTGATGTGGAGATTGGTGCAAACCAACTGTTGAAAAGCTTGAAGATCTGGATTTCAAAGGCTTGCACTCATTTAGCCATTTTTTTTTTTTAGAAGACCTTTACATATAAAAAAGGTGTTTTCATACTGAAATGAGACATCTGGTACCATTTCCATGAAATGGGAATCCTTCATTTATTCTCAAATAAACTGTATTTTTCCTAGTGTAGATACCTATTTCTCTTCTATTTTAAGCAGTGTTTTTCTGTGTGGTGTGTAACTAGTTGATAGCATTCTGTCCGTAAAGATAGCTACAGTTGAGTTGTCTTTAAAGCAACAGTGCTATCAATCACATTTACTTCACTGCTAGCAACATACACATCTGCAATATGATCTTTTCTCTCTTTTTATTTTCAAGAGATGCTGTCGGAAAGCTTGGAGAGTACTTTTCTTTTACCTGTTACAGGAGATTACGGGAGTACGTTGTGTGTAGTAATGGGTGTTGTGCAAGTTGCCTGTTAGAACAAGCAGCTTCTCTCTGTCTTCGGGTAAATGCTATTACAAGGCTTCTGCTTTCTCCGTGGTGATGTCTGAGAATCAAAGAACGGAAGGTTCTTTTCTTCATGCACTGTGGGAAAATGTTGCATTGTTTCAACACTTTGAATGGTTTTAAATGTTATGCAGTAGGTGACTGTAGTTTAGATCTGTGTTTCTGTTCACACACAGAAACGGAAAAAAGTTAACTTTGACATCAGACATCCTCCATTGCGGATTAGGGACAGCAAACCTGCTAGAAGCTTGTGCACAGCTACTGAACCAGTCTCCCAATTCAGCTGCTTGTGTTTTTTCTGTCCCTTTCCTCCTGAGGTCGAGAAAAATCCCAGGTCTCATGTTCTTATTCACGTTAAAGAAATTTGAGATCACACTCACCAGACCTCCTGCGTAATACTTCCACTTCCGAGAATGAGATGAGAATCAGAGACTTGGTCCCAAGCCTGACTTTTTTTTTTCCTGAATTGCAGAATGTGTGACTCTGTCCGCAGTGATTTCCCTGGAGTGTAACTCATAGATACCTAGCATGTGAATGGCAGATAATACATTAACTACTTCTTCGGGCATGAAGAGTGTGCAAACAGGCTTAACCAATGAGAGTAGCAAGCAAAAGCAGACTCCGTTGTGTCTGGATGTTAGACTTATTTTTTTCTGTGAAACATCTATTCAATTGCTTACTTGCTTTCTTATGTACAGTGCCTTTGGAGCTGTTACTTTTTGAAATGAGAAAGCTTCCTTTGTGCAGACCCTCTGGTTATTTTTCCCCCAGAAGACGAAGCCACACTTGTCAACTATGGGCAGTAGTGACTGTGGCCTTAACATAAATTGGTTGGCTGGATTTCCCTAGTAATAAAATATCTTGCTGTTGATATGGTTTTGTTGTTCTGGTTTTTTTTTTTCCCGACCTTCCAGTTTTAAAGGGAAACTGAGGACTGAGATTTAACTCTAGTGATTTGGATGATTAGCTTTCCTTGAGCACAGTATTAAGAATTGACTGTATAAAACAAACAAAAAAGTTTCTTTTCAGAGCATCGTGGCTTAAATATGGAAGCAAAGTTTAGGGTCAGCTTAATCCCACTGTGTTCCTTCCATGAGCACACAAGTGGCTGCTGAGAACTCTTTCTATTTATACTTAGTGACAGATAAGATCTGAAGCAAAACCTTAGCTTTACTAAGGTGTAAGGTACTGGACCTTCAGTCTCTGCTGTCCCCCCTGGTGTGAACAATATTATTTTTTGTTGAAGGAAATACGGATGTTTCTTTTCTCAGTGTTAGTTTTATCAATTACATATGTTCTTGGATATGAACTTTTCATCCTTGGCAAGAGGGTATTGAAAGAAAACAAATGCTACTCCTGTTTTGCTCCTACCTTCCTAGACAGAAGAGGCACCAAACTTTTTGGGAATGCATTCCTTACATCTTCAGACAATCTTTTGTTCTGCTGTTGTCTATAGTTTTCAAACAGTTAGAAATGTCTGCACTAGTTTTGACATGGTCAAAGCTCTTTTTTTTTTTTCTTCCTTTCAGTAAATAACAAAGAAAACCTTATGATTTTGAGGTTGCTATCTGGTTGCTATGAATGTGAGGGAGAAAAACATGCTGTTTGTATTTCCCAGTGCAGTTCATCTCTATTTAAAAAGAAAAAAGTACTATGTTTCCATAAGAAAAAACAGAACCACCAAAAACTAGAACAAATACATGTCCTGAACAAATGAAATACTCTTTCAGGTGCCATGCTAAATTAGCTGGGGCAATAAAGAGACATTAAAAGCCTGAATCCATCCTGCTGGGATTTAAGGTTACTTTGAATGTGGGTTTAAAAGCAAAACCAAAAANCCCAAACCCAAACCCCTCAACAAAAGAACAGCCCCCCCGCAAGAAACCCCCAACAAACCAAAAAACAACCAGCAAAACCTACAACTCCACAACTGTTGAAAATATATTTTGGTATTTAAGCATTTACTTTGTTCTAGGTAAGCGTTACCCAAACCTTCTGTTTAGATAAACAAACACCTTTGCTGTCACAGTCTTTGTTTTTGATCTTTCAGGCTGTATGCTGTGTTGCAGCTTGTGGAGTTTTAAGTTAAGGCAGGAATATTGTCTATGCAGCCCAGAGAGGACTTTTTATTTAATAAAATCATAGATTTTTGAAAAAATCTGTATTTATTCTTTTTCACAAATTCCCCAGTGTTCCTTATCCCAGTACCTGGTTATGGAAACCCTTGTGACTTGCTTGATATGTTTCTTGTCATTTCTTTATTCTTCTTAATATATGCTTTTAAAAGAGAAACTCATCCATTTCCTCTCTAAGTCATCATAGGGATGCACTCATTTTTCACATAAAAGCCTACTTGTAGGAATGTTTGGAAATGTATGCAGGGATCCTTTAATCTTTTTTTTCTTTGTGAATACCTTTCTTTTATTCTGAAAGCCTTAATTCTGTGATGACGACTTCACACTTTTCTATTTCTTTAATTGCTTATCAGACTGCATTCATACCAATGCTGTGCTTTTTAAGCATATCTACACAAAGCCAAAGTAAAATTAGCTCTAAATATTGCTGCCACTACCAGTCCAGCAGAATGAAGTATTTTTTTTTCCCCTCCAAACATAAATTTGTGCTTCATAAAATGTTACTTTAGCATATTTAGTCCAGACACCATGTTTGGGTTTATGCTTAACTGGCTTGGGAAGCAGGTGCGACGTTAGGAATAAGAACGTATGAATATACATCTGGTTTTGGTAAATAAATGTACATATTTTATGCTTTCAAGTTAGCTGAGGATGGAAAATAGAGTAAAATTTTTGCTGTTAGATGAAAATTATGGCCATGTAGGTGTTTTTCTTTAACATTAAATGAAAACATTTGCATTACAGATTAATTTTTGTGCAAAGTTTAACAGTATGATGGAGTTAATACTAACTCTTTGAGCAAAGAGACTTACCAGAACTTGCTGCTGGTTCTGTGTATGGGATGTGGTTTTCTGCGTAATGCATATAATTGTGCAACTTTACAATAAGATCTGCGCTTTGATGAACCTGCAAAATATAATAATTTAGAACATTTGTTGCAATTTGGGACACCATGACAGCCACGGTTTGAGTCAGACTTTTCAGAGCTCGTTTAGCTCCCACACCTTTGGTCATTAGTTGATGAATTTATTAAGGTAGAGTTCTAATTCTTCATAAACTCTAAAACCATCTTTCACAATCAGCCTTACATTTTTAGTGAGGGAAGAGTCACCATATGTGCATTGGATTTTAGAAACTCAAATAGTCTGCAATCTGATGGAATCCTTGTGAAGGATGCTGTGTTACAGGAGGGCTGAAGGTAGGCATCCATTGCTCTTCTGTGTTGCCATGTGGCTCAGGCAGAGCCTGAATATAGAAAGATCCTTAGGTGGAGAAATGATAGTTTGTCTTGTTTCTGCTCGATAGAGGTTGGTGATTTATTTTGAAGGGGGCTAGTGATTCAGTCCTGGTGAATTCCAGCATCTACAGAAGCTGAACATTGCTGCCACTCAAGGACACAAGGTAACTTCTGATAAATCTCCAGTCTCAGTTCATCAGGATTAAGGGAACATTCTCATAGGCTTATCCTGCGGTTGAAGGAAGAGGAACACAAGATGTCATGTTGCCTTTGAAAGTGCCCATCTCTGGTCTGGAATAGTTGAGTATTATAGGAGCACAGTTCTTTGAAATGTGGAGGAAAATCTTTTTTCTCCTCTCTGCTCCTGAAGGGAATTGACCAATTGTTGCCTGCACCATCTGCTGTTGTGCTGCTGTTTGTCAAAGAACGTAAGTGAAGGTGCCTTGTTCTTCTAATCCATGTGATACTTATTTTGGATGTGAGGTAAGTGATCCTGTGTGGAATCACCATCCTTGGAAGCATCATAGGCTGCTGAGTTCAGGCTGTGAATACCATGGTCTAATTCATGTGGGCTCTGCCTTGAGCAGGGATTGGACCACGTAACATTCTACGGTCTCTTCCAGCCCGAATTGTTCTGTGATGCTATTAACTTAATTTTCTCATATTTTATATATGCCTGTGTTTTGTTTTTTCTTTGCCATTTTACTCTATATGATGTTAGTCAAATTTCTTGTAATGATTGTGAGCAGCAGGTTTTTCTTCTTTGTCAGTCTTATGGCCATGTCATGCTCTGTTTTCTCTGCTAACACCTTATTCTAGATCTTACATAAAGTTGCTAGAAAGATCAGTCACCTTCAAAGACATGTCAAATGGGTAGTCTTTTTGAGAATCTACTAAATTAACACTGGGTTGACTCTTACACTGCTCTGCACCTTTGGCATTTGCAGCAATTACACCTATGAAAAAAAAAATCTAACTGAAAATACAGTTAAATGAGCTTGGAAAGCTTACACTTGCCTTGCAAATAAATGAAGGCAGTACGTGCAAGGCAGTGGGGATTAAAATTCTTAACCTTTTACAATATTGAGAATAATTAATGTACAAGTCAAATTAACAAGTGAGATGGAAGGCTGTTAAAGTGGTTCAATATTCAAGTAGTATACAGTTTGGGAGTAATGAATAGTTCAAAATGGAAAGCTGTGGTGACTGATGCCTGGTATTAGAGGTCAAAGGAACAAGATTTCACACAATTATCATGGGAGAAAGTGGTTCTTTAGTAATAGTAGCAAATGGCATATTGTTCAGTTGAATGTCGTGCTGTAGGGTTTGGCTCAAAAACATTTGGTTCGTAACTACTGAAAGCACCACAGCAAGGTCCAGTTTATTTAATTTTAAATTATACTGGACTGTTGCTGTAGTAAGTGCTATATAAGAATGCCAGCCCTAAACTCTAGGTACTGTTTACGCAGTTTACTGCTATGTTTCTGGAGAAGCATGCCAGCTGCTCATAACATAAGAATTGCTTTAATGAATGGTCTATGCGGGAATGTGATGGTGTTAATTTAAAGTTTAGATGTATTTGCTTGCACCTAGTGTTCCCTGAATGTATGTGTTGTAACAACTACTGGGAATTTGAAAGCTGCTAAACATAAATTTTGCAAATTATTTCTGCAAAGCGTGATATTTCTAGTGGAAAAGACAATGTGACCTTGGGGCTCTTTATTTTGCTGATAATTGTACCTGTAGTCTATATAAAGAACGAAAAAGAGAATGTCATAATAGATCTAAGCCTTTCTGGACCTATGTTCAGCACAAGCCAATTTCATACAATCCTGTGCAATTATAGCCTCAGAAAAGTCACTGATGTCTGTATGAAGCTTTTTACCTCACATTTCATATCTATTGGGAAGCTGAAGCTACCATACTTTTAGAATGTAATGAAACATTGCATCTATTTAAAGAAATCTTGATTTTATCTCAATGTGTGAGTTACAATCACATTTGTACTTATATTTTCTAGTCTCACATGTTTTTATCAAAATTAAACGGCATTTCTTAGCACATGCAAATATCTAGTGGTCTCTTGAATATTTTCTTTGCTTCTTAAAATCTTTCCTCTTTTTAGGTTTCTTCAAAAATTGAGCTAGATTCTTCGAAATGTTTATCAAAGCTTAAAAAGGTTTTCTGTGAACGTGGAATGCTTGACAGCGATGTAAAATATTGTGAGAAACTTTGCTATAATGTGGTCTGCAAGTGAAAGCAGTTGGATGGTGATGGGTTACAGACTGTTTAACCCTCAGTGGAGCAGCTGAAAAATTGTCAGAGAAAAATATCTTTAAACCTGCAGAGGTTGTTTTTGGAAGAGATGGCCCTCTACAATCTGATTTCTTAAAACAAGGTAGGAATTTCTAGGAGCAGAGCGGTGCAGTGTGAGATAGAATTGAAGTAAAGATGGGTTTGAAATCTTTCATTTTCTTTAGAAACTGTTTATCAAGCAAAAAGACAATTTAAAAAGCATATCATTTGTACCTCAGGTGAAGTTGTTATTTCCATGAAAAGTAAAAAAAAAAAAGTCAAAAAAAGTATAATACTCTCTTCTAGCATTGCAGCTATAAGTAATGACCTAATTTTTCCAAATTAAAATGAAAGAGTAAAAGAGATCATGTTCCATAGGCAGTGATCCGTAGTTAGATCTCAGCCCTTTGGTAGTTTATTTTGTGGAAGTAATAGGTTAGACTAATGGAGATATTTCTTAAAAATATTAAATAAGAATATTTCATAAACATTTGTCTTATATTGGCATTGGAAAATAAACTGAAAAGGCTTCTGGCAATTGTTTTATGTCCTGAAAGTGTTGGGACAATTGCAGGGATAGAATATCTAACTCATAAAGCAAGATATGCATTTTAATTCCTAAGCTTATTCCTTTTGAAGTTGAAAAAAAAGTCAAACTGTTATATATTTATGAATCTTATTAAACATATTAATAAATAGCTTCGAGGTGTTTCATTTTGTTTCAGTAAAGCTTGTCTTCATTACTGAATGTCAAGGTGATTTATAAAGGAATTGAAAGTTGTTACACCAATTTGACAAATTGGGATGCTGACATATGGAGAAGTGAAGTGATTTAGCAAAGATTACTCAGCAGACTAATGGAAAAGCAGGAACAGGCTTTGATGTTGTCATTCTGGGTCACTCCAGTCCTATTATCATTGGGCAATACAATCAAATGTGAAGGATTATAGAAGTTTTATTATGTGATACTGTTTCTCCTTTCCTGTGTTCTTAATGTGGGTCTATGTAGTTTAACAGCTGACTGACACATATATACATTTGCATTTGCTTATGTAACATTACATCTTATGTATCTTCTGCTGGTAACATTTTTGTTTCATAAACCAAGCAGGAAAGCAGCTGTCATGCTTTTTGCTTTCACCTGTCCTTTACAGAGTTTAATAATGATTATTATCTAAAGGTCTCTACTTAATTCCCAAAGTTTTGTAATTTTGAAATCCATGGAAATGAGAACGTAGCTCTAAATTCACCCCAAGCACTGAGCTTTTCCTTTGAAATCTGGATGTTCATTCTTAAAGTTTAGAGGTGTTAGAAGTGCGGATTCACATTCATGGTTTACATAAATGGAACTATCAGTTATGTCTTCCAAATTGTTCAGAAGAAATAGGTATTATTTTTGTATTTAGAATTTCATAGGAATGTTTTTTAATTAAATTGGATTTTATAAACATTGAACAGTAATACCAGTGAAGTGTGTGTGCGAATGTATTAATGACTTGTCTTAAATGACTGCATCATCACACAAGACCTTTCCTCTTAAGTATTATAGACCTTTCAAGATGGAATTTTCATTTGTGTTTATATCTAGTTTAATTTCTTCTTGAAAAAACTTAACTACTCAGTCTTCTCCAAGAATACAAATCTGTTCATGTAGCGCACTGGAGATATAACAGATCTTAACCTCTATGAGGCAGTACTTCCTTCCATCTAGCTGCAGATTTAGAATTTAATTGATCTTATGCAGGCGTGAGTCGACTTCTCAGAGGTAAGAGAGAGTTAAAGTCAGCTTGTAAACCTCAAACTTTTCTGAAGGTTGCATCAGGGAGATAGTTTCAAGAATAAACAAGAGTGAATTATCTGGCATGAATAAAGCAACTGTCTGCATTATGCACAGAAACGAGGGTGTAAGGCTTCAGGAAAGTAGGTTGGCATTTATGGAAGAGGAGGGAACTACAGGATTCCAGAAGGGCTTGGGAAGTTTGAATTTAATTTCTTTGGGGATTTTCCCTGAAGGCTACTGGCAGACTCACAGTGTTCTGGGGTGGAGGAAGATGAGCTGAAGAATTTTTCAAGAGTAAAGAGGGGTTAGAAAGTCAGGATTACTTGGGAAATTAATGTTTCGTTTGGAGACATAGCCTTCTGTGGGAAGGGTCGGTTTGGACTGTAGGGAGGGAGAAATGTGTTGCAGGAGCTGAGCTTGGGTGGTGCCGAGCATGTGCTCCCGAGCCCGAGGTACAGCTTTCCCGCAGCCCCTTCGCTGAGCAGGCAGCTCAAGTCGGTGCCACACACGGGTGTTACTCTGAAGAGAAAGAGCATAACGCTGCTGTTGTGAGCACTGAAGTGTGAGGGTTCCAGCGTGGATCTTACAGATCAACAAAATACATTTGTAGAGGAAAAGGGAAATAGCATTATAGTTTCCAGTCACTTTGAAACCTAAATATTGAGACTGCCCAGACATTATTGGGTAAAATAAATAACTGTAACTGAAGTCAGCAAATTCTGTGTAGAATCCTGGATAGTAAATAATTATTTCTGTCTTGCTATTACTTTGTGTATTCAGAACTCATAATATTCGTGTTGTTTTGTCTGACTTATTTTCTTCAAAAACCAGCCTTATCTCTGGGAGGGACAACATGGCTTCCCCTGTGCTTTATTTTTTTCAAATAGTAAGTGGTAATAAAATAAACCTTCCATCTATCTACGTGGAAGCAGTGACACAGCCACCACAGCTTGAGTTTACAGCTCCTGTTTTGCAAAGTCTTTGTCCTATGAGTTTAGTCAAGTAAAATTGCTTTTAATGGTATAGATTGAAAATGTGAAAGGAAAGGAGAAAAGAACCTTCAGAAAGTTAATCCTCCCAACCTCTGTGATATCTTAATTTTTTTGAGCAGCGTGACAACTCATCGAGAGGAGTATGCTGTTTTATGGCATTGAAAATTAAATATCCTGCCCTTATACTTCTTTCTGATTGTTGCAGTATAAAATGGGAAAGTTGATTAAGAAATTTAGAGGTTCTCATACAAGCTGTTAAAAAAAAAAAGAGATTTGCATCTCACATTTGTGGCCTTTGTTTGGCATTCAGCATCATTCTGAAGGACAGGCAGAGAAACTAAGATGAAAGAATGGTTCCCACAACTCCAGTAGTGAACATTCCTTAACAGCAAGCTTACACAAAGACTGTAAGCAGCACTTGTTAAAAAAGAAGTTAAAAACTAGTCCAGTTTTAACATCTGGAAAAGCAAAATGAATAATGGCCAGCTGCCAGCCATAACTCTAATTTTTTTTTCCTAGTTCAAGCAAAGTATTTCTGTTGCTTTGCACTCAACTTGTATTGCATTAGCATATGTTTAATCTCTCTCATGCCACGAAGCTCACAGAAGTGCTACAAAATACTGTGACAGAAAATTAGTAGTAGTAGACATGTTATCCTTGAGTAGCTTTTGGTACAAAAGCCCAATTGGTAGTGATCTGCTGTTTCTTATCTTTAAGAGGGCATGTTTGATGTGAAATCCTGAAAATCTAAGGTGCATTTGAGATACAAAGTTGCGGTGATGTTATAAACAGAAGTGTAAGTGCAGCTTCTGTTGCATTGTTCATAGCCCTGTGTTGAAGGGAATGTTACGTAACAGCAATCAACTTCTAGGTTTTTTTTTTTGGGTTAGGAACTGGTTTTGTGTGTGGGTTTTTTTTCCTATTTGGAAAATGCGAAAGAAACACCAACATACTTGATCAAATAAAGAAAGAAACCATACTGGGCAACAAAGATATCCCTTAAGACAGTTCATAGTCCTTAGGGGATTTGTGGGTTATGTATGACTTCTCTCCATTTCTTCTTGTGGATTAGAGTGTAATCACAGTACTGTATGTAGCACTGAAGTAGTGTCTGTACCTAGGCTAAGCCTTTTTGTCATCCTTTTTTCTATTAGTATATGGCTTAATGTGCCTAGGTTTCAAAAGAGAAGGCTTAGGATATTCTCCTTTGAGCTTTCGGTAGCTGAAGTAACAAGGCAGCTCTTTGGAGGGTGTTTTGAACAATGAATACCACTCAGTAACAAATTGGACTCTAGATGTAGAAAATTCTTCTGTGAAATTTTAATTGACATATAAAAGAACAATAAAAAGAAAATTGCTAGTAAAAAGAAAAATCAAAACTTGTGCTCTGACACTTCTCATTTAAGGTACATCTTGAAGCAGTGGTAATCTTTCCTGAGACAAGTATGACGTTGGATCACCTGGAGGAGAATGAAATTTGGTGTTGCTTTTTCTGGACTTAGTAATTTATTCAAGAAAAAATAATTGAAAAACTGTAATAATAGGTAGTTCTTGCTAGCTTAGATTTCCAAAATGTGAGGTATTAAACGTGGTCTAAAGTTGCGGCAGGGGAGGTTTAGATTAGATATTAGGAAGAATTACTTTCCTGAGAGGGTGGTCAGGCACTGGAACAGCCTGCCCAGGGAGGTGGTGGAGTCACCATCCCTGGAGGTATTTAAGCAACATGTTAGATGTGGCTCTTCAGGGCATGCTCTAGGGCCCGAGATTATTGGTTTGTGGGTGGGGTTGATGTGGTGGGGTGTTTTGTGGTTTGGTTTGTTTGTTTGTTTGGGGTTCTTTTTTTTTGATTTTTTATTTTTTTTTTTTTTTTTAAGATAGGACTGGATGATCTCAAAGGGCCCTTCCAACCATGGTGATTCTGTGATTCTATGTTAAATTAGGTGATAACATTTGGCATGTAGTTTGTCTATAACAGATGTATTAAATAGTTAAGCTTGCATTTAATGTGAGTTGGTTTTGGAGCAGAAATGTGAAAATTCAGGGGCTATAAAATGATAAATATAGAAACATAAGATCAAAGGGAAATAAAAACAGAGGAAAAAGAAATGGGTATCTTAAAAATATTTTTTCCAAATCTGATAACACCCTAAAGATTTCTCTCCAGCCTAGATAAATGGGAACTGTAGATATGTTTGAGAAAGTAAACAAGAATTTTAAGAAAGTAAACAAGAATTTTAAGAAAGTAAACAAGAAGTTTGTGTTTATAAAGTTGTTGCAGTGAGTTAGTAGCTTATTGTATAATCTTTTAAAAACCCCACAACCTCTTAATGATCATTTTTTAATAACAAAGTATTCAGCACAATAGAAATCTCACATGGTAAGTGAATGTCACTGGAAACGCTTCTGCTTGCCTGTAGTCTCTGGTAGAGGGAATCAATATGAAAAAAACCTGGCATAATTGTCATGTGTTATAAGTAAAGTTGTCTTGGAGAACTACAAAATATTTCATCGAAGTAGACTTATTAGTATTCAGTATCATCAATCATTTCACTTAATCTTGGTTTAGCAAAAGGTTTATATACCACGTTAACATTTAACACAGTATGGAGGGTGAAAAAGGAACTTTAAAACATCTTTGATTTAAACTGCGAACAGCGTAGAGGATCTCAGAATGCAGGAAAATACGATGCGTGCAACTCAGAGCAATGCAAATGAATCATTTTGTAGTTTTATTTATAGCTGTTGTACACTTTTATTTTGCTGTTTCATTTGACCAAATGAATTGTGGTTTTAATTTCCTTTCTCGTTTTTATTCAGTCTTTCAAGATGCTGGTGACATTTTAATTTGACTATGTGCTTAATATTTGAAAACTATAATTAGAGGGAAACCCACACTAGTGATAAAGACTGAAGGCAATGCTACTTCAGAATAGCTGCTTGGATGTTCATGAACAGATGGTCTGACCCTCTAAGGGTAATTATATTATGATCCTAATTAATATCAACAAGACTAACCTGTTACTGACTCAAAAAGTAATTTCAGGTAGAGATTCTTTGGTCAAACTTAGATTTTTTTTTTTTTCTTCTTTTTTTTCTTAGTATTTCGTTCTTGGGTCACATCTGGATATCCGTATGCTCTGTGTGCAGTAGGGCAGCTTCAAAAGATGAGACTGTAATCACATGTTGGCAAAGTTGACCCCAGTTATTGCCTTATGTAAGATCACAGGACTTGCAGGTGACCTCTTGAACTGAGGAGTCCAGCTCTTTCTCTTCTCTGCAAACACTTAACACTTATCCCATTTCTGTGTTGTATTCCACTGCTCATGTCAATGAGTTTTTTTCCCAATGTATATTCAGTAATTCAGTAAGTCAACTTTTTAGTAATTTATTACTCTTTCTGTCTGTCACCAGGAAATCTTTATCATTTTAGTCTAAGGTCTAGGTTAAATTAATTTAATCTCATTCGTAAGTCGTAAGGAATTTTTTTGACCATTTCTGTTAAGAGTTTACTTGTCTGATTTGTTTGGGGCTTCCTTCTGTTTGATCCTTCTGAAGACTAGTTATACATTTGCTGTTAGGACTTCATTTCTCCAAATATTAATGCACAAATGCTGATTGTTTTTTTCATTATACTGCAATTTTTAATTATGTCTATTGGGAAATTTAACTGTTACAACTCAAATGTCAAAATACCATGTAAATTACTGCTTCCTGTTGGACAATGACAGTTTTGTGCGCTGAAAAATCTTAAGGTATGATGGTCAAAATATGAGCAGAGAAAACAAAGTGAAAGCAAATATTTAATGTGTATTTTCATTTAAATAACCGCCACTCTGTAGCTCTGGGGTTTTATTTTTTTTTTCATCTTTGCTTTTCCTTTTCTTTGGTCAAGTGTTATTAAAGAGATGACATGAAGTAAACATGGTTGTAGCTCTGAATATGTATTTCCTTTATTGTTTATTGTGTCTGTTTTAGTCTGGAACTCTGCAAAACTCGTAAATGGTGTAACATAATGTCTGGTCACATTAAGCACTCCAGTTCTGTGATCTAATAACTACTTCTAGCTGTGAATGAGAGAAACTAGAAATGAAATGCTGTAAATAATCAGGCCCCTTGAGGATCCAAGACATTTTTGAAGAAAAAAGAGCACTGGGTCATTATTGGTTTCGTAATCTTACTGTCATTTCTAAATATGCCAAATATAATAGTTAAACAAAACAAAATGTGCTGAAGTACATTTTGTACATTTCAGGTGTTTTACAGAATGAGAGTGAAAAGCATTCAGCTAAGCATATGGTTACATTCTTAAACTAGTAATAATAAATATACTGAGGATAACAGCAACTTCCAAACAGTGAGAGAAAAAATAATTTCTGTATCTATCCATTTTGTACACACATAGCATAAATAATTTTGTTTCTTTGATCTTTGTTTAAATCTAGTTCTAATGCATATTCCTCTTTTCTAGAGCTGCAAAATTCCACCTGCTGCTGTTTCTTTTCACTTGTCTTATGGTGGCTGTTAGGAAGCAAGCTTCTGATCTTTGAGCTTTAGATAAGAGGCCACATCAGCTGTTCCTGTTTGGTAGCTTTTGTCTCTTAGCAGAGACTTGTTCACATTTCTTCCACAGCTTTCCAAAAATCTCTCTTAGGTTCAGTTTCCTAGCTGTTCTAGTGTAGTGGGAAATTTGATTTTTTTTTTTTTTTATTGGATAGGTGAGATGAGAACAGAAGAAGAAAGTTATTTGCTTTTTGTTTCTATTCCCATTTTCTTCTACCTTTTTTGTTTGTTTATAATTCAGTGCTTTCTGTTGCTCTTTGGTTTTTTTTTTTCAGACTTATAGTAGAATGCTCATACTTGAGAAAAAAATGGTGAAAAAAGTTAACTTATGTACATTGCAAAAAGAGGGACTAATTGTGTACTTAAAACAGGAGATCTTTGAAAATTAGATGGCAGTTTAAATGGCAGACTATTTCTAAATGTGAAAAACTTAATTTTTGAGGAATGATGACTAGTAACTGTAGTTGGGAAGTGTGAAACTTGAATCTTCATGTTGGTATTTATGCAAATGTCCTATCTCAGCATAAGAAGCTGTTAAATTCTTATATTTAAAACTTGGAAATGCCTATATATAATTTGTTAAAATCAAACAACATTTCTGTAATATGCGTAGAATTTTTTTTGTCTTCCTTTGTGTTTTAAAATACCCTCTATTTTACTGAAGAGCTCAGTTAAGGCTAGGAATTGATTTGAATAGCTTTCATCTCTCTTTAATTTCCCTGGCCTTTGTATTTCCCTGAAACTGAAGTAAAGTTTTGATTTGAAGTGCTATAAGTATTTAATGATGCACAGGCTCTGAATCGATGCAGTGTGAGTGCACCTGAACCACATGGATGGTAATGGGTGGAATGTGCCTTTCCAGGATCACATTGTTTGGCCACCTGCATATTACTTATTTGCTACTTATTTTTGCAGTGAAAGATTGTTGCATCCTGACAATGTCATATCATGTTTTCCATTCTCCTTTCATACTCTCTGTCAAGGCAATAACATTAATTTGTGTCCATTTGAATAATACTTGTTGTCACATGGAAAGAGATCTTGTGACAGGCATGGGCTCTGTTTAGCAAAAACAATTTTAAGAAATGGCAATTTTGAGAGACTTCATTTCACAGGAAAGAAACAGAGCGGCCAAACAATTCAATCCTGCTATCTTTTATTTCAGTTTGACCATTTGCTGATGGATTAGGAGTATGATAAATCTAATTAACTTTCCATGGTGCAATCTAAATGCTCCATACATGCAATGCTCAAACTTTGTCTCAGCTTCTGATTGCTGACTTTTTGTTTGAGTGATTCCAAGCTCTTTGATGCATCTTTGTGCTTACTGCGGGACCGTTGTACATGCCTGTTATTTTGGCTCTGTGCTCTGATGTTTCACGCAGAAGAAATGAGCTTTTCCCGGAGCAGCCACCACTATTTTTAAATGCACCCTGCAGAAGGGCTGGGGCTGTTCTAGTTGCCCACAGTCTTGAGGGTCCCTTCTGGCAGTTGCTGAGCCACCTGGGACCAGCCCAGGGCAGGCTGTGTCCTCTCCTACATAGGGCACCCTGTAGCCCCCACCACCAAAATCCTGCTGGTTACACCCAATACAGTGACCTAACACTAAAGAGATTCCAGCTGTAAAGATGTCACTGCAAGAGAGCATGTCAAATTGATAAAAGAGGGGTGAAGAGGAGGTAACATGGTTAGACTGTGACCAAGGCTGCTGCTGGGGCTTCCCAGGCTGGAATTGCTGGTGTAGTACAGGTCAAAGATCTTCCTCTTAATTAGGTGAAAGATTGAAATAGTGTGCAGGCACAATTGGATAATTCTAAGAACTATTAAAAAAAAAAACCACCCCAAAGCACTCTCCCAACCGTCTCCCTAAACCCTAGCAACCTACCACCAGACAAAAATGCCTGCACTTAAAAACATTAAAATTTTTGCATTAAGCTGAGATGATCAAACAGGAATAAAATGATCTTAGTAAATTATTCAAGGTCAGCAGGTTGTCTACCCATGAAAATGCAAATGCAGCCCCAGGAAGTATCGGCCCTATGTTTGTTCTTGTTTTTTTTTTTCTACATAAGTGTGAATGACGTAAGCCTGTTTTCTCGGCATCCTTCTTAATGAAAAATGAGCACAAAGAATAATTGAAATAGAGATGAACAAGGACCATAACCAATTTCATCTTATGGGGAGACCAACGGTTTGTCTATCTAATGTAGAAAGCACAAAGCACAAGAGTGGATTTGATTAGGTTTTACAGGTAGCTGTGTTTAAGTACCACATAAAAAAACCCCTGTTTGTTTAAACTAGAAACCAATATTGGTACCAGTTTTTCATATATGAGGGAGCATACTCAAGAGGTAGAACTAACAAAAACCCTGCTAAAGCAGGGTTTATAGATAGGAGGTCCATACTGCAGCTTGCTGGCAGTCTCTAAATTGTATTCATTTTGAAGTGACATTGTGGCCAAACAGCCAAATATTAGCACATTATCAGAAATTATTACAGTGATGTTAGTCTAGTACCTAATTACTAAGGGACAGCAAGCAGGAAGCAACTGCGTAGCCTTAAGCTCCATCCTTTTATATCTAAAAGAATTTGTAATTGGGAAGATGAAGTGCTTAACATATAGACTAAGGGACATTCTATATTTCCTAAGTATAGGAAAATATTTCTTGTGATCTACACTGGAAGCCCCTGAGGAGAATTAGTCACTGCTGAATAAACCATTCTGCAAAGTTTGATGGAAATGTTTTAATCAAGTCTATAACGCTTCAGCTTGTCTTTTCAATAGACAATAATAGCTTAGAAGTTGTCCTAGCACTTTTGTCATCTTTTTCTGCCAAGATTTTGTAAATGCCAGCTACTGCAAACTGTACAAGAAAATCTGTATATTCATCATTGTTTTCACTTTTCATGTCAAAAAGTGCTTAAAACCATCTAAATCAGGCCAACCTACTTCCAGATGTCTTTGTTCCACCTCTGATAAATGGACAATGATAAATAATAAATACAGGAGCCTAAGCTGGTCTGTCTTCCTCTGCTCTTTTCCAGAGTGCTAAAGGAGAAATCTCATTAGGAAAGCCTAGCAGGAGCTCTGCTGTACTTATCTGATGATCCTTCACGTAGTCTCACTCCTCTGGGCCATTTGGAAGGTCAGGAGCAAAGGGTGAAAAACATGAGTTTTCAATATACATAAGCACAGCTGGAATCTGGCACAATTTTGTCAGTGGAAGCATAATCTACTTTCTGTGTAGATATAATTACGTTACTTTTCATGGAATCATAGAATCATATGGGGTTGGAAGGGACCTCTGGAGATCATCTAGTCCAACCCCCCTGCCAGAGTGGGTCTACCTACCTTTTGCTTTTATTGCACCTGCACAGCTTTTCTTATCCCCTCCAAGGTTTTATTACACGTAAGAACCTGCAGAAAATAATTCTGCAAGCCAGCTCTCTTTAAAGGAGGGAAACGGGATTTATGTGCTTGTGTACTTTATTTATGAGGGGTTATTTTTTTTGGCCTTTGAGTCTTAAGTAGTTCACCATTGTTGCTTTTTTTTCTTTTGGTTCATTTTTCTACTTCTTGGGATTACAGATCGGTTCTAGTGCTTGAGAAATCCATAGTAGTAGCTCTGAATTTATTCCTGTGGAACACACAAATGTTTTGGGAGTAGTCAAACCATTTTAGCCATCTGACTGTCACTTGATAACTTAAGCTTTAACCTCAGTTCATCCAGAGATGTTTTGCATTAAGGGACAGGATGCCTTAAGTCCGAATCCTGCTGTTGATTCAAATGAGGAAGAGTTACACAGGGAGGGACATTGAGAGTGCGGGGAGGACGAGAGCTGTGTCAAAGTAATAGCTGCCTTAGTTCACATCATATCATGAAGTTTCCACACCTCTTCTAGCTGTCTGCTAGAAAGGGAAACAGGTGCTATACCCTAATGCATGCATGTTACTTGTCCATCTTGTGCTTAACAGGTCTTTCTTGTCCAGTGTCGTGTGTGGTCTGCCAAGAATGAATGTAGATGTAGCTTTAATGTAGGCTTAGGTGGTGCTGCTGAGCTTGTGTTGATGCATAACTGTTTTTCTTACCAGTAGATAACTGGCATCGGTCCATGGCTCTCTGCTTTTATGCTGTTGAGGACAGTCAATCTCAGTAAAGGCATTTGCAAAGACTGTAACAGAATTATGAAGAAGATTTATCCTTAAATATATGGTGTGCATCTAATCAAAACATTTTTAGTGTTACTCTTTATGCAGCTAGCAAGCACATCTTGTACAATAGCATAAAATCTAGTTTGTAGTTAGCTTTTGCTCATAAAACTGCACACCAGAGGAAGGAGTATTTGCAAAGCTTTTTATTTTGGGTGAAAATGTCATTACGGAGAGACAAAATAAAGTAACTGCTCGAAGTCTTTGTTCTTTTTTCTAAATAGCCTCTTTTTCTTAGTATGAAACTTTTTAGAGCAAATATTTTTAAAGCAACAATCAGGTGGGGGAATCCTGTGGCCAATAGCCATTTTCTCAAATGTTTTCTCACTAAGTTGAACATACTTTGCTGCCACAGCTTGTATTATAATGTTGTGAAAAACAAGAAAAATGCAAAATTTTTGTTTATCAGCAATAGCTTTTGTCTTAATGTGCGTGTTTTAAAGTTTGTGGTTTTATGATTCAGTGCCTTTTTTCCATAGTGTCTTTAATACTTGCTGAATTCTCTAGAGAATTAAACTAGAGGAAAAGGGATGACTGAGACAAAGGTTTAAGTGAGTAAATGTTTCAGAAGGGATGATAGAAAATGTTTCTGTCTGTACTGGGAGACAAAGTGAAAAGTCAGGGAGAAGGTACTGGAATACACCCATAAATGAACCCAAGAGGATTCAAGTGAGTGGATCCTGCACTGAATAGTGCCAGTCTTGCATTGGTTCAAAATCTAGTGGGTCTAGTGGAAAATGTGTAAATTTAGTAGTGGACCAAAAAATAAGTCAAAGCTGGCAACAAGAAGCCCATGAAGGAAAGGAGAGATGAGGAGGATAAGTATGGTCAGTCCTTGAGCTTTGTGATGCTTCTGAGAAAATATGGGAAAGTTATCTAAATGCCCCATTTTTTTTTTTATTTATAAGCAGGCTCAAAACTAAAGAAAAGGGTCTAGCTAGACTGCTTAAAGAGATGGACTAATAGATTAATAGCAGACCAATAGCATGAGAGCTA
>VXAK01012513.1:59839-167599 GCA_013399435.1 Arenaria interpres | reverse complement strand
CCACAGAAATACGTCTGTGTACGGTATATCCACTGCTTGGAAGCATTTCTATAAAAGGAGAACTCTTTTTTCTAACGTAGAAAACATTATAGAATTACAGAGAACAGATTTTGAGGTCTGCTGTTCTATTCTGCTGCCATAAGGCAGAATAAATTATATCTTAGTCATTTCTGCCTTAGTCATTTCTGATACATTTGTCTAATATATTCTTCCCTTCTTCCACTCCTTTTAGTAATTAGCAGCGTGCCAGTCACTTAAATATATTCCAGTAAATCACAGGTTCTGTCTCTTGCTAGCTATTGAATGGATGAAGAATTAAACCCAAAAATTTTCTTTAGGCGTTTGCAGCCCAAATGTCAAAAATAGTTTGGGAAAAGTAGCGAAAAAGAAAGGATCATTTAAGAAGGATCAGTACCAAGTGAAGGTGCTGATCTCTGTGCACATCTGAAATTTCTGGTAACTTTTTTCATTGCCCTTTTTTGGTGTTTCATTACAGGGTATGTGGATGAGATGAGTCTAAATACAGATATTAGGCATAGAATCTGTATTTCTTATTTATAACTGAGAACTTGGATTTTGGGAAAATTATCAGCTTCAGTGGCAAAGCAAGATAAAGACAATTGACAGGTGGCCTAAAGATTGCTAGAGCTCTCTCTCCCTATCAGTGCTGGAAGAACTGATTTATATCTTTTTAAGCTGTGTCCTTGCAATCCACAGCTGGACTTAATTCTCAGTGTGGGAAAATGCAGGATGGAATAAGACAACTATTTGGTTTTTAAATCCCCCAAACCATGTGCGAACTTAAAAACATTTTTATGGAAAACATGGATGCAACTCAGTATTTGGTGCCTAAATAGTGCTGGCTTCAGTGAAGTAGGTAGCATGGAGTCTTTAGGAGACAGAACTGTCAAAATATTTTATCCGTGGTTTAAACATCTCTGCTTTCATCTTGAGCTGAGACCGACATCTGTCAGATTGTGTGGTGTGAGGGAAATGCAGTTTAAAGGCTACAAGAGCAGAAGGGATTCCAGGATTTTAGATGAAAGTGAATGGAAAGGTCCTTAAACCAGTAAATTCATTGGGTTTTCACTCCATTGTTAAGCATGTTGAGTGATATTTATGGAGATTAATTCTCAATGAAGAAGAAATAAATGGAGAAATATAGATGTATAAAATGCAGCAGTAAAATGCTGATTAAATTGATTAATTCCAAGGCGGGGATTCCTCTTTTCTATTGATGCCACGTATCTGCTTAGTACTTGGGAAACTTTATTCTAATTTGCTATCAATAATATTAAGCATGGTTTTATCAAGGAGTAGTTGTACCCATATCTAATAATAACAGATCAAAATCCATATTGCAACTGAAATAATTTTCAGTGTTGTAATTGAAGCTTGCTAAAAAAATGGTATCAACTGGTTGTTTTGTAAAAGAAATGTGAGGTTTATAGTACTTAGCACCAAACTCTTAATATGTAAATTATTGTCTTCCATAAAACATAGTGACAGGGTACTAAGATAGCAAATGTCTTTGGTTATGAACCAAAGCTTAAATCAGCATTGTAGAAGTTGAAAACCTTTGTTATAATACTAAATTTACTAATAATAGGCAATTTTAGAAAGCATATTGAAAGATTGAAAATTCAGATGGATCAACAATAGTGTGTCTCTAAAAAGGACTCCGAGTAATACAGGTCTGTTCCTAAATGTGCAGATTCAGTGGATGGGCAGGTTATAGTTGTTACAGATTTCAGGGATAGTCTTTTTTTTTGTCCTTTCTTACTGGTAGATGTAGTTCTTATGGACCTTCTGCAGATTTAGGATTGCTGGCATTCTTAAAGAAATCCTTAAGAAACAAAAATATAAACTACTTGTACTCTTATATTATATAGAAAAGTTAGGAAAAGTTCATTGTTAGGCAAAGCCTTGTGGTGAAGTAAGTATGAAATATGACTCTTGAAGAGTTCTGTTGCATTCAGCATTACAGGAGGTGTCTGGCTGGCTGACTTGCCAGTTACTGTCACCTGTCCTTGTCCTTTTTTTCCTGTATCTCTCTCTGTACGCTTGTTGTCTGAGTTATTTCTTAACTGACCAAAGAAACATGGGATAAGGGACTTTAAAAATGAAAAGAGCTGTCTAACTATGGAGCATAAGGACTATTTTTGAACTGCAGAAATTTCCCAAGCTGTTTCCCAAGCAGCATAAAAGGAAAGCTGTTTGATGACAAGGGTTTGGGGTTTTTTTGTATACTTGAAAGATGGTATTTAATTTGGAAATATGCAAAGAATGCCAAGTGAGGGATAAATCAATATTCTGTAATATGAATTTTAATGAATTCATGCAGATTCAGCAGGATTTACCTTCCAAACAGAAGCTGCGATATAAGCTTTTAGTTCTACTTTTGCGGAGGTAATTTTGCTGGAATCTCATTTCTAACAAAACTTGTGTTGTTTACACCTACAGTTTTTGATCTTCTTCCATACACCAGCTGTCAGGAAAACACCAAGCCCACAACTTACTGATTAGATACACAGCACAAAGGACACAAGCTGCTAGCATTTGGAAACCTCAGCACTTTTTCCAAAGAGTTTGCACCATATGAACCGTACCAGTTTTACTTTTGCTAATGATATATTGTATAGCTTGTTTGGCAGTGCGGAATTTATCGTAAGTATCTCTTTTGTTCAGCTCTGAAGTCAGGTTAACAAATGCAATTACAGTTACTTGTCATCAGAGGTCATGGTTTTTCAATATAGAAAGAGATGTAATGCCTTTTAAATAGTTTCTTGATGAAAATTTGTATCAGCTGCCCATAAGAAGCAACAGTGATCATGCTGTCTCAAAAAAGCTTTTCATCGAAGGTTAGAAATAATCTTTGGCATTCAAGAGACAGTGATTTTTGCATAGAAGCAGAGCAGGCTACATTATCTTTACAATCTGTGTGCCAGTTTGCTTGGGTGTTTTTGTTTTGTGGCGTGGTTTGTTGGGGTTTTTTTATGTTTTTTTTTTTTCTTTTTCTTTCTATCTCCGCATTACTAGCTTCAGCTTTCAGGCAGCAGCATCTGTTTTCTGGAGGGAGGGAACAGAGCACTGTGTCAGGAAATCCTTTGTAAATATTGTGATAGATGATGCATTTTTCATACTGTGCAAATGCAGTTTAGTCTCTGTCCGGCAAAGCTTCAAAATGGGGAGCCTGTAGCTTGGCTCCCAAAACTATCATTTGGCACCTGTATAGGAAAAGTATGTTTTTTGGAACTTTGGACACTCCACACTTACCGGTCTAGGCATTTGATGGGGAAAATCTTCCAAAACCATTGTTTTCTAAAGAATGTCATGTGTTGTGTGATTTTTATTTATTATTTTTAATTAATTTATTTTTTATTTTGAAGTCGTTCTGTCATTCCAGTATGGTAGGTATGTTATTTAGATCCAGCTCCAAAACCCAGAGAAGTTGGTGTCGGTGCAAATCCATCTGTTCACTTCAGAAGCTCAGAAATCAAATGTGCATCAGGAAGCCAGACTTGGAGTGCCGTACAGTTTACAGCTACACAAATAGGTCCTGATTCTGCAAAGCTTATGAACTGGCTGGTTTCGAGTAGCTCCGTTTAGGGCAGATGTGTGACTAATCACTCAAATTGAAGTCCCACATTAAACATGGCTTCATTGTGTCCGAATTCTGCAGAGAGAGTTCAGATGTTTTTTCACTCCAATGTATTCCATTCTTCTGTGCAGACCCAACCTAACCTCAGTGGCGGTATTTCACATGCAGAGTTCACATATTGTCAAAGCTGCCACGAGATTCTCTCAGCACCTCTGTTTATGGCTTCACATAGTTCTGTTTCAACCTCCAAGCCCACAGTCTTTATTCAGGACATTTTTATTTCCAAATAAACTGTAAACTCCAATGGCATTTGACAGTAGCAACTTTTAGATAAATATAGTCAAGGGCTGTTCGTTTTATCATTTAAAGTCTTTGTCTTTTTTTTTGATTCGTTAAACTAGTTTTTTTGTTTTCTGAACCAGTAGATGTAAAAATTGAAACTAACTTTGGAAAATTAGTACAAATAATTTGGAATGATGTGCTTTGCGATCAGTGGAATTCTTTTTTATGAGTTGCAGATAAATTCTGAATTATTCAATCAAGATTAAATCATTTATGATGATTTTTCATTTTATGAACTCAAATCTGCAAACCTGTGATAGGGTGCGTTGAGAGATGCAGTTCATGTAGAGGATGTGATTAGGAAGGCTTTAAAAAAGAACCTTCTCAGTCCTTGACAAAACGTGTAAGTGGGTCAGACTAGGTGCTTTCTGCTTGCAAACTGAAGAGGCAATACCTTCCGAACAGTTGTGCTGCAAAAGAGCTATTTAAAAAATGAAATAGTTGTAGAGAAGGAAACTGGACAAGGTAAGATAGCTCTGGTCCAACTGGAACTGTTTTTTTGAAAAGATACCTGAGCACATCATCTTTGTTATTCTTTCCACCTTGCTTTCCATATGTCATTTTCTTTTTTCAGATAATGAAATATATCAATGAAACTGTTCTTTATGGGACACTTGATTAAGGAAAGTAGGGATAGAGCAGAAAAGCAATTTTGGTGACCACCAAAGGTGTGGTCAGAAGGTTTAATGGGACAAAAAAAACCAACAATCCAACAAAAAACAAAAAAAATGAGGAAGGTGGTTTCTTCCAAAAGGTGTTTTATAGTTTCTTTAAATATGCTCTGGTTTTGACCTTTTTACAAGACTTGTTTAGAAAATTTTTAGTTAAATACAAATAGTGTAGGGATTTGAACCTGTGTATTGCACATATCCAGTCATCCGCAAAGTGCCAGGCTGCAAAGTAAAGCTGCTGCCTTTTGTAGCCTGGAATTTAAGCATTAGTTTGATCAAAACCTGGTACTCTTCTACCTTTTCTTGGGGTGGAAGAAAGTATGAAAGGTTTGTTCAGGCTAGCATTTGCAAGATTAGATCATGGTTAATTAGACTTGTATGAATGACTGTTTTGTTTAATTGTTTGACAGATATGGTATAACCTGGGGAGGCAGGGAAGGGTAATGTGTTTGTGAAATCCTAAATCTTTTCTTCATTTCTCTAAATAAAGCAAAAATAGAGAAGAGAGAGGATTCAGATATGTGGGTAATTAGTGATCTCCAAGATACAGATAACTTTCCTTGTTATGAAATATGCTTAGTTTGAGACCTGGGCATTTTTAGTAATGAATGTAGCAATTTAATTATACAGGCAGAAATGTAGACTCTTTAAGATAAATATTTTTCCTTAGTGTTAGCAAAATTCATTTTTTTTCTGATGGAACGAGAAATACTTTCCTGGGTTGTATCTGACAGTAAAAATATATGTAATTTATTTGTATTTCAAATTTTGCCATATGAGTTAAACTTTGAGTCTACACAAAAAGGTACGTTGTTTTGCCTAATTTGCAGTACTCCTAAAATTTAAAAGTCTATTCCTGCCCTTACAAGTATTTATTACCATTGACAAAACACTTAGTGCTAGCATTTAGATTAAAAGCTCCTTGAGTTATGTTTGTCTGGGTATTCTTTTTCTGAACTGTGCAGTGAATGCAAGTTTTCAAGAGAAATTATATGGGTGTGTAGGGGTAGAAATTGAAAGGGAAAAATCTGCTGATCCTTTTTTTACCTCTGTCTGCAGTGGCAGTATATGCCACTTGTATAGTACTAGTGTAGCATACAGTTGGATACCAGTGTTTTGACTCAAAGATCTTGATATGTATGAGGTATATACATTATGCTCTGCCTGTACTGATTTGAAATTCAATTCAGATTTTGGTAATTTCCTTGACGACACTGGCTGTTTTTTTATCAAGATGATTGCATAAAAAAGGAAAACACCAAAATGGTTGTGCTTCTCCCCCTTTCCCACTGTTACTGCTTTAACATAAAGAACAAAGAGTAGATGGTAATTGACTTTCCAATACGGAAATCCAACATACTGCGAAGCACTTGCTAGAGAGCTTAAAAAGGAAAAATCAATAAGGAACTGAAAATTGCCATTTCTAGTAGTCCATTAGCTGCTGTGTAATAGGTTCTGATCAAATTAATCTTATCAGCAGAACAAGTGCATTTAAAACTAGAAAATTTTGCAAATTACGAGTTAAGTCTTCAGTTTCCCAGTATCTCCTGTATCAACAGTTTAACCATAGCTGAATGAAACAGTCGATATGTTAAGCTCCAGTGCATGTGACTGGACAAATTGCTATTGATTTTGGTGGAGTTTAGATCAGGTTTTAGTAGCCAAAAAAGATCAGAATTGGTCAGCTGAAAGCGAATGCTGCTGTAAGCCATATTTTCTCATTTTTCTTTTTGAGAGGGAAAGAAAGCAGAGAGGAATGATTCCAAAAAGGGGATGCAGTGAAGTTTGGAATTTCTGGTATGCTGCTTTAATTTGGTATGACATTCAAGTAAGGAGGGTATCTTGTATTAGTTAGGATAAATAGGAGGATTGGTTTTTTTTATTTCACTCATAAATAGCATCCATGTTTATTAGAAGAATATAAGGTAATATAGTAAAAGCATTAACAGAGGAGTTAAGGGAGGGCAATCACAAATCCATAACTTTGATATTATCTTTGTAGTGTTAAGCTTTATTGTAGGGATGGAGTTTAGCAAATGTTACCACCTCAATTCCTGCTTCTTTTCCTTACATAGAGAATTGTATGCCAGTCAGCTGGAACAAATGATGGTTAAATGTTGTTAGCCTTTCCCAGATAGTTGTCATATTTTATCTTCCTTTTCTTCCCTCCTGGTGGTACAGAGGAATCCTTATTTTCTTGGCTGAGATTTGGTTTAAATACCTGTCTAGAAGGCTCTATAGCTGGTGTAAAATTGCTTGCACCTTCAGACTGCATTCATATTGATCTCAGTGGTGTTATTCTATGAATGCATGTGGAATTGCTTTTGAATTCCTTAATTCAAATTGTTTCTTAGTGATCTTCTTCCTACATTGACAAATAATTTATTAGATGGTTAACCTAAATCACACTCCTTGTGACACTGATATCTGCCATGTTATATCATTAATAAAATAATGGATGTTAAATAGAATACTCTTTTTCTATCAGACTGTTCTTGCTGGTTTTATGTGTTATTTGTTTCCTGTTGAAGTACTTCATAATTGTGTTTCTGCTACTTTTCTATTCATAGCATTTTAATTATATGGGTTTCCCTCCTGGCATGCATTAATGTAGTAGCACCTACAGATCTAATAAAATATCTATTCTGATAATAAATTTTATTCTGACACAAAGCTACTGGAATAAAAATATTCTAGATCAGTAAGAATATCACTCAAATTTATATTTTCTTGGAGGTAGTGGTCTCAGGGTTTTGGATTAGTGTGAAATCTAATGCAATTTAAGCTGGAGAAACATCCCCAGGAGTAGAAGTGCTAACTTAAGACTCATTGCTCCCAGCTTTGTACACATAGCATTCAGGCTGCCAGGGCTGCTATTGCCTCCAGGGGGGAAGATGGAGAATGTTTCTACCCAATTTCTGGTCAATAGATGGTTGGTACTGCTCTGAGTGGTAGGCAGTGGAGGTTTGGAAAAGTGTCAGATAGAGGCAGATGCTGCATGTAGGGGTCTCGGTTTTTTTGTTGTGATCAGTTGGCCCTTTCATGACCCACTTCTGAGCACATGGTGGCTAAGCCTTCATTTCCTCTGGTGACTGTGCAAAGTGTGAGTGTTTCTTCAGCTGCGTGGCCTTAAACAAGCGCATCCACACTGTCCCTGACTGCGCGAACGACACTCCGCTTCAGGGATTTCCTGGCTGCTGAGACCAGCTGGCTCATGCCAGCCGTAAAACCAGAGATGTACAAGCGCTTGGCAAGCTGAGTGGTGCATGAGCCCAATGTCAGCACCAGCAGGTAGCCCATGGGTCCACATGGGCCTCTTGGTAATGCTCCCAGAGAGCTTAGGTCTGCCCATCTGAAAGACTGCTGTTCCGAGTGAGGTGTGCAAACGTGCAGATTTTCAAAGCACCTCACTTTTTGGTTGTCTGGATCTGGTCACGTGCATGTTGTAGGCTGCTGACTCTGAAATGGCTTTCTGTCCATCTGCCTGGCTGGGCAGAATTCACATACTGGAAATGCTTTCCAGCACTGCATGCGAGCACCCGGACCAAGCCTCTGCCTTCCATTCCTGGTGATGTGGGACTGAAATTATAAGTATTAGAGAACTTAACTTCTGTGACCCTAAGTCCTTTATTGAATCTGGATATTGCATTCAGTATAAGACGGTAAAGAAAAACAGGTACAAGAGAGAAAGGAGGAAAGGTATCGGTGAGGGTGACAAGCCAGCAGCTGGGCATTTCTACCATTAAGCACGGTCAAGAAGCCTGTTTAGTATCTTGCTTAAGGTTGGCATAGTCAGATTTTTTCCTATTGTATTGACAGATTCCTTTTTGTATTTTCGGTACATAATCAAAAGCTGACATTTTCTTTGAAGAAAGAATGTAGAGGAAAGTTGGATCTATAAATTTACTTTGACTCTTTCTTCGTTTTGTGAGGTCATGACTTGACATTCAGCTGAATGTTTAATGTGTCTTTCTCTCATAGGCTTTATTTAACAGCTATTTCTAGATGACTGATGAAAAAGTCTTTCACTTAGATTTGATTTGGAAATGATGATGCTTATTTTCAAATGATATTGTTTGATTGCTTTCATTCTCCTTGCTGAGAAGAGAATGGAAAATAATACTCCCACTCCACCTCATTGTGTATGTATGTACATATATCTTTATGTGCGTGTGAATATATATATACACACACACAGAGTGAGAGAGACAGCTATTGTTAGTTACTGCTGTTCCAGTAATGTAGAAAAATGAGTCTTTTAGTCCTCTTCTTATGGTGGCTGTCATCCACCACCACCATGTGAATATGTCCTTGATGCTGAAGTCTCTGCCTTTTACATCCCCTTTGAATGTCATGTTTTCTTCTATCTTCAGAAATGTTCATGGAGATATGAAGATAAGAAGACTATGTCAAAAGCTGTGTGAACAGTAACAGATTTATTTTGAATTTCAAAATTAATATCATTTGACTTTGAATTAGTTAAATAGAAACTACTGGGTCTGAAGTAGGTTATAGTGTATTTTTTTTAAACAATTACATCCTCTAGAGTTATGAGCTGTACTTCCAGCTTTAGATTCATTAAAACCATTTCTATGTGTCAGGAATGAGTTATCTTAAACAAAACACCAGTAGTATGCCATGAGCTGAATGCACTTGAGAAGTACATAATATGTGGTTATGCTTATTTTTCTAAATGTAAATATTTTGACAGGTGTGAAAGTATCTATACCTGCTTTAAAGTGAGCCTCATACTTGTGAGCTCTGGAGAGATAGTGGACCTGAGTTTTTTGAGGTTACTGGTGACTTCATTTAAATTGTCTACAACATGTATGATGTGTACATGTGTATAGACCTAAATGATGCTGATGAGGCTGTAGAAGGCTTTCCTCCCCTCTTTTCTCAGTGACCTATTTCTTTTAGACCTTCCAGTTACTGGTACAATTTGTCATGTGTTTGCATGTGTGATTAAAATTAATAGAAGATTAATGTCAATGAAAAATCAGGCTGGTACTCTAAGAGAAGTTGGAAATGTTTTTCCTCTCTATGTCAAACTAAAGTTATGTGAAATGTATTCTACCTTTACGCTTCTTCTTAGAATTTATTGTATTTGGGGAATACAGTTTACTGAGAAACAGAAGAATAAAATTTTAATTCGTTTCTTCTTACAAGCAAAACGGCAGTTTGCTGTGCTAATTAGAGCAGCTGGATTACACAGCCTGCCTTAATCCCAAGAGAAATCAGGAAAAGAGGTTGACTTTAAGTATTTTTTACTGTCTCCAAGGTTTTAAATTTAAACCTCTTTTGGTTAATGAGAAAAGCTGACAGATACAGTTTTTTATTTGGGAGGAGGAGTGATGGGGCATTCTTCCCTATTTGTATTTCACTCAGAGCATGGCCTTTTGATTTAGAAAAACTATCACAGTCTAATAAACTGTGGCCAACAGTACTTTTATATTTATTGGAGAAGTCTGAGGTCTCTGATAGAAGCCTGAATACAGAGGGGAATCGACTATAGAGAAGCCATAGAAGCAATAAAAGATGTGTTGGTTCTTTCTCTTGGGTCTTCTAAGAGAGAGGTTTTTTACCCAAGATAACTAATACGTTAAAAGACTCCACTTTGAGAGGTGCATTTGAGTGTCCTGTTTGATGGGAGATGTACTGGGCCGGCTCTTTATCTGCATTATTTTGCAGCTTCAGTTCAAATCGTAACTGCTCTGATTTATTTCTTCTATCTTTCTAAGTCTTCTTTACATATTTGGTAGAGGTTTGCTGAGTCTCTGAGTAAGCGGGACCTTAGTTACACCAGACCTTGAAATCTGATTGTGTAAGTCTGGCTTGGTGATAAAAATTACACTGTTATTGCTTTTGAGTTTTTATTTGAAAGTTTTTATTATGAATATCTTGATTGCGATGTAATTGTCTGGATACTAATACTTGTCAACCTCAAACACTTGGAAAACCTTTAATGTGCTGACAAAAACATGAGCTGAAAGCAGCCTTTGAAATATTGTGAAAAGAATTTACTTAACTAGTGAAGAGAAAAATGTCAGTTTGTCTTGAATCATGAAAAATGAAAATTAATGAGAGTTGCTACATATGTAAATGTATGGCTTCAGAGAATTGTGGCAGAGATCTGCTCTCTTGATCTGCAGTAAGGAGGAAAAACCAAAGAATTTGTTTTAGTGAATCATTAGGGAAGCATATCTAATAGTAATTAATGGATAGAATAGGAAGAATACTTTTATGTTAGGGTAAAATTTACCTTCATCAGCAGGGGTGTTCATGCTCATAACCTCCTCCTCCAAACTACAAGGCTTAACTATATGAGCAAAATAAACTTAGCAGCAGTGGTATCTATAATCAAATTAGACAGGTGCCTTAAGTGACTGGAGAATCGAAACCCCTATATTCCACTGTAGGCATTTGGATATCATTTCCATTCCTAGTAAAGAGCATGGTAATATTGTGTGTGACTCTTATATGAATCATAATTTTTTTACTCTAAGTCACCTGAATTCTAATTGCTTGTAATCTTTTGGTTATGATTATTGATGTTGAGGTTGCATTTCAGTTGCAACCAAATACCAAGGTACCAGAAAGTTCGTATTTAGCTTAAAAATATCTACAGAGTTCTGAAAAATCAGAATGTGCTAATTGCTTTAATCACCTACAAATTTTCTTGGAAGTAATGAAGGTTGAAGTCAGAAATCATTCCAAAGTAAGTGTAAGAAGCCAGAAACCACAGCAGGTGAGCTGGACCAAAATCAACCCATGATATTGTCACTTTGGGGTGCAATATTAAAACTCCCTGTGGTAGTGGATTGATCAAGTTACAGAAAACACACCTCCTGGTACTGAGCAGGGTTGCACAGAACATCAAAGCGAGGGTGGTGCTGCCTGAGTGTGCCCCTCCACCCTTCGGAAACAGGAGTTATTACCAGTGCTGCATTGTATATAACTATGTTGTTTCCATAGGCAAGATGTACTTTGTTCTCTGCTGTAATGAGATTCCTATTTCTAGTCTAAATCTCCACAGGGGAATCCTTCCAAAAACTAAAATAACTGATACCTGAGAAGTGGACCTGTAAGAGCTATGGAGGTTGCTGGCTTATTTGGGTGGAAAGAGGACCTCTGCCTTGTGCTGTCCCTATAGCTCTGACTGCAGGCTCTTTGCAAAACAGTGTCTCTGTCTGAAGTACTTGCCTTCCATTGAAAGCTAGGAAGACACTGTACACTTGGTTCTGACATGCCAGAAAAGCCAAAAGAGCAGAAGAATCCTTATGTTCTCTCTGGGATCTCATTATGCATTGTACCTGGAAATACATATGGAAGCTTTACTTTTAACTATTTAAGTATTTGCAATATTTATAAAGGATGCTAGAGGACATTTTAAATATTGACTCCTTATTGTAACTAATTACTGTAACTACTTATATTTAAACTAGTATGTGGTTTCATTTTCTGAAAATGGTTTTGTTTGGCCAAATAGATGCTAATCGTCTGTATATGAATTATCATACACAAACACCATAAAACTGATACGGTGTAACCAACATCAATCCTTTCTATATGTCCAGAATGGTTTCTCAAAAATTCTTTCTCCAAAGCATCTCTATTTTATACTATGTTGATACTTTCAATATTCAGGCAGAAAGCAAGTTGTTCCGGTCTCTCAGTGGAATATTGGTTTTGAAATGCGATTGTGGCGATCGGTTGTCCAGGATGGCTATCTTACTGCTAATGCATCTATTTTGGGATTGTGGACAAAGCTTTCATAGGTTTTTAACTGTGTTGCAGTCCTTTGAGAGTTGACCAAACAAGTGCAAGCACGTTAGGATCCAGGTATCCTGGATACCCGTTACATCCTCCTAGAAATGGCTAAAATATGTTTGAAAAATGACCAGAACAAAAGGCTATTCACTATTAAATGTCCTGTACTCTATATGTCCACTAATTGTGGCACTGTATTTAAGCTTAATTTTTAATTTTAATAAGCTGCTAATTAATTTTTCTCCAGTACTTATGGTTCCCAAGTTAGGGTTTTGGAGACATTTTAGCAATTATTTTTTAAAACATCAGGACGCCTATCATGTTACCATTATCTACTCCTCTAAAGCATACTTAATTCTACCATGTTTTTTTAGACATTTTATCATAACTAGTACCTGCCCAGATATAGCTGAAGGGCTTTCTGCTCAAGATACATTTAGTTTTGCACATGTGCCTTTTATGTTCAGATAGACAATATCTGAGCTTAAAGGAACTTGCACAAAATGCGTGAGAAGTCATTATTTCTTCAGTAAGTATTCTCTAATTAAAGCAATTACTTCTTGTGTGCACCTGTTCTTACCGTGGCATTGAGTTCCCTCAGGTTACAAAGTTTTTTTTGTTAATTGCTTTTACTGTGGGTTTAAGCTTTTGCTTTTTTCCCCTACCCCCCCTCTTTTCATGGGAAGAATTTTCATAAAATTAGATCAAATTCCTATGTATGAATATCAATGCCCTTTGCTGGTTTGTCTTTTGGAAATAAGAAGAAATGAAATCTAGATCTGAACTGTGTTGAGTATTAGGAAAGCCTGAACATCTGGAATTTAAATTTGAAGTGGGAATTCATTGCCTTATAAACTAATGAATGGACAGAAAGACTGTTTTTTTGCCCAGTATGCAGAGAAAAGTATCTAAAATAAAAACCACCATCCGGACCACTTCACAAGCAACCCAGTGATAAATGAAGCATATATTCACAATTTTATATTCCAATATATGCTCCAATACTTAAATGTTAAAAATTCTTTAAGATTAAAAGGAGAGTATAGATATATAAATAAAATAATGTTGACACTTATACTCATGTGTATAGAGTTAAATGAATTATTAAGCATTATGCATCAAGCTAGAATCTATAAGCCAGCTGAGGTCCATGAAAGTTTTCTCCATGTACAGAACCATGGTGATCTTTATAGCCTCATTATATTTGAAATATTCAGTATAATCCTGTGTTAATGATAGAATTGTAACTAGATAAGACATTGGGATAATGTGCAATTAAAGTTCTTAATGTTTAGAAGATCCACACGCGCATAGAAAAGATAAAAGAAACACCAACTATGTTTTGTCACGTGTGTGAAATTAAGGAACTTTATTGCCCTGAACATGCAGAACTGTAGAGTTCAACAACCATTATGCCTAAATGTAGGCAAGTATGTAACATGCAGACCAGCAATGAATCAAACTGAAATTGCATTTATGTCTTTTTCAGTTTCTGAAATGAGGCTTGTGTAAGGTTCTACATCATTGGCTTAAAGGACTGTAAGGAACCAAAGACAAAGCTTTAAACAAAGTATCCCTAAGTTGGCCTAGTTTAGAAACTTTTTTCATGGTTTTGTTAGTTCTAAAAGCAAACAGAATTTTACTAGGGCTTGTAAAGCAACCTTACTGGATTCCTGCCAGAGGCAGGCTGGTGATGCAGCAGATTTGTGTTTCTGTCAAAGCTAAAAGATTTTTAAATCATTAGAAAGTGATTAAGAAACGTTATGAAAGTAGTAGGTAAAACATAACTTCTGTTGTACCAGATGAGGCCTCTGAAATTTGATAGTTCTTATTCCTGGAATATCATGCATAGAATGAAAGTAAGATAGGAGCTTCTAAATGGGAAGATACCATGGAAGTGCTTTGATTTATAATTAATACAGTGCAAGTAGAGTAGCATACAAAGTCTTTCAGGCTACTTTTACAGAGCTAGTGAACTACAGAAGATAGTGAATTTAATCTTGGAAAAGCTGAACAGTTTGCATTGGACTTGCAGATTAATAGATGTAGATATGACAATATGCTTCCTTAGTACAGGTGTCTTAATCACACCCTCGGAATAATTACAGACCCCTCCCAGAACACCAATTGGACTGGGAGCTGACAAACAGGTTGCCCAGAAAAGTTGTAGATGCCCCATCCTTGGAAGTATTGAAGTCCGCATTGGATGGGGCTTTGAGAAACCTGGTCTAGTGGAAGGTCCTGTGTCATGTCTTCAAGATGCCTGGTCACGAAAGCGGTACTCAAATGGCACTTGTTGGCAGCCTGCGCTATCTGCAGCTTTTCTTGATTGAAACCTGGAAGAACTGCACGATGCTTTTGCGCACTGAGAACTTTTGAGAGGCCTGGATATGAACTGAGTATACCACGTTTTCTTGTCTGATTACAAGCAACTTGATTATTTTGGCTGATAATAAGCACCTACTACATTTAATAAGACATCTTAGCTTAGGCCTTTAATTTTCATCTCTGAATTTTAGTGTTCTGAATTATGTTATAGTAAGTTGCCTCTGAGACTTTTAGTGGATTTAGTGCAATGGATTTTCCTGTTTGTTTGTTTTTAACCAGGCAGCAGTATGTTTAATACTAGTCTAGGGGAATTTGTTCCTTTCTAGTACTTCATTACACAGGTACAATCGTTTGACTTCTGCTTGAAAAGAGTACAGAGGCAGAATGCCTTGCTGAGAGTGCTTTATAAACAGTTGGTATTTAGCCATTTTATGCTTTATTCAGGTTTTTTTTTTTTTTAATGTAACCACAATGTGATTTTGCCAAATTCTAAACATTCTGCTTAGAATTTCTTGTAATATGTAATTTACCCCTATAAAGACATTATTTAAGTGGATCAAAAGAGTAAGCACATTATAATTAGTCATATTTGCTAGTCTAGGATTATACTACAAACATGAGTTACATGGTGTATGTTTAACGTGTTTAAAACTTCAGGTAAGATAAACTACAAGCGAATACTGATAAATCTTTTCAGAGTTCCCAGAAAGGTCTTCTTATAGGAACAGTTGTCTGTGGTAGTAAGAACTTTTAATTTGGGGTGGATAAAATAGACTCCTGGTGCTTAGTGAACTATGGTATTTTTCATTAAGGAACAACAGGGCACAATTTGTCTCTAGTGGTGTAACATTTACTAAAATAGTGCTGTATGTTCACATCTCTTTCTGCTCACCAAGTGCTGTCAGCCTGGCTAGTAAATTGTATCATGATGGACTACAGTCCAACTTCGAGAGGGCTCATCAGGTAGTGAAAGGGCTGAAGGCACTGAAATTATGCTGATTTACAAGAGTCAAGATGTTTCCAATCTCTATAATCAACCTCTGAGACTTATTAAAATGTTCCAGTACTGCTGCTGTATACCAACAAAAAACAAGCAGGGAATGCTTATTCAAATTCAAAGGGGAAAAGAAGCTGCCTCTTACCCATAATGCAACGTGTATCGGGTTTGTGTGGCAAGGTTTTGCTAGCGGGGGGGCTACAGGGGTGACTTCTGTGAAAAGATGCTAGAAGCTTCCCCGATGTTACGAGACTTCACCGAACATTAGCTGCCTAGCTTGCTTGGAGTCTTTTATATAAAATCCCAGTAGGCAGCGACAAGCATTATTAGGTGCCCAAATACCTTTGTTAATTTGGTCATTAGGCGGTGGCTGGGTACACACACAGTGCAATTTGTATAACTGGATTTCTTTGCTTTGAACAATAACTTAATTCTGGTTAAACAATGAATAAAGTAGATTTGTTAGGTGCAATAGTAGAATTACTAGCATTGGAGTAAGTGTGAAATAGTACAGTGCTTGTCTTCCATGGATAAATAAGTCAGATACTGATTGAGGAGCAAGTATCTGATCATTATAACACTTTTGCACCTGAAGCCATGTGATGGATCATCTTCTAGCCAATAAGAGGTGAATAAAGTGTACCTTGTTTCAGTGCCTAATCTTAGAGAAAGTTAGGGTCTGGAGGTGTAATTAGTACAATATGTGGATGTTTAAAAGTATTATGGAAAAGATGGAAGAGGTCCTCAGGTAGACAGCAAAGAGGTGGGGAAGAGTTTCATTAGTGCTGGTTGGCTGATCTGCAGGAGCATTGTTAATTAAGGATAACTTTGGAGTTAAGAAGTCATTAGAACTTACAGCAGTACCACATTATGTAGTCTAGAAACATTTGTGGTATCAAATAAAAGACAGGAAAGACTGAGTCAGGTGCTTCTAGAGAATTTTGGTCTTTTATTTTTGTTTGCCAAGTTGATATTGAAAATATTACTGGTAATAGGGAATAGAGAGTAGGGGATGGTGCCTCTGCAACACTGGGTTACCATAGTTCTTGATGCAGTCTTTCACACGTTGTCTTTTGTGCACAGAGGTAAAGCAGCTATGGGCCTTTTTTAGAGATTTAAAGTGTATATGTATTTCTAGTGGGGATTGTTTTATAACATATTGAGCATATAAAGGAGAATGTTTAATCTGAAAAACAGTATTATCATATGCAACCTCTGATTTATAACTGTTGTCAAGTTTTACCTCCAATATTATTATTCTAGAATAACGTATTTATCAAGAAATATATTCCAGTACATTCCATGAAGGGAAATTAAATCACTTTGAAGTTAAAGATGTTTCTAATGTGTAGCAAATATATTGCATTGTCTGTGCAGCCTCCTATACAATCTACAAAATTTGCATCCTTTTTCAATTGACAGTTAATATTTTTTTCTTCGGAGTATGTGAATTTTGCATGATAAAAGACTTGGGAGATGCATGCAGAAGCAGAATAAATAATCTCTAGGTAACTGATCACACTCCATAACCCATTGGTTTAAAAGCAGCTTACAAATTTTAAAAGCAAAATAATGTTGTGCTTGTAAAAATGTAAAAGTGCACATAACATCTTTTGTAGCAAGAGTTGAATATTATAAATACAATCAAGGAAAACAATAGAGTTGGAATAGTCTCTGATGATGATAAGAAATGTGTTAGATGAACAGTTATGTTTGAAATGAGCGAAATACATGCGGTCCCTGATTGCAGGACGATAATAAGGAGGTTAGAGGTTGGGAAGAAAAATTAATTGCATTTAAATCCTTACAATGGGCATTAGTAGGTCACTAGGAATGAGTGAGAATGGCAGCTTAAGAAGGGAGTATTTTATGGGTCAGGTAGGCATATTTCCTTCAAATTTAATTAATTATTTTGTATAATTATACAAACAGTATATTATATATATTATATAACAGTATTAGAGAGGTTCCTCAGTAAAGAACACTTGTATTTGTAAGACACTGAAGAAGAGCATGTTGTGTAGTTAGGCCTTGATATTGCCTTGCTGTTTTCCTGTCTGCCTCATCTGGCCTGCATCCCATGTCACAGGCAATGTTCTTAATGTACAAAAGTAATTATAAAGAACAGTCAAAAGCAAAGTGCTTGACATTTTCTTTTATTTATTGCTGAGGTGGTTCAGCTTTCTCATTTGCTAATCAATTTTTTTATACAAGTAGAAGGATAAAATAAAGTAGAACCTTTCGTGGAAACGTGATAGCTGGCCTCAAAGACTTTATTTGGACTTCCGGAAAGAAAGCTAATTTCTAAACTTTTTAATGGATCACAACAGGTTGAGTAGTGATTTATTTTTTTTTTTCCAATTATGATATTTTACTAAAAATGCATAATTTTTTTTTGAGTCTTTTCAGTCAGACTTACTGTTATCAGCAGTGTAAAATGCATTGCTCTGACGTCTCTGTGAGTTCTGAATGCATTTAGGTAACTCTATGCAATGTACTGAACTTGCAAATGTGTGTTAAAGGTTTTCTAAGTCTGAATAAATTAGTTAGCCTTCATAGCCGTACTACAAGATTTTGACTCCGGAATTGCCTACTGTGCTTTGATACATCTTATGTTGTGTTGCTTTTCATAGACACATTTTAGAATCTTGCTCTCCAGGACATTCTTTTTCACTTTTTTACAGCGTGTCCCGTTTTCATATACTCATTCTCTTGCTGTGTGGACTTGGTTTTCTTTTCCCTACACTATTGATTTACTCTTAAGATGATTAAATACTCTTGATGCTGGTGCAAATTGGTGCTGAAACCTTGGAAATCTATTGGCTGCACCAAAGCAAAATTACTGAGAGTGGGTGGAGAATCGGAGTTTGAGATTCCAGCATATTTAAATAAACTGTTTCAATAGTGAAAACAGTTGAGATCAGCTAAAAGCACACATAAAATAGCTCTGTTTCCCCCCAAAAAGAAATAATTAAACACTCAATGGGCTAGACACATTCACGCATTTAGAGTGTTAGAACCGCTGTGTTTGTCATTAAGCTAGCATATTCTGTGGCTTAGGCTTTGCTTTGAAATCTGAAGCACTGTCTGATAACAGAAACGATTATATTTTCCTCTTTGGCCAGCAATTCTTTGTGAATCCCCAGTTCTTGGATTGTGTTACAGAGCATTGAAACCTTCCCACCCTACTACTAAATTGGTGTAATTTTCAAAGAACGCAGATGGGAAGGTAAAAGTAATTAGCAACTTGCCTGCTTTGGCCTTGTGATCAAAATTTTCTGAGGTAATAAGAGAAAAAGTAACCACAACAAGAAAATGCTACCATAATCCATCCAATTAACATAGTTTTAATTATGGTGCAATTATCTGTAAGCCCCCTTTCACATCTGTTATGCAGCTTGGTTCTATTCTTGTCTGATAATCAACACTGGAAAAATCTGGATGAATAACGAATACCACTTATGAACCACTGAGAAAGTAACTTTAAACTATACCATATAAGATTTTAGACTCTTTTGGATTTGACAGATAACTCAGGTGTCCTTTCATACTGCTGTACTTAGTTTCTCTCCCTGCCGACTTACATCTCTACCTTGTCTCAGTCCTATCAGTGTTTTGTGGCAGTAGGAAGACCTTTTCACCTCAAAAAGCAAAATGATACTACTTTTACTTCTAGCGACAGAATAGAAATAACCTTGCAAAACAAACCATCTTTTATGTCCTTGAGATCTGAATCCCGTACTAACTTGGAAATGCATATTTATGATTTCTGAGAAATTCTGTGTGACTCAAGCTCTAAGGCAGCAATAAAATAGAAAAACCAGATGTACTCAAATTATTACAGCATTGATTGAATATCAATAAAAATCTAATAGAATAACATGTATCTTTTACAGAGAAAATGGAGAAAAATATAAATTACTGTAATAGTCCAAGGCAACAGCTAATTTTTAACAATGATATTGTTCAATTTGAATAATGTCTAATTTTAATTTGTTTCATTTAAATGCTTGTGCTTTTCTAGCTGCAAGGCATCAATGAAAGCAGATCTACTCGTGTGACTTCTCCTTAAGGTGCTGTCAGTAAAGCTGACTATTGTGGAGCTATTAAATGTGTTGGGTAGTTTTTACCACACAAGAAATTTTATTGAAGTGAACTAGAATGTCAAATTATATTGTGAAGTTCCTCATTAAAAGAGTAGCAAAACTAATGATCTCCATTGACTGGGTTTTATTTCAGATGCTTCAATGAGTACTTGGATAATAAATAATTTCTGGAACTTATGAAAATTCATGACTTTTAAAGAATTTAATGTTAATAACCTTTTGTGTTCATACATTTGAGTGGTTATGAGTATATTAAGTAAGGCAAATTCATTGCAGACTTATCTATGATATTTAGTACTCTTCTAATACTGGAACATTCGAAGAGATTAAATATGGGGGAAAAAAACCAAAACCCAAAAGAAAATATTTTTGTATCCAGCTATGCCAGAAAGTCACTCATCTCTTGAACAACTACGTAGTGTATTTTATTATCTTTAATAACAGAATTTTTCAAGAAAACCCTATGGTAATTTATTTGGATCACCCTTTTTTGAACAACCCATTTTGGACATTATTCTGTCTTCCTGCCCTGACACTTCATTGTAAGCTCTAGGAGGCTTACCTACTTGAAGATGAGGGTAAAAACTTGTAAAACTAGAGTAAAGGAAGAGAAGACATGTAACGTTACACGTTCTGCTCCTGAAGGGCTTTTCCTGCAAAGTCAGGAGAGAGGAGCTTCAAATAAATTGGCTAAGAACTTACTGTACTAAGTGCATCAGCTGTACTGGGCTATGTATTTGTTTTTCCTTGTTATCCTGAGTAGGTGGTAGAGGCTTTTCTATCTTTTTTTTTTTTTTTAAAGTATAGTTCTGTGGAAAGTGCTCTCTGCCACAGTGGTGGTCTTGGAAATAGTCACCAAGTATGGTAAATATACTGCATAATCAAAGTTTTATGCTAGCTAATGAATTTAAACCACAAGGGGATCCATATAATTGTTTTTATTGACAAAGTGTTCCAAATCCTTGGCTTGTCAGGATATTTAGCTATTTACAACTTCCCTGCTGCTTTGGTAACTATGTAATTTCACAGAATGGATGTTATTCTGGGACTTGGAGACCTGATTTCTATTCCTGTCTCTGTTACTGATCTTATATGTGAACCTACTCAAGTTGGCTTATTTCTCCAGATGTACTGGTAGATCTATGTCACACATGCAGGAGGAAACACCAACTCTGAAGCAAACCCTTTGAGGACCGGAAGCTGTAGAGCTATGTCAGTGCAACTCTATGCAAGGGTGAAGCCTTCTCCTAAGGACAAAGTACACCAAGTGCCAAGCATGGGTGAAATGTGTAAGTTTTTGGTGATCATAAAACAATGAGCATGATTAGATTAGCTTGTTGTTAGACAACTACAAGAAATGACAACTTTTTCAGTCCAGTAGTTATTTTCTGAAGCTGCACATGAATACACATATCTTCTCTTTAGGCCTGTTGTTGTGCTTTAAACTCAGCTGGCAACTAAGCACCATGCAGCCACTTGGTCCTCACAGCAGGATGGGGGAGAGAATCAGAAGAGTAACAGAGAAAACTTGTGGGTTGAGATAAAGGCAGTTTAATAGGTAAAGCAAAAGCCGCACACAGAAGCAAAGCAAAATCAGGAATTCATTCACCACCTCCCATGGGCAGGCAGGTGTTCAGCCATCCCCAGGAAAGCAGGGCTCCATCAGGCTTAATGGTTACTTGAGAAGACAAACGCTATAACTCCAAACATCCCCCACTTCCTTCTTATTCCTCCAGCTTTATATACTGAGCATGACATCACATGGTATGGAGTATGCCTTTGGTTGGTTGGGGTCAACTGTCCGAGCTGTGTCCCCTCTCAACTGCTTGTGCACCCCCAGCCTGCTCACTGGTGGGGTGGTGTGAGGAGCAGAAAAGGCCTTGACTGTGTGTGAGCACTCCTCAGCTGTAACAAAAACATCCCTGTATTATCAACACTGTTTTCATGCTGAAACATTGCCCCCTACTAACTACTGTGAAGAAAATTAACTCTTTTTCAACCAAAACCAGCACACCTGTGCTCAATGAATAAAATGTTTGGGACATGCTAAGAGTTAAGTCTTAGAAGCGTTTTCCTCTTTCCTGCTGTGTGACACTGAGCAAGTTGCTTTACCCTTGTTTTCCCTCACACCTCTGCTTGTCCTGCCTGTTTGGGTTGTAAATGTTTGGCATGGATTCTCTCACAGTACAAGATTTTACAGAACCTGCAGCAATAAATTCCTGATCCTAAATCTAAATTAATTTGTATAATTTATTTGTCTGTAGCCTCTGTTTTGCAGTTAACAGTCTATGTTAGATACAACTGAGATTTTTCTCAACAATTTTGGGTGGTGAGACGTTCAAATACCAATATTAATAATGTCTCCTGGTAAAAATTCTGTGAAAGATTAAAATAGTATCTTCAGTAATTCTTGTTACGTTCCCCTCAGACAATCTTTTCTGTGAAGTAAGAAAGAATCGACTTCCCTTCTTTAAGAGATAAAAATGTGGATGAAATATCTTTGGAGATATTTTTTTTCCACATCTGTCTTGTGTGACTTCAGGACAAAATGGTCTTGTATGGTCTTTCTAATTTCAGTATCAAAATGTCAGATTATACTACTCTTTCAATCAACATGCAGAGTAGAAAAGTCAATATTAGCCATACCACATCTGTCCTCTTAAAAGACAGTGGTTGTGTTTAACTACTTGGTCTTACATGATCCTGCAATGAATAACCTTGTATTATTTTTAACTATGTCCTTAAGCAGAGCCTGCTGAAGCCAAGCAGAACACTTTTTATGACTTTGGATCTATCAGTTATCTAAATACGGCCTTTTTATTGTTATAAATCAATAAATCTGTTGCTATGGCACATTTTCAAATGTTATCCTTGAAATAGTTGCTTATTCACTGAACAGCCTGTTCATAGCAGATCAGAATTTTGCCAAATTGCTTTGGGTTTACTTTGCATTGATGGGTCCCAATTTCATAAATATAATAGATCTTCAAAATTAAACATGACTCCTCAAACTATTCTCCCAGATTTCCCAATACCTAACCTGAATCTCTGCGAAGATGGATGTGCTTTACAAATGTTCCCTTGGTTTGGTATACCTTGTGGTAGTATTTACTTCAAAATAAGGTTCTACGTGGTAGCATTTCTGTTTCTGTAGTTTTGTGACACAGAAATAAGCTTCTTGAAGTATCTCTTTTTATCTTTCTTGGACACCAGAAAAACTCAGAGCTGTTAAAATGAAGAAGACAATTACCTGCTTCTTCCTGCTTCAGCTCTCAAAAGTAATTGAAGAACAGTGGTACTTTTGAGTTGATATTGAGCTTTGCAAATTATCT
Source organism: Arenaria interpres (assembly GCA_013399435.1). Lineage (NCBI taxonomy): Eukaryota > Metazoa > Chordata > Aves > Charadriiformes > Scolopacidae > Arenaria > Arenaria interpres. Next base: position 144,452 of record VXAK01012513.1, on the reverse strand, counting down.
TGATTTGAATTTTTAATGCATCATGTACAATTATGATGGTTTAAACATCAAAAAATAAAATAGCTACTTTTCCACTAGACAGCTTGTGAATTGTTCAGATAACTACCATTCTCTCTGCATTTGAAGCAGACAAAAGGACACAACTTTAATATGCTTTGTGAGGAGTATTTGTTCTTGGTAGAAATAGTATCTTGCCAGCTATAGTTAAATTAAATATTTAACAATGGATTTCTTTTCCCTTAACTCAGGGAGAACGTCAGCTTAACTGAAAAAAATGGTACCTCCATGAGCAAATAAGAAACTCAGTAGTGCTTGTGACTGTCTAGCTAGGGATTTCTACTTCCAGGAACTTGTCTCTGAGTATTTCTGGATCTTTATTAGCTTATAGCTGAATGGAAAAGTTTTTCCTGAAAAATGTTTAACACGTACACTGATCGGAACCCTTTATGTTTATGAACAATATATTCAGTATTTAGCTTATGAAAACAGATTTTCTTATATCCATATTAAATACAACATTTCTGTAATGCAGTCAAATTAGTGATAGTCTAAAGCTTTCATGATAGTATTGTATTCCAGAAATAAATTTGGGGTTTTGAGAAAAGCTTCCTGTTCGGACAGTGAATGCATTTTCTGAACTGTGAAAAGACAAACAGCAAAACCATCTATCTAGTGAAACTTTGCAGAACAGACCAAAAATATGGATTTCAACAGAAAGAACCAAAAAAATAGCATTTGGGATTTCAATTCTGTTGTATCAAAGCTTGGAAGTCCAGCAGAAGTGTAGTCTAGGGCTAGATTTTCAGGCCAGTGCTGCTCAGGCAATCTGTTTCTAAAGCAGTACCTCTTTGTAAATAAAAGTTAAATGTAATTTTATTAGTGATTATTCTCAAGTATGCTAGTTTACCTCTGGATGATTATGAATGTTGCACTTCATTCAGGGTTAGATAATCTGTTTTTTTTCCCTTTTATTTTTCTAATTGTACACCTCATTACAGTAAAAAAGGTGTTCTCATGAAAAACTGGGTCAGAGTTGGACAAATGTGTGGAGCTCTACTCTCCATGTTTTTTTTTACCCTCAAATGTAAACATAACTAAGGGATATCAAAGCAGAGGTGACCATCATGAGCCATACAGCATGGAACTACTGCTGCTTACTTCTATTTTACCATCTTAGGCAGTGTCCATGATTGCATACTAAAAGCCCTTACATATTAAGCTCTATTCATAAAGCAATTTTATTTGTCTTTCATGCCAGACAGCTTTGTGGTATAAAAAAAAGCATATTATGCTTTTTTATGTCCATGAAGCTGAGCAAATTCTACCTGTTTTTTTATGTGACCCCCAAATACGCGAAGTTGAGCGGAAGGTGGGAATATTATATAAATTGCTTCTGCTTCTGTGTAATTAATCTATCTATGATTTTACAGAAATGGGAATGCTGCCCTGTGCTGCAAGCAAATTGCTACACACAGGGAGTTTAAAGTAAATGACAATTGCTGGCTGTTGTAGTGTAAACTTCAACCTCTGTTTTCTTCACTTCATCTAAACTGCCAATTTTTACTTTCAATGCATGATGACAGAAATTAAATGAATGTCCAGCCCTTGATTTGAAAATAGAGGTGACTTCATTTGGACAACTTACCTGGGAGAAGAACATAGTATTTCTAAACACTGATGGATGGGCTTATGAGCAGATTTAGCAGGGTTATCTGAAGGTGTATTTTGGCATTTGTAGTTGCGGCAACATTATAGTTCCTTGTCTCTAATAATTTCACTGAAGGTGAGAAGAAATATATGTGGGGTTAGAAAATTCAGTTTTTTCTTTATTTTACTTTTGATCAACTTTATCGCTCAAAAAGCGACAGAGGGTGTAGGGGGTAGTTAGTAAATAGTAATTTATGGATATATGCTTTTTATAGAATGGTGAAATCATACCTGATATAACTCAGTGACTAGCATTAAGTCTGGGGGTTGCCTCTCTCATTTCAAGTTCATTGTTATTAATTATTGGAGTTACATAAGCAATGCCATAGTACAATGGGTTGTCATTAACATTGAACAGAGAAGCTCTTTGTTGATACTGTATTTGTTAAAGCTAATCCAACCTGACACTACCTTGTGTCATGTTTAATTACTTTCTAGTTTAGCTGCAATTGGGAGCAAAGCCCCTAGGTTAAAATACAGAACAATTTAAATTATGTTGCAAGTAAATGCTGAGAGATTCTACAGAATTTCAGAATGAGTTTGGAATTGAGCAAAACATAAGATCATGTACATAAATGTACTTAAATCTTGGTTATGCCTTAGACGTGGAAGAAGCGGGGCTGCATTCAAAGCAGCAGTAGCTGACAACCTGCAGAATGTCAGACCTGGGAGTCCAGCAGAACATTGCTCCAACTTATTACTGTGTCACTGAAACATACCTAAGGGGAAATGTTAGCTCCAAAGCACTTTTTCCCCATCTTTTTAACTGGGACTGGCAGGAGAGGAAGATTTTCTTTAAGTCGAGGTGGGCAGTCTAGGAAATAATTTCATTAAGTATAACTTCAGTGGAAGTTTTAGTTGATAGAAGTTTGCTAGCTTTGATTATGGTGATTTTAAAAAAGGTAGAGATTAGGCTCTCTTTCCATGTCTGTTTCCCTTTAAAAAGCTAACCTGAAAAGTTTGGCTGTTAGTTTTGGGCAATGAAGAAATTTTATTTTCCATTACTTCAAAGTATTTAGTTCAGATTCTGACTTTTCAATATTTTTAGTGATGAGAAGATAAGTGGTATATATGCAAACCCAGGCCCCTTCTTGGGTTACTGCTTCAATAGTGTATGCAGAAGCCAAAACTGCTCTTGCTTGCTTAAAAAATGTGCTTTGACATCCATTGGGTAAGATAATGGAGAAGAAAAGCAGACAGCTGTTAGAGATGAAATTAAGATAGATCCAAATTAACTGCAGGGTTAGAAATTCAGGTGTGACTGGGTTTTTTTGGGGTTTTTTTGTTGTTGTTTTTGGGGTTTTTTTTGTTGTTGTTTTTTGGGGTTTTTTGTTGGTTTTTTTGTTTTGTTTGTTGTTGGTGGTTGTTGTTGGTGGTTGTTTTGTTGGTTGTTGTTGGTTGTTGGGGTTTTTTTGTGGGTTTTTTGTTGGGGTTTTTGTGGTTTTTTTTGTTGGGGTTTTTGTGGGGTTTTTTGTGGGGTTTTTGTGGGTTTTTTTGTTGGGGTTTTTGTGGGTTTTTTCGTTGGGGTTTTTGGGGTTTTTGTGGGTGTTTTTGTTGTGTGTTTTTGTGGGAGATTTCTGTTTCTTGAGTGGAAAGAAAACTAAAGTCGTCTTTAGAAACTAGTTCAATGGGGAAAAAATAGTTTTGAATTTCTCAAGATGATATCCAGAAATATCCTACTTGATTCCTACTGATTCCTACTTCAATTTTTCAGTCATATTGCTTCAGTTTTTACATTAGTTAGTGACAGGCTCTCTACAGAAATTACTAGCATTAGTGACAGGATGTGAAGTTCCCAGCAACTAGCAAGATGCAACAGTGGTCTCTCAGAAGGCAGCCTAGTTAGAGAGTGGCCTTTCTCTCCTCAACACAGGAACCCTCTTGTCTTCTCTCCCACCAAATTAAATTTAGCTTGATTTTTTTACAGGTCTCTTAAGGCATCTCAGCAGGTTGATTCAGCATCTTCCTCTAAGCTAATCCAGGGGGAATGATTAGCCATCTCTCGTAAGAGAAAATGCGCAATTTAGGAAGCATCTCTTATTTGCTATGGTCAATAATACAATCATTTATATACTACTGTCCAACAACGTCAGGTTTCTAGGCCTCTGCTACAGTTCAGTGTAATAATATTAGTATCTGTTTGGTTGTCAATACACAGAAGTAATTTTATGAACTTAAATTTACTTAAAATGTTTTATTCTATATTTCATTCTACTTCTTTTTGGTTCCGTATTTTTCCTTGTGGTTTACCACAGAAGTAACTTTAAGCGATAGAACATCTGCAGTCATACATACATGAGGGAAATCTTCAGTGAAAGTACAACAGAGAAAGGAGGATAATGAAAGTCACAGCTGGACGTGAAAAGGAAAGAACAGGAGACACATGTCTGGAACGTACTGTGAATAGTTCTTAAATCTTGCTTGTAATAGTGAGCAGTAAGATGTAGTCAACTTGCTATTGAGCAACTACTCATCATATCTTCCAGAAGCTGGAATGTGAAATATCCTTTGGAAAGATGCAAAGGAGTAAGACGACAAAGGAGACGATATTTTAGAACAGTCTTGGAGTTGTGGAGTATGTGAGAACTAGAAGTAGCATGAAGTTAGCGCAAGATTCACATGTTCCTGATTATTTTGTAAGCGTGGTCCTGTGGGTAGTTACATAAGAAGCTAGCCCTGGAAGACATTCCATTTTATTCTGAAGTCACACATATATATATATTTTTAATCTCTGCTCAGTTTAAAACATAACAGTCTAACCCAATTAAGATAAGATTTTGGCCTTTTTTCTTTCATTAACTTATTTGGAAAGTAACTAAAAATGTCTTCTCCTTGTAGGAAATATTTATTCTTAAGAAAACCTGTTTCTGAAACACACTGAAGTATACACAACAAATAATTTTTCTAATAGGCCAAACTAGCTTTGCTTTGATGTAATAATTTCCCTTAAGGAAAATAATGAAAAGACTAATGAATGCATATTCATTGAAACTGTGTGAATATGTAGTTCCTCTGTGAATTGTCTGTGCTTTGAGATTACCTAAAGCTCACAGCTTTGCATCAGCAAAGCAGAGATTTCTCTCTGCCCTAACCCACTGCAGGTGAATATATCCCAAGAGGTACTTTGCTGGGTTGATGTTCCTGTGGTAAACTGTATTTAATAACTCAAGGCTGACTGCTGATGTTGAACAGGGATTGTAGGGACAAACTATTAGAACAAGTTGATGCTACACAGCAAGTAAATGGTTGCATTTTAGTTTCTTTTACACCTTTTGATTGTCTGATAATGAATGATTATGCATTCATTGAATTGAAGAAATTTCAATTCACTGTTTTAGGTTTGTCTATGTTAGAATAGTCAGGATTTTATGCAAGGTTAGGCAGAAGTGAATGGTTATATAGCTTTGGCAAACTTTGAATAGCTTGATGTGTGCACTTAGGAGATACCATAGTCACCATATTTCAACTAGACATGAAAGAAGCATATTTGAAATGTTTGGTTTTATGATTGTTTGGTTTTGTTGTTTGTGGTTTTGTTTGATTGGTTTTGATTATTTTTTTTTTTTTAAATTAGACTTCATCAGAGAGAGAAAAAGCAGACAGGCAGCAGTAGTAGTTCTGTATAGTTCATGACTTTAAGGCTCTGGATTTCTATAACGTTTTTCCCAAAGTTGTTTTTCTCAGTGGCGTAGTCTAAGACACATATACCCAGATTTTAATAGTAAGTAGTGGCATATTTGGTCTGTGTTTCAGTTTCACTTCGTAAAGCTGAGTCAGTATTATTCCACTTCTTTACATGGCTATTGTGAGATATATGTATTACATCCTGCAATGTGCTTGGAACTTATGCTATTCTTAAGTATCTAACATAGTCTAGTAAGTTAAATACTTTAATGTTCTCATCTTGCAGAAATTACTTGGGTAAAACTTGCTATAACTTGAATTATCTCTGCAAGTAAGATAGGGTTTTAGCTGATGATGCAAATATCAATACCAGAGACTCTAGGTGACTTGAATGAACTGTAATTCAGGTTCATTAAAATTTATCATGAAAATTTCAACATACAGGTTCTGCAAGTGAATTTTAGTTTTGGTTGAGTTTTTTCTTTTTATGAGTAATCTTGTTACTTTAAGTAGGATTGTTCAGGTGCTAAAGAAGTTCCACAGCTTCTGAACTGAAATATTTGACTGTCATATTTATGCAGTTGTACTGACTGTGACCAAAGGAGTTTTAGGTTCTGAGGCAGTAAATATTGCCAATATTAAAGGCAGCCACTCATTTCTTCACAAGCTCTGGAGTGGCACAATAGCTAACTTGCCATTACTTTTTCTATGCTGGCAGAGTCAGCAAATGTTTATTCCTTCCAATGCTGTTTTGTTAACTCCTCTTGCCGATTCCCTCTATCCATTGCACCTACCAAAGGAAAAAAAAAAAACAAAACAAAACCAGAAAAACCCCACCTGGTTAGGCAAAGTACAATGAAACTCCAGAATATCGATGTGCTGTCCTGGTCACTCTGTTCCTGGTCAAACTGGCACGGCTCTCTGCTTGCAAATGCTGTGCAGTTCCAATGAAACTTGCTGGTTTCTGCCAGCACCAAATTTATCCCCTAGAGTTCTCCATTTTGTGGCTTGAAGCACTTCCGATGGCACTACAGAGACTGTTATTGGCCATGTTACAGAGACTGTATTTTGGAAATAGTATTTGTGTGAGTGAAATGCTTGTCATTAGAAGATTTGCAGAAATTGGAAAGAAATCCTGCAAAATTTCATTGTGTTGAGTCTTGAGATATACTTCAATAAATGCTATGCGTGATGTTTCAAGGGATCAGTACTGGGAATTTGTGATAAATTGTAAATTTCTGATCCTTATTTTTTAATTGAGTGTCCACGATGATTCCTATAACTCTGTGTAGCAAAGCCATGAACATAAAATTAAGGCGGTATCTCACTTATGCAAAACTAAGAATCCCACCCCTCCAAATGAGTTAAAATTATTTTTAATTATAGACACAGAAAAATGCATTCAATAGTTTCATTATTAGTTTTCCAACAAGTACTAGATATAATTTTATTTCCAAACCAAATCTATGGAAATGAACAAAGCTCATAAAATGAAGAAATAGAATTCATTACATTTAAAGTGAATTTCTTTAACTGTTTTAAGGGCAAGCAAGATAAAATGAGTAAGATTAATCGTATATTTATCAAGGCCAATAAAATTAGGATTCTTTATATTATAATGTTAATACAGCCAAAATGTAAATATTTATCTTAAACATTTATTGTGTCTGCTGTATCTTTTAGATAAAATTCATTAATTTTAAGTGCCAACAATGTAGGATAAGAAAGTGTGAACACCTCTAGCTAAGAAAAAGATGATTCTAAATTTCTCTTAATCATGGACTTCTAATGTATAGTGGAAAATGAAAATTAAATCTTGATCTGAAACAACAGTAATTATAACAATCTCCATTTTCATTCACCTATACCAGCTACACAGTTTTAATTCTTGAAACCTGAGGAAATAGAGAATAATCTCTAATGAAAGTAAACTCACTCTCATTTTAACAAAGTTATAAGAATTTACAGTTTATCCTGTTTATTGGATTCCATTGAAATTGCATTTTTCGTGTGCTTAGTTTTGTTGTGATGTTCAGCAATACAGTTCATAGGTCCTCTTTGTCTACAAGATTTTTTGGAAATCATGTATCTTTTGAATGGCAAACCATGCCTTACTGAAAGGACTGGAATAAAATTGAATTTCCAAGTAGTTCAGAATTACAAAATGCACCCTCCTCGGACACACCTGAGGTGTTTCTTTTATGTGCTTTATTCCTTAACAGAATAGCTCACATCTGTAATAAATGCGAGCTATAACCATCGGCTAGGAGGTCCTCTGGATAAGAGCTGTCCTGCCTTTTTATTTTGCATGTGCACTCAGACATGTTTTGGCCACAGATCCAGAACCTGAAATAAGAATGTGCCTGAGCTTTAAAAGCAATCTGGACATGAATATGCATTGCTATGTGGAGGCTCATGATCCTGTCCAACGAGCAGCCAATACACAAGAAGAAAGTGCCACTCTTCCTTTGTTTCACATCTGATATGATCGTTTCCTATCACATTGTCTCCTCTTTTATTGGGTTTCTGATCATGCAAACATCAAGTAAGTGGCAAAGGTAGAATAGCATTGGAAAATCTCTTCCATAGCCTCACCACCTTCTTGCTGCTGTGTTTTAGTCCCAGGTTAAATCAGTGAAAAACTTATCTTTTTAAGCTGTCTTTTAAGCTTCTTACTTGGATTACGATCTCAAAGAGTTTATAAGCTCTGTTCTGTTAGTAATTTAGCGAAGTGTCCTTTTTTTAATGGCTGTGGCTCCTAAACAGTATGGCAATGGATATGCATCTTGTTAATGTTATTCTACCACTACCAATAAGCATTACTTACAGCTCTAATTTGCTTAATATCCTTTTGGATTACTTAGGATAGTAAGAGCTATGCTGAATGGTAGCTGTTTGTACAATCCATCTTTTAATTCACTCTCTGAGGCAGAATACTATTCAGAGGAAGGTTTGTAATAGATCCAGAGTGCATTTGATTTCTTAGCAGCAAAAGTCATCTCTCATTTCATTAAACAAAAAGTATTTTTTCCCCAGAATGCATTTAGTTGTCCACATGGAAATAATAGTTTTTAATTATGGTTAGTGGGTGGCATGTATTTTTTATTTGATGGCATCGTCAATAGCAGTGTTTTATGTTTGGTATTTTTACATAATCTTTTGTTGGAAATGGCATATTTGCCATGAAATGTAATGGATGAGATAATAGCTAAATGTAAATTCTGCTTTGCAAATAGTACTTTACGATTCTTTTTGACACTTTGCTACTTTCCAGTAGCACCTTTTCTGTGTTATCTCAGTGCTTAATAAAAAGAGTGAAACTTAATAACCTGACCCTTTCTAACCAATACTGTATTATTAATGTATTATCACTTATGTTCGTAGCATTCTCAGGTGTTGGAGAGATACCCTAGTAGACTGATAATTGGTCAAGTGTTGCTGGCCAAGCAGACCCTTGGAATTACATATTTTTAGCTTTTATTTTTAATGACCAACAATTATTTAAGTACCAAAGAATTAAGTATTAAAGGTCCCAAAGTCTCCATTGGGGAGCAGCGTGTTGATGCTTCACTGAGGAAAGCGGCTGAACTGCAAATGTGTGCTAGCATCGTTTACCTGCTTTAATCAATCCTATGGGATCTAGAGGTTGAATTATTAGAGCATTGGGACAGGACACTCCTTATGTTGCAGGTTTGTAAAATAAGCATTGATTAGGACTCCCTCACAGTATTGTAATGCAAATGAATTAATTAATATTATTTTTTAAGTACAAGGCTGTTTTGTTTCTAATCTGTAACATAATTTTTCTTATTACAGAAAAAGAATATCTTATTTACACAACTCTCTTCCTCGGCCAAGAGCTTCCTCTGAAAAACTAACTGATACTTTGATTTGTATTATTTAAAAACTTTTCTTGTTAATTAAATTTTTTTAGCCTATTCCTTTTGACTTAAAACCCAGGATATGGTATTATTGATTTGAAACCATGTTAAAGTTTTGAGTATATGGAAATGGTTTATCTAGGCATTTATCTGAACATTTTATCTGTTAAAAGGCCCAAATTTGAAAGATACCAAAACCTGTGTTGAATTGGAAGATAGAGAAAATCAGATAAATTTTATGATTCACAGGCAATAAGTCTAGGCAGACCCTAGAGTCTAAGCAATGAAATAGTTATAACATTTTTATAAAGTACACTGCTTCTGATATTCAGCTATAAAAAAATTTGCTTTCTTATGTTTGAAATTCCTCCTTCAGGTATTACATACAAAGTACTCCTCTGCAGTTCCTTTATATGTTCTAAAACTTTTCTCTCTCATTTTTTCCCAGATCTTTTATAGTCCTGACTTCGCTGGTGTTAAAGCGCTTCGACACCTTTGGAGATCCCAGGTAGAGTTTGATTGTTTTCTTTAAAATGCTTTCCTAGTAATAAAGAACTTGACATGGTGACAAGCTTTGATAAAGATAACTCATTTGGGAACATGTAGGTGTTGATTGTCAGTCCGTACAATGGTTTCTATATCTGGGGTTGAAGATACCGGCAGTACCACTTGTATTGTTATCACTCACTTGTATGTAGCTTGACTGTTACTGTCACAGACCCTGGATTTATGGTATTGCTGAGAGAATTTAGCAGGAGGTGAAGGCCTCTTATTTACTTAGAGCTTAGTAATGTTTAACAAAGTAGGAAGAAAATTAATATATCTTAATTTTCTGATGCTGTTTTCCAGTTGCTATGTTACAGTATATCCTCACTACAGCATATAGTACATTTTTAGTGGATTTCAGGAAAAAATAAATGAGAGGGCATTTTGCAGTTGTTAACCACCTGAAGACTCAGACTTTGGGGACCAGTGAGTGCAAAACCCCTAACTTTTTTTTTTTTTTTTTTGGTGTGACATACCCTGATTTGTAAGGGCTATTCTTTGATTTTGACTGCAATAACAGGTGACTGACCTGAGTCATCCAGGGAGTAGTACCAGTTCATTGTTTTATGTCAATATTGTTATGAATGTTCTAGAACTCTGTTCCTTATTTGGGAAGAAAATAACTGTATGGAAATGAGGAACAAAATCCAGAATCGTCACTGCAGATAATGTCAGTACATGCAGCTTTCCTTCCTTGCTTTCAGCAGCTACTGTTGGTAAACTTCCTGAGAAGTCTTAAGGAAAAGTTAATCTTTAGGAGCCAGGAAGCCAGCTCAGAGTGCAGCCCCATGAGCAGAATAAAGAATTGGCAGTCACAGAAAACTGCAATCACTTTCAATAATAATAATTTTGTAGTTGTGTTCATTGACACTAGGTGAAATACTCAAACCAAAGTCGCTTTCAAATTGATGGCTTAATTTCTAAACTGAAGTGAAGATTTTATTCATGAATCTCTAAGGTAAATGTGATCAAAACTGAAAGTTTGTAAGTTTGGATTGATAGTAGTTCTTAGACTAAAACACTTTTTTCCTCATGTTAAGTGGTGCATGTCCTTACTTCATGGAGTCTTTTGTATTGGGTTAAGATGGGTTTACAGTGGATGTTTAGCACATGCTGCTCTGCGTATTTTTGTTGTAGTCTTTCAACAAACATTTGGAAGAGAAAATATGTTCAGTTTTGGGGAAGGAGAAAAGATCAACTCCCTGCTGGTGATCCAGAGCAAATGTTCCAGTTTGGCAAATGGCCAGTTATGATAGTTTCAAACTATAGGTTTTACTATTCAGCATCATACCTTTGTCTGTCCTGAAGCTGCAGCCAATGTCTGAACTGTGAGAGGGAAGGTGTAAATTGTGGTGATGACATTGGGGAAGAACAAAGGAGAAGAAAAGTCTTTAAAATATAAGCAATAGGGCCTAAAGATTTACAGTGCACTATTACGTGTGGTTGTTTCCAAGACATTAATTTAATTGGTTCTGTTCAGGTGTAAATAAAACTGTGGCCTTCTATTAAATGTGGATCACCTGCTCATGCGTAAAACCACTCCAACTTCTAGTGTAGATGGCTTACCTTCATGTCCGCCTGTTAATTCTTCAGGAAGTTTGTCTTGCATCTAGACACTTTTATATTTGGTGCAAGGTACCCAAAATGTATCATTCACACTCAGCCTGTTGTTTGTGTATCTTTTCATAGTGATTCTTTTGAAGTGTATATAAAGGGATACAGGAAAAAATTAATTTTGGTGGAATTATTAAGCGTTGATTACCACCAGAGCTGCATGTTAGTATCAAGCAGTATATCAAACAGTATAATACTAAAGTCTCTTTTCTCCTTACAGTAGAAATAAGGTCTGTGTTTGGCAAAGCATTTAATTCCTTTAATATTAAATGTGCTTATATTTAATCAGAATATAAGTGAGAAATCAGATCTTGTATCAGTGAAATACACTTTTTGTGTCTGTTGGCATTAATATAAGATTTTCCTTAACTAAAACAGCTTATTGTTTAAGTAGAATTTTAAATAATACTTAAAATCATCATATTAACAAGTTTACCGAAATTATACAGTTTTTTTTTTCTGGTGCACATGTGTGTCAGTTGCAAATGTAATAGGCTCAGGGCTTTAATGATGCAAATTAAATTTTCCAGTGCGAGAAATGCCAATATAGGCCAAGAATTTCATCTGAATCCAAAGGGGGAAGCGCAAACTATTAATTCTTTACATCTGGCAGAAGCAATTCAGCAGTTTCCTTTAGTTACTGTGATACTTGGTGTTAAATACAAAGGAAACTGACCCTTCCTGCATATGTTGTGCATCGGTTTCAGTTACTGGAATCCTTGTCTCCCAAACTGAACTGGTTGCATATTGCTTTCTTTATTCTTCCTGCTCTGCTGTCATCCTCTTTGCATAAACCTCTCAGGTGAGCTCCTTAAGAGAGAGCACGCTGAAATCCTCATTTAGTTAGCTGCACAAGTGTAGGCCTAAGTATACAAGTGGTCTCTTGAAAACCAGGTGCTTAACATTGGATCAGGGAATAGTACAATAGGAACCGGAGGGCACATGGATAGCGGAGAGAATAACTAGGAGGTAGAAAACTTTTAAGCCGAATATTTTCTTGCATGCTAAGACTTCTGGTAAAGAATTGTTTTATAGTTATAAAGCACTGTTTTCAAAAAATGGGATAGCTGGACCATATTTTTTCTGGAATAAAATGGGTGACACGAGGCAGGGGTCCAAAGCTGCCAGGCCTTCACCTCCGCGCTGTCCCAAATCCCCTGCAGCTGTGGGTGCCACCAGGATCTCAGGGTTGGCTGCAGCAGGCGGGTGGGCAGAGCGTGGGGGCTGCTGGTGCTGCAGCCAGGCACAACCCGTGGAAACGGCGACTTCATCAGAATGTGCTTCAGAAAATGCAATTGTGTGTCTTCACGGCAGACTTCAACCAAGTTTAGCTAAGAAAAATGGAATACCTTAATGAGTTTTGTTTGTTTGTTTTGTTTTTTCTGATTCCATATGTGCAAGTGGAAAAGTGTGGGTAGATAAGGGATTGTACTGATGCAACGATTTTTAACAAATTTAGGTGTTTTAGGAGTTCGTGCCAGGCTAGCTTTGTGAATGTAACTTTGGAAATAGTTCACTGTCTGAAACTAACTGGAACCTAAAATACCATCAAAGTGAATGTTCTTTTTTTAAAAACTTTTTATTATTTCCATTTTTTACATCAGAAAACTACCTTTGAAGTTTATTGATTCCTCTGATAATGCATTTTTGATATAGCATTGAAAACATTTTCCAGCCATACCAGAAGTAGGTATTTATTTTTAGTACTTCTGATTTCTTTTCACAGAGATTTTACAACACATTTGTCCTGGTTTTCTAATATGGAAGAATTATCACACAATAAATAATTTTACAGATTTGTTAGCATATTGCCATGAGAAGTCATATGTTGGCATCAAATCCTTTTCTGGCAATTTCCTGGAATAATTGTCAGTGTCTGAAGGAATTGCAGAATGTGATTTATTTGTGTAAAATGCATCTGGAGTTAAAACCTTCATATTATCTTTTAAATGCAACCTCACACACGGAGATTGTTGTTGCTGAAGTGCAAGGTCTTATATGCCAGTCCTGATGTAGAATCGCAGTCTGTGGTCTGGATTCTCCATGGAGAATTTCTGTTCTCCTCTGTAGTTTTATATTCCGAGACAGCTGGAGTTGCTGATGTTGATGTGGAAATTTTAGCATCCTGGTGATGACAGCTCTGCCAAAGCAAAGCAGTCCATGATATTTTGGCTGAATCTGGTAAGAATGGGGAAATTGCTAACCTCAGTGAGGGGAACCCTATTTTAGTGAAACAAAGGTGAGTCTTTAGTCAGAATTAGGGACAAAACAAGTTGAAATCCTTACTTTTCCAAGTCTTCGTACACTGTTGGGACTTTGATATTGTGGGTATCTATTCTCTGTATTGACCAGAGTTCATATTCTAAGACCTACCAAAATAGTTTTTCACGATAATTTTAAGTTCAGTGAATTAACACTTGCTTCTTTAAAAGGAAGAAAAAAAGAAAAGAAAGTGTTGAAAATTTTCAGCCAGTTCTTACAGAAATATACATATTTCTGATATTTTTCTTGATGGTTAGAAGTGATAACAATGGTAGAAAAGACCTTTTTTCATTGCCATAATATTTTGAATATGAATACAGTACTTTGAATAAGTATAGACTATGGATATTTTGTGTGAAACTAGTATGGGTATCATAAGAATGTTGCATAGAAACAAAGTGAGAATCAACTGCTTCTTTGAAGTAGCCACAGGTATTGACAATCTCTTGGGGAGTATTTGCTTCAAAGTAGCCGTATATTCTTCTAGATGCTTTAATCAAAAAAATAAATAATTAGGGCAGTATCTCCAAATCTAGTTGGTTTAATATGAGTGGCGTTAAATTTTAAGATTTCATACTTTGGTTTACTCTTCTTTCTCTCAATGAAAAGTATCTTAAGATTTTGATGGTTTTTTGGTTTGCTCTCATGTGCTGGACAAAGTACCTGGCTGCTTGGCTAGTAATGCTTTTAGGTTTAGATTATATCCAGAGTTTGAGAAATCCTGCCTTATCATGAAATGCTGTTGTATAAGAGTCAACCTATTTGAGGAGATAAATGGTCTATATAACTAACAGTACACAAAATGCTAGTTTAGGTAAAATGCATGCTGCTGATAACTAAGCCTTCCTGTGGATGCTAATCCTAATTTATGTTAAATCGTAATTAAGATGGTTTTGTTTATTGCTTGTAACCATGAGCACCTGGAAGACTGACTAATCCCATCCACGTTTTGCGGACAATCCAGCTGCTATTGTTGACTCACAATGCAGAAATTCTGTAATTGTGAGTTGTTTTCATTGGTATTTTTTCAGGGATTTATAGAGGGCCTTTTCTTCTATTGTATCAGGAACTGGAACAGAAGAAGCATTCTAAATAAAATAGATGAAGAGATTTTGGAGCAGGAGGCCAAAATCTAACTAGGTTAGCTGTGGTTCCATCCAAACTATAAAATAGAGAGCATCTCTGATTTACCCATATATTCAAAACTGTTATTGTAGCGCTGCTTCCGTTTTGTGTTGCACGTATAATTAGGCATAACTGTTAGATTTTCAGGATTCTGAAATGTGTTATTCAGAAGATCACAGGTACTATAGCAGAGAGATGATAAATGATGAGGAGAGAAAAAGGGGCAGCATAAATTGAGTCTCTGGAGAATAAATCTATAAGAATGGGCAAGGCCTAAGCCCACTTTCTGTAAAATTTCAGGTTTCCAGTTGCATTGTCTTTTTTAGTACAGGCTAAGTCTAGGTTCTCACATGATTGCTGTATGTGTAAATATTTTGAACCTGGACCTAATATGTATTCAGGTAACTACATATATCATGGATTGTGCCATCAATTGACAAGAATTGTTTTCCATTTCTTGTATAGCATATATCTGTAAAACATTATAGTGACCTGAGTGCTCCTACTTAAGTCTTATTGTGAAAGATTTCTCACTTTTTTTTGTTATTTCCCTGAGAGATTATTCATTCTAATGATTTCAGATGATCTATTTAAAAAATCATGCAAAAATGGTAGCATTTTACATTTTCTATTGTTACATCTTTGAGCTGTCTATGCATTTCCTGTGTTTAAAGGTTTTCTCTTAGAACCAGGTCTACTGTTTCTCCAAGACAAATGTCTCCTAATATTTCATTGTCTGTCTTACCATGATGGGACATATGAAAACTACTGTTAAGTGACAATTATTTTCTCTGAACATTTTTGAAGCCAGCCCATGTAGAGATCATTTGCAGGATCTGGTGTGGAAATTTGGACCTAATTCTACATTCATTACATATTGAAAAGTGCTGCTGGTTGAATTTGTTATGAGGTTGTGGTAAAAACAGGAATAAAGAATAAAGAATTAGGGGCTAAAAGTGAAACCACACAAGGGCATATATAATAATCCACACTATTCAAATGTCAGTGCAACTGCTTTGTAAAACATTCCAACTCTTCTTATATTTGTTACCTTGTGATATTTGCAATAGTATGCATTTTCTTGCCAGATAAAATTAGAATTCAGTCTTGGAAGAACACAAAATTAGACATGAAAAAATTCAACATGAACAAATCCCTGTTACCCTAAAATGAAGACCAGTTCTGTAGTAATTTCATGTAAATTCTTCTTACAGACAGCAGAGAGCAGCAGTGTGATGACCTGAATCAGAAGGAATGATGTTAAGGAATACAGAAACTAACTAAAAAATTAAATACTTCCTCAAAATTAGTTATTGCTTTTATACTGGTAAAATTTTTTTGAGAGTCTTTTGCAAAAGAAGTTAGAAGATTTTGAAAAAAATGACATTAACAATAAAGTAGCCATCATGAAAATGATTGTCAAGAAAGATGTTTTCATACAGTAAAAAAAGTGAAAGCAGAGGGTGGATAACTGCCTAAGAAAATGGAGGATAAATTAGGGTCTGAGATGTGTATAGAACTGTCAAAAATGATGATACAGTGTATCTAAGAGCATAAGACAAACATTAGCTCACAGACTATAGTTTAAAGAATAATTTTACTTGACTGCATACTGAATAGTCTGAAAGTTAATCAATTCAATGAAATTAATTTTCAGAAATCATTAACTATGTCTACTAGTAATTTACAAATCAGTATTTTAGGAATTCATACATACAGACCAAACCACAATAAAACATTCAGGGTGTAAGTCATCATGTAAAATACAAAATATTGTTTCTGAGGACTTGAAAATAGTTTTTCATGGATCTCACTTCATCAATTGATATTTTATTAAAGCAAAACCAAAATTTGCAGTTGTTTTTCATCAGTGACTGTGTTTTACCCTCCTTTATTTTCCATAGTAAAAGCAGGATGTAGACTTTTGTGGGTAACGAACAGATATAAATACCTATGAGTCAGATAAATTATGCTGTGAAACTGCAACAGTGAAGGATGTAAGCAGATGCTGTTGCCCTGGTGATTCCTCGTTTGGGTCTGGATTGCACCAGGTCTGCATTCCTCACTTCTCCTGAGACGTTTGCATTTATGTACACAACTCATATGGACAAAGGCTACAAATTAAAAGGCTACCAAATAAAACAGTATACATGTGATGTGTTGAAAATGGCGTATTGTTTATAAGGAATATGCTTAAGAGATTGCACTGGAATAGTGCCTTATAGCTGTAAAAGGAAATCTTAGAACTATAACTGTGACACGTGATACTAATGTGGTCATCTCTTCATAGTGTTAATCAGCTTAATAGAGAACTAAACATAGAGGCATGAAATTTCAAGTCTGCCACGCTCTTCCAAGTGCCTCAGTTTGTGCCCTCCGTCTGAGATACCAGAGTCAGCAATTGGAATTTTCTGATGATTGAATTACTGAGGTCTCTGTGTCGAACCCTTTTTTCTCTTTGCTACTGTGGACCACAAGACCACTGATCTGAAGTGCACTGATTTAAAAACAAAAGCTGCCACATTCCACAAACTATCCTCAGAGCTCTGAAAAAACACTGTTAATCTCACAATTTTCATTCTGTGAATTTTTTTCATTTGTGTCCTTCCCCGCCTCCGCCCCCTCAGTTAAACATCCTTCATTTTGGAAGTAGGTGGTCGCTTAGCTATTAGAAGTTACTTGTATTTTTTAATTGTGTTTTACAGAGGTTTTGGTATACAGATTATTCTTAATGTGTTTGTGACCCTCATTTTTGAGTTTCATGTACTTCTCAAGATACCGCATGTTTCTAAGACTCTTCTTTTCTTCTTAGAGCCTTAACATTTCTTGAGTCTGAGAAAGCATGACTGAAATTCTAGAATAAGCTCTTATGTGGTAAGTTGCTTTTCAGAAAGATGTGATATGAAACTTTTTGCTATTATGTAATTTCATGCTCTCATGCCAATTGTTTGAACTTGTATTTTCCACACATTAGCTGATAATACAGGAAGCTTAAACTATGTGTAGAAAATCTATATTTAAATAATTTTGCCTCTGCCCTCTACACTCTCCAATCCTGCAATCACTGCATCAGCAGAGTGTATTGAACATAATCCTTTTAATGCATTCACTGCCCACAGTATGTCAACACCTGCATCTCCCAGCTGCCTGAAGTCAGCATGATTTCTCTGGTATAGCTTTTCATAAAACAAGAATTATTTACTGCTGTGGTTTAACCTCAGCTGGCAGCTAGGATCATGCAGCCCCTTGCTCACTTCTCCCCCTTCTCCCCAGAAGGGTAGGGAGTAGGGGGAGAAAAGGAAGGGAAAGGAAAAAACCTCGAGGGTTGAGATAAAGACAGTTTAATAGAACAACAACAAAAAAGGAAGATAGCAATGATAACATGGTAAAAGAATATACAAAATTAAGTAATACAACACAAATTGCTCTCACCACCTGATGACCTGTTGCCCAGGCCATCCTGTGCAGTGATTCCAGATCCCTGCCCCCTGGCCATTTATATACTGGCCCCCCCATTTATATAACTGAGCACGACCTCTATGGTATGGAATATTCCTTTGGGCAGCTTGTCCTGTCTGTGCTCCCTCTCAGCTTCTATGGGAAGCTGAAACAATCCTTGACTAATGTAATACATCACTTGGCAACAAGTAAAACAGTATGCATTATCAACATCATTCTCATGCCAAACCCCAAACACAACAGCTACTAGAAAGAAAATTAACTCTATCCCAGCTAAAACCAGGACACATCTACTTATTTTGTCTGTTTGCAGACCTGATTTGACTGACAGGCTTAAGTGATTTAAAGTCAGCAACTGGCCAATTTCTGAGCAGTTGGTTGTATGATGCCTTTTCTGTTCAAATGCTTCTTGAGTGCATTAAGGGGAAAACGACTTGCTAATTGGTGCACGGTTAGTAATATAAATGATTCAGTGTTCCCAAAACCACAATAGCGTTTTATTGCAAGGAGTGGTTTTGGGGATGTTTAACCTTTTGGTAACATTAAAATCATGTGGGCAGTAGATGGGCTTTCATATGCCTCCTTTTGTCCTTTCTGAAATTGCTTCTTGGACTTCTGTGCAGTTGAGTTCATCAATGAATTATGTTTGTATGAAATAAATGTCTGTGGCTGCAACATTAGTTCTAGAAAGTTAGTATCATAATCACATATAACTGCCAGAATTATCAGCTAGACGGTCTCAGTGTATTCTCCTTAGTTGTAGTACACCCACAAAAGACTCCTGACGGTGCTACTGCTACACAACTTGTCTGTTTTCCTTTCAGTTGCCAGAACCTGCCATGTTTGGACATGAAATCCACTTTTAAAGCATAAGCTTCCAAGTATCACTGTCAATGTGACTTAAGAAAATGAATGTCAAAAAATGAACTTCAGTTGCAACTGTACTTTATTACTTGTATTTTTGTGTATCTTTGATCTTTCATGAGGGGAAAACAAGTTGTTGATTAACCTCATAATGTTTACAATGGAGCTTGTACATTCATAAGTTCTTTTACAGCGTTTTGAAAGGCAAAGTACCAAAAATCCCAATCAAATTTAGTAAGTAGAAACCAAAATCCACACCAATGCAAACGCCTCTCTACCAGAGTTATCTACCAGGTTTCCCATGATATGGGAGGTTGTACGGATACTGTGAATGGTTGGGTAACTTTGAAGAAGACCACGTTACCTTGCTGGCTGTTAGGAAGTCTGCTCAAATCTCTCTGGATGGAATTTGGTTGTGTTTCAATATATCTGAAATCAGGGGAGACAGAATGTAGAATTAGTTACATGTAATTTGTCACAACTGTTGTTTTAAGCGATTCTGCTATAGTACATATTGCCCAATATCAGCATTCCTTCTCTAATTCAAATTTTCTGTCATTTAACTTGCTGTTATAGGATAATTATTCTGATAGAAGAATCAGTTGTGCAAACTTGGTACAGCATTATAATCATACAGAAATCAAAATAGACTTTTTAAGTATTCTTAATTCCATTTGAATCACAGAAAATGCTTAAAGCAGTCTGTAGATGGATTTTTTGTGTGTATTTCTAGCTGTAACATTTCTTTCTAAATCAGAAGCACGGAAAGAAATGAAGTAGTGAGGGGAAAAAAAGCCCAACAAAATGATATGACAGTGTGTAATAAAAGTATCTTTTCTATTTTGTCAGTAGCAATTTCTTTCTGGTTGATGGCACATTCCTGATCATCAAGTTCTCAACTTTTATTTTATGTTTGAATGTGTCGATTGATTTTTATTTTCTTTGTTCCTCTAAAATCGTCTCTGTGGTAGGTATTAGCTGATTGGTTTTTAATTTTGAAGGGAGTTAAGCTCCTTTTCAGGAGATAGCTACTAATGTAGTTCTTTTATCTTGCACTACAAAGGAGTATGATGATACCACCAGTGTGGCAGGTATCTGAGAATGGTTCTGGTGTGACAATGACCTTATTCTGTTGCTGAATAAATGTATGTTCTGCTATGGACAATGCATGATAATGAGTAATTCCCAAAACAAGAATTAAACTCTGGCTTATAACTTAACGTGGCAAGAATGTCTTTACAAACAATAGGAAGTTTAACGCCAGCCATACATAACCTGATTTTTTTCTTATTCATTCTTTGCTCTAAATCTCCATTGTTCAGGTGGGAATCTTGTGTTCAGTTACAAAATTAAAACTTACTTCAATTGCAATGAATATGTAAGTGTTGAATTACATCTTTAGTTTGTAAATTAGTCCATTTAAGGAAGGGAAAAAAGGAAGAGAGATTGAGTCATCCTGTGGTGGGTTGGCCTTGGCTGGCTGCCAGGTGCCCACCAAGCTGCTCTATCACTCCCTCAACTGGAGAAGGAAGAGAATATAGGCTGAAAGGCTTGTGGGTTGAGATAAGGACAGAGAAGTCACTCAGCAATTACCATCACAGGCAAAACAGAGTTGACTAGGGGAAATTAATTTCATCTATTGCCAATTAACACCACAGTAGGATAATAAGAACAAACCTAACTACCTTCCCCCTACCTCTGACTTCTTCCTGGGCTCAACTTCACTCCCAATTTGTCTGCCTCCTCCCCTACAGCATCTCAGGGGGACGGGGAATGGGAGTTGCAGTCCATTCATCACATGTTGTCCCTGCTGCTCTTTCCTCTTCTCACTCTTACCCTCCTCCAGTGTGGGGTCCTTCCCATGGGAGACAGTCCTTCAAGAACTTCTCTGATGTGGATCCTTCCCGTAGGCTGCAGTTCTTCATGAACTGATAACAGTGTGGCTCCTTTCCACGGGGTGCAGTCCTTCAGGAACAGACTCCTCCTGTGCGGGTCCCCCACGGGGTCACAGGTCCTGCCAGCAAACCTGCTCCAGAGTGGGGTTCTCTTTCCAAGGGGTCACAGGTCCTGCCAGGAGGCCTGCTCTAGTGCAGGCTCTCCACAGGGTCACAGCCTCCTCCAAGGCGCATTTACCTCTTCCACTGTGGACCTCCGTAGGCTGCAGGGGGACAGCCTACTTCACCATGTTTGCTGTGAGCTCCATGGAAATCTCTGCTCTGGCACATAGCGCACCTCCTCCCCCTCTTTCACTGGCCTTAGTTTCTGCAGAGTTGTTTCTCTCACGTGTTCTCTCTCCTTTCTCCTGGCTGCTCTCGCACAGCTGTTTTAAAGCCTTTTTCAATATGTTATACCAGAGATGCTACCACCGTAACTGATTGGCTCGGCCTTGGCTATTACAATACTGGTTTCTTCTGTGGACCCAGAATTAACTTTGATGCATCAGAACTAGTACTTCCCATCAAGTGGTTTTTTTACCTTCTTCCTGCCTGCATGAGACTGTACTTGCTTTGTAAATGGAAAAGCTTATTGAAGACAATAGGAGCTTTGGCACCAGCGTGATTATTCTAACAGTTGATTGGTATAGCGTGTTATGAAGAGTAATAGAATTCATGGAGCTAATTTAGGACCTATTCTGCCTTTTCTAATTGTGTGTGCGTGCGATCTTCTTGAAATCATTGAGAGATTTTTAATATAAATTCAGTGCAGTTTGAAGCCTTATTTGTGCTAAAGCACTCAAGTCTTGTCATCAGTTTATGGTGTTTGTCTACTTACTGCTAATGATGCTGCTGAACTGTAGACAATGACAAACATGGTTATCAGGCAGAATACATTAACATAAGCAGTTTAATATCATGCTTTCTCCACCACTAAATGGACTTAGTATTTAAATGCAACTTCAGCTCTTACAAGTAAGATGGAAGTTTTATTGTGTTCTTTTAGCAATGTTCCGCTAGTAGACTTCTTAATATGTATTTTGCTATGTTCAACCTTTGAAAAGGGAAGACTCCTAGAATTCATCAAAAGTTTTTGTGTAAAACTAAAAACTTAAAAGGCAAATAAAAAATTTTGACTCGGCTGACATGACTAGAAAACTAGAACATCTTGTTTAAATGAATAGATATCTTTGATCCTGTTGGGAGAGAGGCAGAAATCAGTGTGCATCTTGAATTTTTTTTGTGAAATGTATAAGAAAAGGATCTGAGTTCCATTCTAGTTCACAGCAAATTACATTAAGATGGAAAATACTAATTAAGATTAGAAAATTGAATAAACAATCTATCCTTGAGGTGTTTGACATACGGAATAGGGATTTTGTCATTACAAACTTATTAGTAATATAAATGGATGTTCAGGTTGTCCAAACAAAAATAATCATTTCCACCTACTTTTTGATACAGAGTGAAGAGAAAACAATGTGGAAGAGTTGATTTTCCCATATTTTTTTAGTTTTCATGAAAACAGTACACAGAGAATTAACTTCAATATGTATGGGTTCCTGAAGGGCCATTAGACATTCAGGTGTTTCCATGACTTGATATTCCAGGCCAGATGGTGGCAAGAGCTGTGACCAATGATTTGCAATTTTTAATAAAGGTATCTGTATTCTTATGTCTATCAAGAAGTCAAGGAAATTCTGAATAACTTTTTGTATCCTTATTGGGGCAGATACGCATACAATTGAACAAGATACAGTTCTGGTGGTTTTGTGACACAAAAGACCAGCAGAAAAGTTGACTATCAAGCAGGAAATGAGTATCATCTTTGTACATTTATGGGTTAGGAAGAGGGGAGTGTTTGCACCTCAATGAAGACCTCGCTCGCTCTTCATTTTTGTATAGCAAATAAACCTTGCTTTATGGATGAGAGGGACTTAGATGCAAATATGTGAGTGTTTGGGAGGGATATCTTCAGCTTCTAGTGTTTCTCCTCTCCCAGAGAATACCTTAATCTGCTTTGTTTAGTTTCCTTTCTTGTGTGGTTGTCTTTCTGTGGCGATGGAAATGCATGCCATGGTAGTGACTGTATCACTGGGGGGTTTTTTCCCCTTATTTGATCTTACAGCATGTATCTTTTCTCAAGTTACTGAAGGCTTTTCTTCCTACAAATGAATTAGCAGGACTGTCCATTAGAAAGAAAAAATCTGTTCCCTGGCACCAGCCACAGTTCCTCGATAGCAGTAGAATGTTGAGCTTTTTGAGTCATCAGGTTGGCTTAACCTGCATAGTAGCTTTTAAATTTTAACATTTGCTTACAACTTTGAAATGCAGAATTCTTGGGATATTTTGGCCAGACGTGTCAAACCTTAGCCAATAATGAGTAATTTCACTAGATAGCAGTTTGTCAGTTTGGCTTTTACTCTAGCAGTTCTGTCAAAGTAACTACAGATGTAAGTCTTGACAAGCTTATTCATACTCAACAGATCTGCAAAACTTGCTGCTTTTGCAGAAGTAGGAGCTACATTGTTGTAACCCACTAAACAGAATACATTCCAGGATTATATAGTTAGATTCCAGGAATATAGTAGCCTGGAAGAAAAAGGACCTTTTCAGTTGGATCTTCTTCTGCTGTACAAGGTCTGTGAGGATGTCTTTGCTTTTTTCACAAGTTGTTCCAGGTTTACTTCAAGTCACTTTATACCTCCTGAACTTAGGACATGAGCAAATGCACAAACTTACTTTTACAAATTATTACAAGCTTCTGAAGATTAGTTATGGCTTACTTACTCTAAGCCATACTTACAATATGGACTGTTGGCTTACAAAGTGGTTATTCAGAAAGTGAAATACAAGTGTGGTGGCAAATTTGCAGATAAACCAGTTCCGTGAACTATATGCTTCTGTATCTACCTCTCTGTTTAATACTTTGTAATAATTGGACTGTCTTAAGTAAGTTCTGATGAAAAGTTTTCTTTTTAACAGGTGAGGGAGGGTGCACATAAGGAAAGCTACCCATTAGGAGTTAGTATAGCCAGAGCAGAATCAAGACGGGAACACATGGACAATTTTCATGAGCTGAGACCTTGTCCGTAGAGAGATACAGAAAACCTAAGCAGAGACGAAACATTAAAAACTAGGAACAGCTTTTGAAACAGATCTCTAGAGGCAAAAACTTTTTATCTCTGAGGTATGATTATGATTGTCTTCTTTTTTTTAACTCCTGAACTTTTCATCAGAGAAATGGTTCGCTAGTTTTCTTTTTCTAGATTTTTAGTAATATAGGTCAGGTGATCAAAGTGGCTGTGGTAACATTTCTGAGTGAGTGAGTGAGTAGGGGGGACTAATCATATAAAAACAACCTCCTAGGATCCAGTTTCCTGAACAACCATGAAAATCACATATCCGGACCATAATTACATATTCAGAACTTCTCCTTAAGTATCCAAGAAGACATTTAATTGTCCTTCTAATTCCTACTTAAAACACTTCTGATGTAGGCAGACAAAGTGTTATAGAAGCAGAGAAGCAGAAAATGCAGTTAAACCGACTCTTCTTACTTGAAAAGTGCTGACAGGCCTAATTAATTACTAGGCACGTGATATGGGTGATTATACCAAGAAACACTTCCTGGTGTTCAAGGGCTAAGAAGAAGAGATTAGAATATGAGAAAGGGCATCATAAACTGCTAGGAATCAGTGAAGTTGGAATCTGCACACACAAATGAAGTGTAGGGAAGAAGTAGGATCAGAAGTAAATAGTCCCACAGGACATAGGTCGGCTTCTGTTGTGGACCATAAGGTGGAGAAGGGTACTGATGGAGAGAGGATCTCCCTACCCATGTCACTCAGATGTGATTTTCAGAAACCATAGGGTGGTGCTTACTTGTACGATGCTGTCTGATTTTCTTCTCGGATACATTCTCGTTTGTGAAGTGTTTTTTTCTGTAAATTTTTATGGGTTTTTTTCTGTAGAAAAAGATGAAACAATTTAATTGTCTCCTGGATTATTTTTTTTTGTCAGAAATTCTGTTGATTAATATTGGCCATAAAAGGGCAAGATCACAGGCACAGCTGTCTCTGAGAATCACCGAAGTTATAAACCTGTTAATTTCTCAGTAGTATCATTAAAACAAAAATATTTTATAAAGTATTTAACTTTACAGATAATTATTCAGATTGTGAGAGTTACATTAATGCCTTTTAAAATATATTTCCTTCTTGATTATATTGGCCATGTCCATTTGACTCTGAGAATTGGTAGACAGGTTCCATGCTAAGAAGATGTATCTAGCTTTCGATTTTAGTTCCCTATCACAGAAGATGACCAAATTTTAAACTGACATAAAAATAAAATGAGCACAATACTGGAAACCTTACTCATTCACATTTATATTCAGCTCAAAAAGTTGTTCTGTATTCAAATGAACATAGAAAAAAATGACAAAAATCAACATTGTGAGCAGGACAATTTTCTTGTGCTATTCTGCCCAAGTAACCAGTAAATAGTTTGGCATTCTGTCTTACCTTTTCAAAGTTCAAAGACAGTAGAGTTCTGTGTGGTAACATTACAAACTTGGTGATGTAACATTTCAAATTAGTGAACTGATTCACTACAAGCATGTTACCTGAATTTGGTAAAAACAGTAAAATTAACTGTGATTCTCTTGGATACAGCGAACTGTGTTGTGAACCAGATTTGGCTCAGTATCTGGAAACAGAGCCTAGTACACCCTATTGAATTAATGGGTACAGATTAAAGCTTTTAGAGATTAAGAATATCTTCCTGTTCAATAGCTTTTGTTTTCTTCATTTTCAAAGCTCATTATATTGTTTTCTATTCCTGAACATAATAAGGATGTTCCTAGTGGAACACACACACTCACATAGCCTCAAACGCAATTTATTTACCGATCTGTCTTTGTTTTTTTTTTTTTTAAACACCTCCTTAGTCATATATTTGACATATTTCATGTCAGTACAAAAAGCATCTTCTCTGTTTTTTTCTTTTTGTCATCTGTGTCCTTTTCATCTCATAAGCATTAAAAGAGCCCTCTGGCTGGAATTTTAGGTGATCTTTATTCCTATTTCATTATGTCAGTGAAAGAAAACAAACATTATTTTTAAAATGTAATTGAACTTAAAAAGAAAAATAAATCCAATTGTGATAGGCAGTAAATGAGCATGGAACACTTAAATTTTGTTTTGAATGAGTTAAATTTTTTAATATAAGACTATTTCAGGTACAGTAGGCTACAAAATAGATGAAGTTTTGCAAAGCATAATTTGTTATCTATTATAATAGCTTTCCCTGTGTAGCAGGTCAAAATGAGTTCTGTAGTTTTAAATTAGTTTTTTGGATATTAACAGCTTAATGGCTGTGGAATTTCTATCAGGATCATGATCATTTTTTAAGCTTTAAGCAAGCTATAAAGAGAGTTTTAAGGCAATACAAAAAGCTGCTTGAATTATTAAAAATTAGTTTTTCCACTAGCAGAAAAGCAACAGAAGAATTCATGAGCTATCAGAAAAGCAGAACATTTGTACAAGGTACAAAATATTCCAGAAAGCAGGTTGTATTCATTATGTATTTCATCAGTAAGCACTGTTGGTACATTTCTGCATTTCAGCGCCAAGTGAAGTTCAATGCCAGTAGAAGGTCATTGGAGAATGAACGGATTCCAACACTACTATTACTTTATGAGCTATTGCTCATTTTACCACTTCAACGTTGGGATAGATACATTTTATAATCTTGAAGTTATTTGGATTAGTTGCTTAGAACCTTTTTGTAAATTATGGTATACTAAAGCACCGAGTTTTTATGTTTTCGAGCTAAGAAGAACTTACTGAACAAAACCACTGCATACTGTACACGTGCCAAAGTAGCTCATGGGAGGTTTGAATACCTCTGAATGGTGTGGTGCCAACAACATCTTGAGCTGACTGTGCTGTCTTAAAGTAACAATCTAGAAATACTTTTTAAGCTTAAAAAAATAATTTCTTGACTATATAAAGCTCTTGCTATTTATCAGCAAAATAAAGAGAAGATATTCCAGTGCAGTGGGCCAATATGTATGAGATGATGAGATTGCCCTCTTAACTCTTTTCTGAGGAAACATAATGAAAGGATGAAATGGGTCTTTTCTGGGTCTTGTTGCTTCTCTAGGTGACTTTGTGTTGAAATAGGAATAATAATCTTGCCCAGGAGAGAAGGTATATGGGGATTGTTGGTTATCGGTTATTATGTAATTGAGAGTTACAGGAACAATTTATTTACTGAAAGTAAAATTGGTACTATTGTAACTACGTTATTTTGCATCCAGTATTTATAGGGTATCAATTAGACCCAGCAGCACTGGTAATGAGTCAGTAGATCCTAACAGTTATAAGTGCAGAATAAACATTTGTTAGCAAAGGAAGAAATAGTTTTTAAACTAGAAGCATTTAGGCCCCAAATGGAAAGTTACGGACCACACAAAATTTTCTGAATAGTTTATGTGGAAAATAAACCTTAAAAAGCTGAGGAACAGCAGTACCTCTTCTTGAAACCTAAAGTTCTTCCCCTCGTCACAGCATACCTTTTTGGCTAGTTTTGGAGATTTCCACTCAGTATTGTGCTTTTCATGAACCACTTCTTTTTGGTTTAAGGTGTCTCTTGGTTCATGCATTTATAAGGCTCTTGGCTACCCTACTGTAAATACCAAGTGGTAGCACAATTCCTAAATACCTCCTACATTTTCTGAATCTAGCCTTAAATGTCTTACTGCTGCACCTCCCAGCATAAATATTGCATACTTTTCTTGGTCCTTTTTAAGGAAAAAGCCCTCATTAATGTCAAATTAAAATGGGCTGCAGATTTTTGCTCTTTATTATTTGTCAGATATTTCTTGACAGCCTGGAATTTGAACTAACCTCCGTTTGACCTTTCACACTCTGACAACCTCAAACTGGAAGTTTGTAAAGGGTGCCAACCTATCTTGCATATTAACATCTATGTTAACCTGACTTTTAAAAAACATTTCAGTAACATTTGGCACGAAATAACTTTTTAATGCTGACAATTGTATGCTATTATCATTGGAATTATTGTTGCTGATTATATCAATTGGCATATCATTTGGCAACATTTTTTGAATTATTTTTGGAAAAAGCTATTGGTTCAATTATACCTGCACATCATATTTCAGGAATATTTAATGAAGTCACACATTTCTCAGAAGTAATCTTTTGTCGTATTCAGGTCACGTACATTTTATGGGGCTATAGCTGAAGACAAGAAAATGTGATGGACAGGATGGTACAGGTTCTATTATGTGTATTTGAGTGTTGGAAAGGAAGCTTGTCCTTCTTGACTAACACCCGTCTGCTGTGAACTGTCACGTACTACAACAGGAAAGAAATATTTCCTCTTTCTGTGTATGAACTACCTTGATCTTGGTCAGCACAGGTTGAGTACAAAGGGCTGCTGCTCTGTCTGTTTCTTCTCTGGATTGTGGCTATGGCAAATAGTAGTGTGGAATTCGTGGGTACATGGACAGTACAGAAAAATAGATGCAAAGAGCAGTTTTCTTTGAACAGAGTATCACCTACTTCAACCCTTGCAGCTGTATGTAGCAACAGCACCATCTTTGCACCATTCGTGACTTGGCAAAATGCTCAGGCAGGGTTATAGTCTGTCTGGGGCTATATTATCATGCTTAGAATGGTAATAGTTTAACTGTGACAAATTTTAAAGTTTAAGAATTACTTTAGATAAAATACCTCTATATCCGATGCTGCTGTTTTCTCTGGAGGCAATCATCATAATTCTCAGATTCTTGCAAAATTTGAACTTGCTGTCTTTTTCTCAGACATATTAGCAGTGATTACAACTGAGGAAAGACTGCAAGCCATGACATGGTAATTATTCTGAGAGATAATTAAGAAGCAGAACAGAAAAATATTACTGAAGGATGAAGACAGCAAGCTACATTATAACTTCAAGCAAAAATGCTGAAACTCACATCCATATCATAGAATCATAGAATTGTCTGCTCATGTCCAGCTTCTCGTCCACCAGCACCCCCAAGTCCCTTTCCTCAGGGCTGCTTTCTAATACCTCACCCCCTACTCTGTACTGATGGCAAGGATTGTTCCAAGCCCAGGTGCAGAACCTTGCACTTGTTCTTGTTGAACCTCATGAGGTTCACCTGGGCCCACCTCTCCAGCCTGTCCAGGTCCTTCTGGATGACATCCCATCCCTCTGATGTATCGACAACACCACACAGCTTGTTGTTGTCTGCAGACTTGCTGACGGTGCCTTTAATCTCTCCGTCTATATAATTGATAAAAATGTTAAACAGTATCCCCCTATGTCTACTTTGTACTTAATGGACACAGATAATATTTTATTGACTTTTTCTTTGCAGTGGCAAATATGGAAAATTATTCTTGTGTTTTCCTTCAGTCTTCTCCTTTATGAAGTTAGTCCTTAAAAGAAGTGACCAATCCAAAGAGAAGTTAATTCAAAATGATGGGGGATGTTCAGCCAGTTAACTTCAGGGCTTGATCTGATGCCAGCTGAAGTGAATGGGAAAGTGATCTTGATTCACAGAAACTGCATTTTTACCACGTAAAGTGCCAATGCCCTCATTCCTGCTGCAGCCAGACATGCAGATTGCTGGGCAGCACAGAGCTGGCTGAGCTTCTCGAATACATTAACAGTGGTAGCTGTACCATGTCCCAGCCCCTGGCCAGCTGGACAAAAGGGACAGAACATTCATACCATCCACGATACCCAGATGGTGTTCTTTACTTTTTATTCCCATGCTTTTGCTATCTGCTTATCTACTTTCATGGTCATGTTTGCCATCTATTTATTTGTGTATGTAAAATTAAATTTCCTTGTTTTCTCCTCCCCTTTTATTTCCTCTGGTTGTTATACATGGTGGCATCTGTGGAATGCTACGACTTTAATTACATGTTTAACATGCAAATTGATGAGATAAGTTTGGGAGAAGGCAGCAAAAAGCCAAGAGAAACTTTTACAGTTTACTTTGTGATTTGACAGCATGAATTAGTATTCTTAGTATTGTTTCACATTCTAAGAAAGCACGTATCTATGCTCACATATAAAAATAAGAAAATGATTTGAATATGTAGGAAAACTTAAGCAAGTTAAAATTCACTCCCTCATTCGTTCATGCAGAACATAATTCTATCTTAGAAACTTATTATTGTAACATTAAGAGTAATCATTCAAAGGAGAGAAGTTGAAGGTTTTTTTAAAATATTTAAGATTTTCTTTTAATTTTTTAGTGAAAAGCTCATTTTTCAGTGTTTTATGTGTTGTCTAACGTAATTTACCTGTGAAACAGCAGGAGTGGATTTTTTGAAATGTCTCATCTGGTCTCATGATTTAATTCTATCTGGATGGTTTAAAATCTAATGACAAATTCCATATGTGCTTGAAGCCTCTTGAGTTATACATATTACAGTTATTGAAATTATCACTTTTTTTCTATTGTTTCAGAGCATTCTGGGGAGCTACTGGCAACCTACTCCTTTCTGAACAAATTCACGTATGTCTCAGAAAGGGAGGGTTCTGTGGCTCTTCAGTCCCGTGTTTAATCCTGGTAGGCTTTTACTGCTTTATCTTCACAGTAAAACAGCAGCAGCAGCTATATTTTGTCAAGATTATTTTGGGGTATCAATTCATATATTTGTGTGTGTGTATGTAAGTATATTCACACACATGCATACACATTTATATTGCACCAGAGCTAAATATGTATTTATATATGTATATACTATTTGATAACTTAACCACATGACTTGAAGTGCTCCTGGATATAATAGCCTGTGTGAATGGAGGTGGCTGCCATCTCTCTTATTGCTGATGCTTGAGTGTCATTTTAGTGCTGTATCCCACATTACGCTGTGTAAGCACTCTGAACTTAGCTAAAGGACTGTTGACATCGGTGGGCTATTGGAATGACTTTTTATCTCATTCCCTTCTTTGTCCTTTAATACGCTCAATTTCAGTAGCTTATTTTAGCATTGCTTTGTCATAGTCTGCAAACTTCAGTGTTTAGTTTTATGTGCGCCATAGGAAGCAGAAAGACAACATACTCAAAAGTTATCAGAAATAAATTGCATCCTGTAAATGAGTTTTGGGGTTGTTCTACTACCCTTTTTCTACAGATAATCTTGGGTGCTCAGGAAATACTCCTTTTCATTTATGATTTTCAGTTCTTTATATTTGAATTTGCAATTACCGGGCAACTTTAAACCTTCTGTGCTGGCACAGCCTAGATTGACTACGGTACCTCCGTCCAACAGGAATAGAAACCCTCTATGTTGGCACACCGATAATGAAGTGGTATGGCAGAAACATCACTTGCATAATTATGCTTCAATTTATGCTGAAGAAAAAGCAGGCATTTCCAGCTTAATTGCTGCCCTTGTCTCTGAGAGGTCCGTTTCTTCCAAATTCTTTTTCTCTTAAGAAATTCAGTTACAATGTAATTAGGAGCACAGGAAAACCAAGCCACAAAAATGTAAGTGTTGGAGGGTATGCAAGCACCGAAAGATTAGGAAATTAAAGTCAGAGTTTAAGGGAGTAACTGGTTTACGGGTTATGAGTAATGCTTCCCAGACACGGATATTATCCACAGCACATTTCAGTATCAATAGAAAACTCTGCTTTTACTCATTTTTCAGTTATGGAACTTTGTCTAAGCCTATGGCATTCAATAGAAAATAAAATCCTGTATAAGGCTAGAAATATAACACAGTAAATATGGTGTATTTTTTATTAAAACATTGATACATCATTTAAAAATTACACTCCTTTATTCAGGCTGCTAGAGTCTTGTTGAAATCCTTAAAGCATTGTCGTGGTTTTGACCAAATTGACCAACCAGAACTACAGATGATGCCTCCTTCCCCCCTCTAAGGAAAAGAGGAGAGAGAGAGGTAAAAAAANATCATGTCACCAGCAGGCACAGGGGAAAGTCCCAGGCTGGACTTGGTGATGGACAGGAGCTGGATTCCAGATCTGGAGTCAGGGATCAAAGGCAGATGAGCAGACAGAGTCCTCCTTGGACGTCAGCCATTGAAGGAAGAGGAGTTGACCCTTTGATCCCTCAGCTTTTATACTGAGCATGATGCAGATGGGATGGAATACCCTGTTGGTCAGTTTTGGGTCACCTGTCCTGTCCGCTCCTCCCTACAGGTGGCACCTCTCTATGCTTTTCCGCTTCCAAACCTCCAACGGGGCAAATAACAAATTTACCTGACCTTGGTTGTTATAGCAATAAGTATAAGCAAGGGCCTGTCTGCACACCATTCCCTGGTATGATCAGGTCTTATCACTGTGAGAGTGAACAGTTTCTGAACGATATGCTGTTAATTTCAGAGTTTAGTTAGTTAGAAGAGGCCCAGCTAAAAAAGTAAAATTATGAACAGAGAATTAGTTCTGTTTTACCTCAAACCAGGACAAGCATTCAGATAGTGCAGTAATTGCACACATCTGATGCTAAGACTACAAAACTTTGATAAAAGCTGTAGCTTTGTTTTTCCTGTAGATATATCGTGTTCATTGCTGCAGAGAATCAAAACAAAGACTTCTGTAATACCTTTCTGTTTTATATTTAAATCTTGTGCTCAGCGTCCAATGAGTCATGTCAACAGCAGAGCTAGTAAGCGAATTTCTATTAGTATCTAGATAACCATCCCTTTAGGTTTATAAACGGTTCTCCTTTTTAAGAGCTGCTAAGTATGCAGCAGTTGCCTGAGCTATATGGACTTCCTCATTAGACTGATGAACTTCAAAGCACTTGGGGTGCCTTCCAACTATGAAGGGAGTACGCAGAATGCATTTCAACTGAAGTTAAGGGTAAAAAGAACATTTTTTGGAGCATAGTGTTCCAAATCATTAATTTCATTTTCAACTAAAAGAATATGTTGTTGTTGTTATTTTATTTTTCTAGCAAGCCCCTCTTTTCTCTTGCCACTTCTGAACTGTAAAATTAAGTTTTACTTGAGTGAAGGCTTTTATTGACCTCGTGTGCACCAGAATTTCTTCTGTCAGGGTCAGAATAGGTGCATAGCCTATGAATGAGTTCTGGCCATGTTCTACTGCAGGGGGTATTTAGCAGCATTTCCTAAATTCTTTAATTTTCAGGCCTCTATGTTCTGTTTTACTAGGTGTAACTACAGTCTGTCCAAATCCTACTGGGTATGTTTAAGTTGGACTGGATATATGTTTGGTGTCCATGAGAACTTGTAGAAGATGTTCCATAGAAAGCTTCTTATTTTCTGTTTTAATAAATCTCAGCCTGAAGACAGATTATTTTATTGATTTTAGTATTAAGCAAATAAACTGCAAATTCTTCTTGGAGTCTTGAGTCTGGGAATAGGGCTTAGTTCTTTGGCAAAAGGTGTACTGCACAGGCTGTAATGCAGTTGTGAAAGTCATTTCAAGTTTGAATGGAAATACAGTATAGGACCTAGCACAGTGTGTTTTCACAGGGTAAAATTCTGCACTGTGGTGAAGACAACAATATTTTTTATGACTTATAAGAAGCTATACGGGTAAGATTTTAAGATAAGACTTGAAACTAATCACCTTCTGAAGTTTAGTGTTCTTTTTCTGATGGATTAAATTGTGGAAAATGTTGCATAACCGAAGTGGATGGAACCACTGTACACTTGGGTGCTGTTGGAGAGGGAGCCTTGTAGAAGGTTTGTAAAAGAATGGAGACGCCTAGTGTCTCTGTGTGTTTTTTCCTTCCATTTCTACATGTTTAACATGAAATCTGTATAAATAAAGATTGAAGGAATGGATACTAACTTGCTTCGTGGAGATGGCAGATGTATTCTGCCTTGAAACAAGGAATACTTGCAGTGAGGCTAGGTTGCCGGAGGTCACCTCCACAAAACTTGCTGCTGCTGCTCTTGCTACTTGTCCATACCTGTAGGTTGGTACCTGAGGATTCCTGTCCCTTATTGAAGGTACCAGATCTCCCATCTAACGCGTTAACACGAGCTGTGACCTACGTATGGAGGGGTAAGAGGAGAAGAGCTGCAAATAAGTGTCACTGCGTAGTGTTTGTTATGCATTATAAAGACTATTTTCAGGTACTTAAGGCATGCCTCTGATTTTATGAATCAGGCTGTTAAATTCGTAGTCTGGACTTCCAGAACTATGAAAGAAGTACAGCTTTTGAAGTCAGTGGTATGATGTGACATTTACTTTGCATTTCTTGATTTTGGGTTACATACATACAATGTGATGTACTTGGACAGTACTTAACCCTGCGTGTTAGGGAATCCTGACTTCGAGTACTGCAAAACTAACATGAATTGAAGTTTGAAAAGGAAATTTTTGCAGGCTCTAGAAGCTGGCATTTTTTATTAACTTATTTTTTTACCCCCAAGAAGGGAGAAACAAGAGAAATATATTTCGTAAGTGTGCATGACTGCAATAACTACAATTCTGGTAGTGAAGTTCAGAGCCTACTGTCCCTCACGTAAAATAATTTGCTTTCTTTGTGCCTATGGATATATTAAAAATGTAGCATTTTGCAAAAAGACGGTGCAGCACATTGCAGATGATATGCCGTGTGGTTTGGCAAAATTATTTTATGTGATATGACATGACTTTACAGAGCTTAATCAAGTATCAGCACTGCATAATAGTATGTCAGTAGCTTTAAGGTGAGGGAGAAGATCCCCTGTTCAAGAAAGACTAGGAACTACTGGAGAAAGTCCAGCAGAGGACTACAAAGACGATCAAGGGACAAGAGTATCTCTCGTATGAGGAAAGGCTGAGGGACCTGGGTCTGTTTAGCCTGGAGAAGAGAAGACAGAGAGGGGATCTCATCAATGCTTATAAATGTCTAAAGGGCAGGTGCCAAGAGGATGGGGCCAGACTCTTTTCGGTGGTGCCCAGAGACAGGGTAAAAGGCAACAGGCACAAACTGGAACACAGGAAATTCTATAAGAAAAAACTTCTTTACTTTGAGGGTGACAAAGCATTGGAACAGGCTGCCCACAGAGGGTGTTGAATCTCCTTCTCTGGAGATATTCAAAACCTGCCTGGATGCGTTCATGTGCAAGCTGGTGTTAGTGAACCTGCGTTGACAGGGCAGTTGGACTAGATGATCTCTGAAGATCTCGTCCAACCCCTACCATTCTGTGATTAACTAAAAAGAAACACTAGGATTATCTTTGGAATCCCACAGCTCTCCTAGTTCAGATAACAGGAAGTAGGATTTTGCACAGAGGGTACAAAGGTGAGTGAATGGTATATGTGCTTCCTTTATGAATTTTTGCTGGTTTAAGTTGTAGGAAAACATGCACAAGTACGCACAAAAGGTCTGCATTTGAAATCCTCACATGAACATATTACCATTTTGAAAATTCTTCCCTTCCCTACTCTGATTGTGCTATGCACATTGGTGGGAATCTTGAGTGTATCCATAGATACCAGCAAGATGGCAGTAATACAAAACTGGTGTAACAGGCTGAGGTGGGGGAAATTGGAATTAAATACCTGGATCAGTACGGTGTCCTATTTGATAAATGAAACACTACAGTCTACAATTTTTTTGCTTCCTTAGTTTTTTTAAGAGCTGATTTTAATTAACAAATTTAGCAATTATATAAACTAAAATGATGCATACAGAGAAGAGAACACCAGTGTTCTCAGTTCATGGGAGCGTCCTCTGTGTTACTTGCAGAATTGGAGCTCATTATGTTGTTTGCCTCTGGAAATCATCCGTTCTGTATTCCTTTTTCTCAAGTGGCAGCTTCTCTATGACTGCGTTGCCTGGAGTATTAAGATACGAAAAGGTAATCCTGTAACAGTTGGGATTCTGTAGCTATTCAGAAAAAGGAGACAAAAAAAATCCTACTCTGCTCAGAGAAAAGCCCAAATGATATAATTAAGATAAGGCTTTATTTGACAACTGAACAGGAGCCAGATCTTCAGTTATATTGGAGCCGGTATGTTTCTATCAATTATTTTAAATCGCTTCAGTTGCCAGATATTGTTGCTTTTTTTGCGGTCTGGCAGGACACCAGTGATGCTGATATATGATCCAACTAAATAGGAAGAATAAATTAACAGCAGCGTAACCAGTACATTTTCAATCCACCAGAATTAACCACAAGTGCATCTCAGACCATCATGAGATCATGATTGTGTCTGTAGAGTAGAGTGTGTTTAAGGTACTCTTTACTGAATGAAAATGTGGAAGTTCTCCATGATTGTTTCTTGTATGTTAAGATAAATATTTTTAGCAGTTCTAAAATCTATATTGTATTCATAACATAAGTGCAGGCCTTATGCAGACTCAGAGAGCAAGGTCTTCTTCAGCTTCTGTCCAAAGTCCCAATTTGCGTTGAATCTTTACCTATATTGCTGCTGGTTATTGTTGAACATATGAGACCAGGTATATCACACTTGGAAAATTATTTTGAGTGGAAATATTGAAGATTTTTCTGCAGCTGAAATAGTATTCTTGCAACCTGGATATGTACATGACCATGTTGGTGGTTTTTAAGTAAGCATCTGTCCCAGGATATGAATTTTCCTGTAACAGCTTTTAGATTTGCCAGTGTTAATGCTCAGCCTTCTTAAAAGAAAATATAAAAAAAAAACCTAACTCCCTACCTCATAATAGCAAGGAAATCTCCTAGGAAATAAACCTTTGCTTGTCACCCAGGGTGGCACTGGTGAGAGAAAAAGGGAGACTGAGAACCCTTTAGGTGCTTTGGTGAGATTCTGTTGAATATAAGAGACTTCTACTTCTAACACTCTCATACTGTTTGGTTTTGTTGCTTGATACATAGTTTACTTAGAAATTTTTCACTCAGATGATACATTTTTGAAATGGGTGTGATAAAGCTTCATAAATGTAATCAGTGTCAAATGTTGTCTGTAATGGATTGCAAACTGGTATCGCTGTCCGTTGTGCTTCTTTCTTTGCTAGTAACTAATACGCCACATAAACAGTGAGCTGGTCAACTGTTTTCCATACTGTGAATCATAAATATGAAGTCCTTAACATAAGCACATTTGTCCTAATTTGTGAAGTTGTTTTCTAGAGAAAAATGAAGTGCATGTTTTTAAGCAACACAACAATAAAAGCAGATGGAAATCTTATTGTCTGCAGATTTGTAGAGGGAGCCCTGTGTGGGAGCCTAATACAATTTCATGTAAAAGCACAATGTTTTGGGGTTTTATTTAAATGAAAGGGTTTGGTGTGCCCAGAAGAAAACATTTCATTATGGATTTGTCCTTTGCCATCAAGTAACTCGTCTCATCTAGGTTTTGTGTATTTAGGTAGTGTACTCTGATTTTTTTATTGATTGATTTTGGAGACATTGACTCATTCTTTTGATGATAAATGTTCCTACAAAGAAAAACTGAAAGTATCTTATTTTAAAACTTGATTTTTAAATATGTGAATCATAGTCTTCTTATTGATGGATGCTGAGAAAGTTGAGGTTGGTGTTATTGTTAATAAACACAGAGCTAAATCGTGTATGGAAAGATTTCTTGCTTCAGTGTATGGTTGTGTTGTCCTTTCCTGCATCCTTTTTTTGGAGTGGCATTGCCTTTCAAGCTAGATAAGTAAAGTAGCACTCACTAGAAAAACAAGTTTTCACAGCTCTGCTTAGGGTACTGGAAGATTTATTTATATGTTATATCTCAAAGTCTTCATCTGAGGCTGGAGCCCTGCTGTCTGTGGTTAACAGCGCATAAGGGACACTACTGCCCATACAACTGTACAAGAAAACAAGTAAGATAAGTTGGAAAATATTTGCTAAAAATAAGATTGAAGCACATCTTTGATAGAACTAGAGCCTTTGATTAAAGGAATGTGTTAAGTTTCTGTTATATATATGCTTGTTCTTTAATATTTCCCTACTTTAAACCCTCTGTAGCTCTCAAAGGATGTTTTCCAACATCCTGTTCCCCCAGCCAAATAATTGCCAGATAAATGGAGCTTTGCACTATTTTGGAGAATTAGTAGACAGATTGAGCAGTGAAAAACGTATCTTCTAGCATTGGACCTATCCTGATAGGCAGAGAATTAGTGTGTTTTTACATCACTCTGAAGGTCAGCAGCAACTGCATTCAAGTCAAGGAGGTTGTGGTTGAAGGACACTGTAACGATCGCCACTCTTCAGAGGTGCCAACACATTTCAAGTCTGTTGGTTTTAATCCTACAAGAATATCCAGGCCCCTCATTTGAATGAGACATGCAGAGGTGTCTTCCTATCATCTGGATGAAACGCAATTCATGATTTGTGTGTGTGTCTGAGCATTGTTGTGAGATTCTGGTGAGACGTGGATGGCTAATGAAGTTTGACAAAGTGCTGGGGTTAGACATTTTCCAGCATAGGGTCACAGCATTTCACTGAGGGGAGGATTTGCAGTACCTTAATACGTATGTATATAGACCAGGATGGCATATGCTTGGTTTTGATTACTGTTCAAAATGTGAAGTGCAGAAATGCTTTAAGATGTTTAAATCTATTCTGCATATTCTCTACCATATGGTAACTACTTCTATGGCTTTTTTTTCTATTTTTTTAGTATTTTCAGAAAAATCTCTGTGGCTGCTGGTGGAAACATCCTAAGTTAATAACACTGATGTAGAAAACAGGAGCAAAAAGGCCACTGGCATGATCTGACAGAAGTTATGTGTGGTTAAAAGTTACGTGTAGTTACCCATCTTAGTCATGTAATTTTTGTGCTCAAATAAAATTTTAGTGTACAGGTATGGCAGTTAATTCCATGTATTGACAAAACTAGATGTCTGGAGAAATCAAACAAAACATGGTTTATGATTTCGAACAGTGTTGGTATTTTTAGCATACATTCACTTTTTCTTGATTTCTTCCTCACAAATGATGGAAATTGGCTGGTAGAAAGCAATAAGATAAAAATACTCTGATAGCTTAAAGAAAAAACATCACTGGCGAGCTAAGGAACCTGTAGCATAGAATTATTAGTTTAAAGAAGTTTTGCAAACTGACATGTTTGAAATTAACTGTAGCATCATTTCAAACAGCTAGATAGTGATATTGGCAGAGAACTGTAAATGTAGGTGTTAGGAAACGAGGAAAGGTTTTGAGCTTAAAATGATCTGTTTGTACTGGAACCAAAATTATTCACATCATCTAGGTGGGAGGGAGATGGGGAAAGACTTTTTACTTCTGCGTGAAGATTAATTTTTCAAATGGGAAAGGGCAAGTTTCATTAGAAATGATTTCCCCTTGTTTCTGAAGATGAGGTACAGGAGGGGGATTTTCTGGTTGATACTCATTTGGGTTTGCTTTTCTTATCCGTGCAGCAGTCATTTAAGCAGAATTCTGGGAACGTGTATGGAAAATATATTAGTTTGTGACTCCCATGCATTGAATTACTGCATGACCTCTGCTTTACTTTTCCTGCTCTGCTGTAAAAGATATTGAACATCTGAGGATTTCTTTTTCCCCCAAAATTTACATGTCAATAAAACAGTATTATACACAGAGGAGCAACTAAGGAACACAGAAGTTAATTAATCTTAAGATTACACAAGACTGAAATGTAATTTTAGAAACTGCTCTGAGTTTCCTGGGTAATTCTATTATCCCAGGAAGAACAAAGAAGTCCTAGTACTTTTCTGCTTGAACATTTAATATCAGTAAGGAGTAAGTTGTTTCCCCTCTTTGAGCAGCTAATTCCCAGCCATGCAGTCAAGCTGACTCTCGGCAAAGAGCAGTGC
The DNA here is from genome assembly GCA_013399435.1 of Arenaria interpres. Taxonomy (NCBI): domain Eukaryota; kingdom Metazoa; phylum Chordata; class Aves; order Charadriiformes; family Scolopacidae; genus Arenaria; species Arenaria interpres. The sequence goes on along the minus strand of VXAK01012513.1, from coordinate 104,664 downwards.
TGCTGCTATCCCATACTGCCTGCTCTTAGTGAAAAGGCACAGAGTAGCAGTACTACTATTTTCCTTCCTGTGATGATCAGGGCAGGAGCTGTGGCATCTCAGGTGTCTCCAATTTCTGTGCTGGGAAGCAAAAGTGAGGTTTATGTGCCATGGTATGTCTGCTCCCTCTCTGTCCCCTGCTGCGTTCCTGATGTACCGTGGGGTATATGCCATGTGTCCCCAAAGGCCAGGACCATGGGAAGACTTTAAACACCTCCTTATCCGCATTACAGACAGTAGCGTCTTCATTCCTATGTGAATGAATAATGACAGTGATACCTGCTTAGACAAAGTGGACTTTGTCCGTCTGAACAGGATCTTAATTTGTGCCTCCTGATTGCCCACAGGAGGATCTGGGCTGCTGCATATGGTTCCTTAGACTTGCATGGTAGAAAATAAAAAGTTGTGTAGTTCCTCTCTAAGAACACAACGTAAGAGTTACCAAGTGCTTGCTAAGATGTACAATCCTATCAAGTCCATTGCATTAGTTTAATTGGTAGTGAATTTCAGGTGTACAACTTCTGTAAAAGGAATGCAAAGGCACAGCATGCTTTTTTGAAAAAAAAAAGCTATACTTTTTCTGTGTAGAATAAATGATGCCCCCTATTAAAAATAGTTGCCTGTGAAGTCTTCTGTGGGTGATGGTGAATGGGGACAAGAGATGAAGACTTTTTGTCAACTTGTTAGAAGCAAGAACGCTAATGATAAACTATGATAATTTTTTTTTAAACTGCATCTTTTTAAGGAAGAAATGTAACCAAAACCACAGGCTTGTCATGTGGGAGGAGGTGTTTTCTTTTAGCTGAGAAATCTTATTTCCAACGCTATACATCAAGGGAGTTTTCACTTCAAAGCTGTCTACACTGAGGAATAGTAACCTCTAACGAAACTGATAGTTAAAACCTCAACTATCACATAATAAGTGAGTTGATATAATAGCGCCTGCAACTGCTGCACATCCTCTTTGATTTATTTCACTTTTGATCTCTACCACCTGCTGGACCAGCATAACTTCGTTCACCCTGTTTCTTGCTGAGATGTTTTTAAATTAACCAATATACCAAACAAAAATACATTAACAATCTATGCTTATCTTTACGTGATCATTAGTTGGGCTCAATAAAAATGGACATGGATAATAACTGATCAACTATACAGGGAACATGAGACTCGTACAGAAGAAAGAGATAAAGGCTATATTTTTAAATAAAACAAATTCCTGTCATTTAAAGATAGCAATTTATTATGTGGCATGCTGGCTATGCTACAAATTTCCCTGTACTTTACTTAAAGACCTGACAATGTATGTTATTCTTATTTTAACACAGTTGCTGCTCTTGGGCAAATAGTATTTTGAAATGCTATTGTTTTCTAGATTTGAAAATAGATTTTATAAGTATAAATTTGAAAGTGATTGTATGTTTTGAGCTTTCTGAATATTGGGTTTGAACTTATAAAATACAGATAGCTTACATGTTGATATCTGTATTTCTTCTTAGCTGACTATTGTATCAGTTCAGTTTATCATATCAAATATTATATGGGGGTGGGCAGAAAACCATATGGGTTTCCTGGTAGAAATAAGAGAAAAAATCCAAAGTTTTCTTGACGATATGAAGGAGCTACAGGTTTATGTCACTAGTTATTGAGAAAATAAATATAAGTTTATGTGTTTGGAAAAGTGAATGGTAGAACATTTACTGTTTTGTATGCCGCAAAATAATTTCGCTAACCAACTCTTATAGTATGTACTTCTAAATAATATTTTTATTAGATTTTCTTCCACTGGGAAGCAGAGGCACTCTGACAATAATTTTTACTCCTGTTGCGGTAAATCTGGAGGAATACCATCTTCCACAGTGCACATGTGGGCACCTGTGTGTGTGAATGCTGAAGAGAAGACTTCTCTCCACGGGGATAAACTCCAAGATCTCTGCTCCCAAATAAGCTGGATTTTACCACAAAAAGATATTTGTCTTGAGGAAAATAAAGCTTAGATTTGATTATTGAATACTGACTTCCAAGGAGAGTAACATATATGCGTTTGCAGGTGTCAGTTAATATTCTGTTAAAAAGAAGCAATGTGAGTCAGGAGTAGAACAGAAGCCAGAGAGTATTTTAATTGTAATTATTTTCACTAATCTTCCAGGCACTGAACTTACTGTATTCCCAGAGAGTTTGTGACCCTTCTGTTTTCTTTCTTTCATTCTCATGTTCTTATCCCTACTAAAATGCATTTGAGTTTTCTTCAATTAAAAAAAAAAAAAAAGTAAAAAAAAACCCAAACCAACCAAACCCTTGAGAATGAAAGCTGTTTTTGCAGAGCTTTTAGAATTACACTGGTACTATTTATGTAAATCACATATGTTATCCATTTACTGGATTAACATAACAATACAGAAAATCCTCCGGGGTACCAGTGTATTATGAACACATCTGCCATCTGAGACAGTCAGTAGATACAGAAATGAGTTTGGCTTATGGAGTTGTACACTGAAGATTAGTAGAGTCCTACCAGTTGAACTCAATGCAACATGTTTCAGTCTGTTTGCCTTTGTAAATCTTCAGGTGATTATGGAAGAATTCCTCAGTCTTAAAATACCAGCTTGTTCTATACTGGGCTGCCTGTTTAGGGAGGTAGCAATTTTAAGCAGCCAAATCTCAGCCCAGGTGGGGACTTAATCAACCGTCAGCTAGGGGGAAGAGTTCTATTTTCTTAGGATATTAAGCAAAGGGCTGCTAAGATGATTAAGGGACAGGAGCACCTCACATATGAGGAAGGGCTGAGAGAGCTGGAACTGTTTATCCTGGAGAAGAGAAGGCTGAGGTAGATCTCATGGATTTGTAGGAATATCTGAAGGGAGACTGTAAACAAAATGGAGCAGACTCTTTTCAGTGGTGTCCAGTGACAGGAGAAGAGGCAGTGGGCACAAACTGTAACACAGGAAAATAATTTTTTTATTTTTTTTTTTTAGTATTGAGGTTAACTGGGCACTGAAGACTACTAATACATTTAAAATGTCATTATGAGAATAGTGTACTTTGTCATTAAGGTAATGAGGCAACGGTCCATTAGCAACTTTTTTTGATGCTCTCCTGTTTTCCTTATCCAGGGAACTCCACTTCCATGCCATGCAGTAGTGTGGTGCGTAGGAATGATGAGGTTATCCAACCTGACTCAGGAACCATGTAGTCAGTTTATCACAGGAGACATGTAGCTTCATCTGATTAAGCAGACCTCTTAGCAGAGGTGAGTAGACTGTGAAGAGAGTTTAGTTCATGTATCTGCACTGCAGGGTTTATTCAAGATTACCCTAATTTAAATAAACAGGAGCAGATGCTTAGATGTTGCAGATCGTGATAACATTCACTGGATTCAGTGGTTGGTCTTTCATTTAGGTGTGGATTTTAACACTGTAGTATTACTCACAGTAGGTCTGATCCAATCCAGTGAAAATGGTTTAAAAAAAGGCTTCTCAACAATTTGAGAATTTGATCTGACAGTAAATGTTGTCTATACAACATTTTGAGTAATGAGTTAGCAAAAAAACAAGACTTAAAAATTATGTAGTTATAACAGGAATTGTTTAAACTATATAAGGATATGTTTAGTGAAGTTAAAGTATTTCTTTTGAAATAACAGCTACTTGATCTGTTTCACTATCAAGTTTTTTTTCAGTTTAAAAAACTTATGCTATTTTTCCATAAGTATTTATTGTTTCAGAAACAGATTAAAGGGTCTAGGTTCATTGACTATAAACCGCTCATTTATTTGAAGTAATTATGTGAAAAAATTCTTCCAGGAAGAATATTTGATATAAAATGAGTCAGTAGTATGTCCTAATGTTTCTGCATAAATGAGGCTTTGTCTCAATAAATTAGAGCCTGTAAAGCCATAATCTTAATAAACTTCACAAATTACTTTGCTAGTGACTGTTAAACTGGAAGTGTTATCCACTCTAGAGGGAAATAATTGTTTTCATACTTGTTTGTTTCTGAATATCACAATAATTGTAAGGCATTCTTTTTGATGTAATCCATTATACAGTTATATTTAAAAAGCAATACAAGCCATTTTGTGTTATAATTTAATAACTTTGGAAACCAGACATTCAGTCATCAAACGTTATTAAATGAATTCACTCAGACGCATTCAAATAATTACTCGAAAGAAATGAAGAATATAGTGGGTTTATTCTTGGTTTTGAAGCTTATTCCCAGCTAATCAAGGTTCTCTACTATTCCCAAATAGGAACTTACTGAGTGTATGGTCTGTTGAAATAAATGAGCTGCCATGCCCGTTCAACGAATCACTTACGCATTGGTGTCATATTGTTTATTAACAGGTCCTTTTAAATCATGACGATAAAGTGCATTTTTTATTCCTTCTAGTTATAGGAGCCAGTGTATTGAAAATCAGATCTACTACCCAGAGCTTTCTACTTCTGTATTGTACTAACTTGTTCCCTAGACCCAATTGCAAAACCAACTAGAAACTGCTTCCCTCGTACATCCCTCTACAACTTTTACTTTTGTAGGCTTGTTTTCCAATTGACTGACTCCAGGAAGCTTTATGAACATGTCACGTTTAAAAACTGGGCATAATTTTTTTAAAATTATGATATAAATATGTTTAACATGTAAATTTGTAAATGCAATTAATTGTTTTCATAAATATGACTAAGAATTCTATAAAATAGTTAACAGTTAATGAAGCATTTCCTAAGATGATTTCAAAATGTTGATATCAACTCTTTTGGTGTGAAGAGTGGTTTAAGAAAAATTAATAATTGAACATGTTTCTGATGAGTTTCTAAAGGCACTCATATGAAGCCCTGTGGCTTCGTTTTCATCAATGATTTTTGGAGTAAGTGTAGAAAGACTGCTTCTTAAATTTGTTATTTAGAGATGGTGACAATCAAAGCTATAATGGTTACAGTACAGTCATACAGTTTTCGGAATTGTATGCAGGGGAGATCCCATTCAGAAAGTCTGTTAGATCTATGCCTAGGATCTAAAAATGCTGGCATACTCCATGGGATGGAATAGATAGTGTGAAAGCAAATAATTGTGAGTTAAACCGTAGGATGATGTGCTCAAATGAAGTTGATGTGATTCTCATGTAGATGAACAGAGGAAAAAGAAGTAAGCTTTTTGGAGGGAAAAGTTTAACATTTTTTTTCTCTGATGTTCCCACTTGTTAAGGATTTAATACTAAGCAAAGAGCTACAAAATACTTGAAAAAAAAGAATTTGCATCAGAGAGATTTTAAAATCTCAGTTTCTTAAGCTTATCAGAAAGCGGATTAAAATCAAGCTTTAATACTCTACATGAGAAACTTGATTTTAAAAAGTGCTTAGTCCTAAAGGGCTCTTTAATTCTGCAAGGGAAGGTGCATTCAAATGGGAAATTTGACTTATTTAAATAACTTTGAGGGTGATAAACATTTTGAATAAAATAACAAAGGACAAAATGGATTTTTCGTTCCTTGTGGTACATAAGACAAAACTGAATGCCTTTCCAGAAGATATCCTTAACCAAAGTTAAGCAATTAGGCTGAAGGCAGAAGCAGCTGCACTGTAATATTCTGGAATTCATTCTAAGTGTTCTAGTGGTTCCTGAGGATTTGAACTTGACAAGTCTATAAATTTCCACTGTAGTTCATGAAACCTAAACTCCTTTACCTTGAGTAGCAGAAACAAGGGGAAGAGATACCAGAAAGACAAGCAAGGATGGGACACTGGAACAAAGGAAGATCTTAAGAATGATATCTGTATCAGCACATGGTGGTACGAAGAAAGCAATTTTGGAATTACATTGCAGTGGAATTACATTGCTACTACAGTGTAGCTGTAGTAGCTTCATGAAAAGAAAAACAACAGCGTTTTACTAGTGTAGTCTTGTTCTCCAAATTACTGCATGTTTTCTAGTCCTTTGTCTTGTTTTGTTATGGATCGTAAAAGTGAAGGATGTCCAGATAATCATTGGTACCTCGTCTATTAGAGTATCATTGGGCTGAAAATTACCCTTCAGTGGTAGGTGATTATACTATTCAGTGGAGAGGCTTTGTATTATAATGGAAGTAAATTATTAATAAGGCTGTGAGAGAAATGCCAGAGTAAATTTTTTAAGTACCCTCTGCAACAATTGAACATTTTCAAATATCTCAATATTTCTGTGTGAAAGGGATCATTAATTTCCCATCTATGGAATAAGTGGACTCATCAGGGCTGTGAAAAATCCAGAAGCTATCTGTGATGAGATATGATTTCAGGTTTTACCTCCAAGTTTGCCTTTCAGGGCTAAGAATTTGGTGTGTAGAGACATTGAAGACTCTTAAGCCACAGGTCTATGTCCAGAAAGTGCCACTGAAGTTTTGGAGCAGGTGACTTTGCATTAACTTCCTTGGGTATGTGAAATAAAGTAGTACTTTTGATCAGAGTGACTAGTGGGAGGGGATGCGGCCAGAATCTCTGAAGTGAAGATCAGCCTTTTGCTTCCTACGAGTTTTTCATGTGAATCGGGCTCTTGAAAAGGGCTCTTGGAGCACATGCCATGGAAATGTTACTCTCTATGTCTTTGGGATAGAGACTGGGATTAATGGCAGCATTGATGGGAAACTGGTGTCCATAATATTTTCTTGCTGAGGTTTTGCCTGGCTTGCCCTGTTGCTTCAGTGGTTTCCAAAATTGTTTCTTTTGGGGTTGTTCTGCATAAGAATCTCAAGATCATGCTGCATGTATGTGATGTCTCTTTCGATAAAGAATAAGGCACCAGAAGCAAAGGAGATGTGGAAACTTAAAACAGTTTGTGGTTTTCATTTCTTAGACACTTGAACAGGCAGATTCCTTTAAATACTTGTAGAGTTAATGAATGCAGTTGCAGTAAGAGGTGAACAGCTGTAGTTGTTTAATAGCTTTTTACCATCTCATGGAGAAATGATACCTGTCTGAGTGCCCCTTGTCTACTACATTTCCAAGTAAGGCAGATCAGCTGCCTTCACTTCTGACAATTTGTGTATACTCTCTAAGGTCAATTAGGTGGTACTTTGTCCCCGTATACTCTTTAAATCAGGTATGACAGGTACAGATATATTTATGGCATTTAATTATAGGCAAGCAGACCATTTCCTGCCGCAGACATAATGTCACAGAATAGTGATGTGGAAATTAATGACAATAACACATACTTTGTACCTTGTTACTTTATTAGTAAAGGAATGTATTACTTCAAAGATTGTTCTACACTTGAGAAATATACAGTACAAAATGATGAAGCAGTCATGACATGCAAGTGAGAATGTGAAGATATAGCTTGGCATATGGTGATAGAAAGAAGGCGATATGTTTTGACAGATATCGTAATTTGACAGTTAAAATAAATACACCAACTGTCAGACAAAAATTGTATGGTGGATGAAGAGTACGTACTGTATTCTATAGTTTCTCCATTTGAAGAACATATAAACGTTTATGACATTGGTGATCCAGAACATCTGTAAACTCTTTGAGTAAGCTCCAATGACATTGTATCTCACATTGTTGTGATACATTTTCTTCAATTAATGGTTTTGTTTCCAGAAAGAACACTGCAGCATTCCGCAGTAGAAACCAATGTGAGTATAACTCACAAGTGAATCATGAAGGTTACCACAAATGAATAAAAAGACAGAACCAGAGAAAGATCTTCCAGGTCGTACGAGCAAGCAAACATATTTAGTCTTTTCTGTCCCTTTGGTTATAGGCAAAGAAGGGGCCCATAGGAGGGCTAAAAGCACTCAAATCTTTAAAAGAATTTAATTATATATGTAACTGCAAGAGTCCTGAAAATTGTCTCATCAGAGTAAAAACACCCAGATGCTTAAGTCTTTTCATTAAAATGCAACATTGTGTTAGAAATCCTGGGTCTCCCGCCAGAAGTGCTTCGTTGGTCTGCTCAAGTACAGCCTTTCAAAGGTAGAGGCAGAGGGCTCGGAAACGGTGCCATGGGAAGGGCTGATGAGCTGAGGCTGCGTGAGCTTTGCTGGGCAGAGGCGATGCTGCCTTGGTGTACTTCGGTTGGTACTCGCTCGGATGTCTCTTTGCTCAGCCTTCTGTACTTGTTGGAGTTCAGGAGTTTCATAGGGAAATACCTTTCATATGCAGACATGATTATTAAAGGGTGCAAATTACTTCTTGGCTTTCTTAAATGTGTTGATTTATTCAAACTGAGGATCTGACTCACAACATCTGTTTCGTTCATTGCTGTTATTCCCCTGCATTACGGTATTCTTATTAGTTTTCTAGAAATTTTTGGAATAGTGGGTAAGGAAACACAGGAAGTCAAACTTGTGTTAAATGCAACATTTCTCCTTAGAGAAGCTAGATATTGGCATGTACAGCGGCCAGCTGCTACTGTACTTTGATGGATACTTTGCTTTTCTGCCAGAAAAAAAGATCTGAATACATTAAACAATGTATTAAATGTATCATCATATAATTTCATTTTATTTGGTTCCTTGTTGCTGTACAGTGGTTACCTACATAAAGGTGATTGCTTCTTAAATCTCGGTTATTATAGAAATGAGATAATTACAACTGTGCTAGTCTCAAATTGAAATTTGACCCAAGATTTATCTCATTTTCTGTTAGAAAACATAACTAGACTGCAATATGTTTTGAAAATTTCCAAGGACAAGTCAGTAGCTACGCCTCTTTACCCAGTTTATGTCCATATGTTTTATCATTACATCAGAGAATTATCCAGAAGCCTAAACAATTGTGACTGGACCAATCTCCAGACCTGAGAACCCTTTAAAATGACATTTCTACGATTTTTTAAGATTAATCTTGTGGAGTTCCTCCTCCCTAAACTTCATGTCTGGTTTGTCTCTCTAAAAAAATGTGAATATTTGTAATTTTTCATGGAATGGAAAGTGTTAAAAGTCTCTGAAAAAGTAAATATGGCAAGGTTGCCAGAGTTTAGCAGTACTAACTGCAAATGAGTATCAGCACTTTAAGATATCTGGTTGCCTGTTTCTTCCCTTTTTAATTACTAGTCAATGAAGGCCATGTTCTTGAACTAAAATATAGGAGAAAAAATCAATTATGACTCAAAAAGTCTCTGGCTTTTCCAAGGTTTTCAATTTCCCTAACTAGAATAGATGAAATTACTGCAACAATCAAGATTGCTCCTTTGAAAATCATTTAATGTTATGTTTTTGCCAAAAAGTCTGTAAGAAATCTGGACAGATCAGCAATGATAAAGCACAGGTTCAAAATTGTGCAGATTATTTCATTTCAGTTGTATAAAATTCACTTAAATTTTAATTTTAAAAGTGTATGATATCATTATATGCACATTATGCTTCTGTGTTCTGTGATACTGTAATGATTCTCTGCAGCACTGTACCATTAGCAATATGCAAATACAGAAGGCTCATTTTCATAAGAGACTGACGCAATATTTGGCTAGGTTCATTGCAGTTATTTCTATTTTTAAAAAAATATATTTATGAGCATATTTTTTTAAAAAAAAAGAGAAAACAAAACAGACCTAGAATCAGCCAGCCTAAACTCCATGTCCCTAAGCTTAGCATTTTCTGTTGGGTAGTTACCTGAGAGTGCCCACGACCAACCAATGGAAATCTGTAGTCACTGGCATGCAGGCCAAAAAACCACTTGTCCTTTTGCATCTACTCATGGTTTATAAACAAATTCAAGTTTTACTGACTCAGGCCTTACCAGCTTGGAAGATTTTTCAGATCATTTGCTGAAATATGGGAAGATTAAGTTGGCTTGTTTTTACTGCCTGGTGTAATCCTTTTGTTTAGAGTTAGCTGCACTATTTAGCTTTGGAAAAATTATCATAGTAATTCTAATTCTTAGGTCTAAGAGGAGCTAAATCATTGACAGAAAGCAAAATCTGTCTATTTTTGAATCTATCAACATATAATTCTCAGCATCCTAGAAACTTCTTTTCATCAGTACTGTATGTAGGGTAGAGCACTAGGAAATCCTGACTAACAGGCTAAAGGTTAACATGTATGTGTAATCCCTGAAATGGAGAACTATTTAGTAATATGGAAAAAACCTGCTTGATACAAGGCATTAACAAAACGCATTGTGAAAACTTGGCACCCAAATTAATGTGACTGTCAATGTCAAACCAAAAACTTTGCTAGCAAAACAATTTGTCCAGGACTAAACAGACACCATCATGGCAGATTGAATGAACGTTCATACAGGGATACCATCTGTTCGTAATGGCTTTTGAAGAATAGCAGATGAAAATGCACCGAAGACATGAAAGTGCAAGACTGAACATCAATGGAAGCAGGACACGGTGCATACAAAGCAGTGGAGGAATAGGCCAGCCAATACAGTCAATAGAACTGAAGACACTGGTGCAGAGGAGAATGTGTGAGTGTACTCATGAAAAGTAAAATAGTCTTGGTGCAGTGAGAGAGAACCACCATGAATAATTATGACTGCCAGTTATCGGATAGCTGTTGTCCTTGACTGAGAAAGGTGGTTGTTAGAACGCTAGAATATGGAAGGAGCATCCTCTCTTCCACGCTAGAGAGGCAGGCCCATATAGGATGAGTCTGTCACATTCTTAGATAACCAGTCAAATTCCTTTGATTGTTTTCTGCAAAACTCACGCTTTTTGCTCTTATCCCTGTTTCAATCCTGGAAGTGTCAGCCAAATTTGGAGTCATACAAAATGAATTATTGTTCATTTTAAGTCCTGTAGTCTCTGGTGCTGAAGATCATGCTAATCAAATGAATGATATATGAATATAGAATTCTCTATATTCTATGGAAGTCTCTATTCTAGATGATTATTGAATAATATTCTATAATATTCTATAATCCCCGGTGGGAATGTGTTACAGGTCAATTTTTATGCCTTAACACATAGATAAACCAACATCAGCACTGCAACACCAAATTTTCAAGTTGTCTTTCCTTGGGAATAAATTCCAATGTTGAGAGTCAAGAAATTTGAATGCTGCAAGGATGGAGTCCTATGAAAGACTCCCTGTGGAAGGGCCCAGCTTGTAGGAAGTACTAAGCAGAGGATATGTCTGAATTCCTTTCCTCTCTGGAATGCAGGTGCCTAGGCTGAGCAGAAATCTCTTTCTACTGAAGATCCAGATGTTATAGTCCTGTCCTGAAAATGTACAGGTCTTTGAGTAAGACTCACTGGTTTTGAATGGTGACAGGTCTTCACAACGGCAGCCTAGGGCCCAGCAGCTCTGCTCTGAGGGAGTCTGAGTGTGCCTCCTTCCCCTTAAGTGCAGCTCTGCTTTATAGCAAAAGTGGTTATGGATGCATTTGAGGAGCAGGCAGGGAAGAAAATCCTGTTGGTGATTGTAGAGGTAGCCACTTTGTATATTCATACATGGGTTTTTGAACGATATAGTTTCAGTTTTATCTCACTTGATATTCAGTAGGGTCTAGGCAAATATTGATAGTCTGACTATTTAACTGGGTAGGGGTTAGGCAGTTACTTAAGAAGGAGCTCTTTTATCAAGAGTGGGAAATAGGATGTCTAAGGCAGGATTCAGCAGGTATTTAGCATGGCTTGAGGTGTCCCAGGGCCTTCGACCAGGCCTCCAGTTACCTCTCCGTAAAGGGGTGGATCTCCTGCAAGTTAGCAGTATCTGCTAACCCTGCATAGGGTGTCTCAGACTAAGGCATGAGAGAGAAACTTTGGTTTAGACAACTGAATCTTGTGCAAAAAGTCCAGCTACATATGGTCTAGGTACCATGTGGATCTGATCTGAAGTTTTAGAAGTCTAGAACAGCTCTGAAGGACACCAGGTCATTTTTTTTTGTAATCTGTTAAAAAGACTACATAGGTAGGTGATACCATATGCCACCTTCTCCAGCTGGAAAAGACCTGAAAAGCAAAGAACTTACTTATTTTTTTTTTCCTTTTTTCTTGTTAGATGGATAGGGTTGGATTCTGATCTCACATAAATGTTAAGTGTATTAGTATATTTACTTCTGTTTTATGAATCTGAATATCAAATCTGTATGTCCCTAATACTTTCAGTTTATTTGGATTCTTTACCTAAAACAGTAATTTAGATAGATTTTTTTCCCAGCAAAAAAACAATTAAGGGTTTTTATCATTCAAAACAATTAATAGTTTATAAAGAATATAAATAACTTACCATCTAGCCCACTTTTCATATTAGTCTTTTTTTTGTTGTAATTTCTTTAAGTGGTTCTTTATTTGTGACCTAATATTTCTGTAAATCTGGCCAATAGCTTCTTAAGGAACAGAAATTAACAAAAGTCTAAGAGACATAAAAGTTGTGTAAAAAGTAACATTAAATGAGCTTTGTTTATATCTTATGTTTTTGTTGTGGAAGGAAATGCACACAATTAAGTCCGACTTTGTATCACTCATTTTAGTCAAGTGTAGAAACGTTCTTTGTTTTCTGAGGATTTGGAATAATTTGTTGCTGAAATTCTTCTATAGAAAAATACGAGTACATAGCAATAAATCTTTCTGCTATTCACACTGGTGCACTTTGTGGTGTGCAACTGCCAATACGAAGGTATACATTCCTGATGCTGGGTGACATGTATTACACCTCTCTGATCCAGGACAGTGATCCTCAGATGTGGCCACCAGGAACTTTATGGTATGTACTCATTAAATTAACCTAATTTATTACGATTAATATGATAATGCAAATAGCAAATCTGTGGCCACTCTTTAGTAGTAACCGGATTACTAGACTCCATGAATCAAGGATGAGTCTGATGCAGGATTTATTTAGTTGGATGCTCTGGGGATCCTTTTCTGTCTTCTGTTGTGAACTGCCAATGATGATATCACAGACGTATGTGATATAAATGCCCTTTGAAACAGTTGCAATACTTTCAATTGCAAGATAGGTCAGGAACTACATATTGCTTAGTCTTCTTGTAAAAAATGGTTGCTAAGATCAAACCAGGTAGGCTGTTTTGTTCCAGTTCTGGATACTTTCTTCACAGAAATTTCCTGTTATTCCCAGAAATGCCTGAAAATCCTTAGAGCTTTTTAGAAAAATCTCCTAGTGATTACATGTCTAACTTAATGACTTTGTGATGCTCTTGACCTGTCCAGCTCTTCTAATATGTGCTTTGTCCTTGACTGTTTGCCTTTACGTATGCGTGCGTTTCAATATTGTTTGTACAGTGGTCCTTCACTGCAGAACTTAAACCAAAAGAAAATTAATAAAAAATACTAGTCTCCTCAGATTTCTGTCAAGTAAGCATAATGCTCTGTAATTAAAATGAAAGTATTTGTTGTCATTTGCAACTGTTTTACTCTGCAATAACCACTGAAATCAGGATAGTGCTTTTTGGGTGCTTTTGCCACTTGTGTTTCTTTTTTTAGCACAGCTGTGAGTCACTGAACTCCTTATTTAGAAGAGTTAAACTAAAGTTTGGGGTTTTTTTTCTAAAGGAATATCTTGTATCATTCAAAAAACTTCCATCAATAACACTTCATGGTTCATTTGAATGTTCTTATTTTGCTGTTGCTGGTGTAATCTGGTGGTGTTTTATTCTTTGGAGAGGAAAAGATATCAAGGACTCAGCTGCCATTTGCCTGATGCCTCTGCAGGTGACATATTACATTGTCAACACTTGCTTTACTACGCTGGCAGTAATTTAATTGGCACCATGCTCATCATGATGTTTTTCACTTTCAGGATGGTTAGATAAATCAAAGCTGTTAGATGGTGATTCAAAACCTTTTTTTAATAGCAAATGAGCATTACTTTCTGCACCAAGACAAGATACCAGGGAGTCATGTTTACAATTTATTCTTCAGTATGAGGATTCAGAGGCATTCGCTATTGAAAACATTTCAGCTTATGCTGAAAAAACAGTACCATCAGATACTGAGGTGGTGCCTGACGTATTTGAAGGTTCACCACATATTGCATGAACGATGTTGCAATCTGAATCTCTGGGTTTTTTTGCTTATTGATATAGAGGCATGTTTTTATTAAATTCCATAGAGGTATTATCTTGGACATGTATAATGCCGTCTGGATTGCAGCTATGATTTATGTGTGTGTAATCCTGCTATTATAGATCCTGTATTTTTTTTCCTCCCTAAAGTTTCTAGCCATCATTTATGAATGTATCAGTCACCAGTGCGTGAGCTGAACTTCTCAAATTATCTGGATGTAATTTTGAGTTAAGGATTATCTGGGATTTTAAGAGTCTTGGGGAGACAGAAACTTCAATTACACAGGGAGTATGGTGGCTGTTGGCTCTGTAGAATTGGAGTTGCTCAGAAAATGCTTATTGTCCAAGTGAAAACATTTTCTTTGAAGGAGAACATTTGACATTTGAATTTTTCAGGTGTTTATTATTAAAAAAAAATAAAAAATAGACACAACTGAAAAATGTAAGTAGAGAAATTTGACAGCAATCTTCATAGTTTTTATATCCTGAAAGATATTTTTAAGGTGTTCAGTGAAGACACAGAAATTAGAAAAAACCAACAACTGGGTTACATTTAAATTAACTTTCATCAAAAATGATATTTACAAGAACTTTTGATGAGATTTAATCAGTTTGAGTCCTTGTTGGGTTTACTTCCATTAGCAGATGATTTTTTTATTAAAAAAAAGAAAATAAAACTGGAATTCAGTGATGAGTAGCTTATTATGAATGTAGGGAAAAATGTTTCCTTAAGTTCTTCAGAGCAGCAAAACCAACATGATTAGAAGCTCTTTGCATGTGTTCCTTTCTTTTTCTCATTCTGTTAGTACGTGACATGCTGGGAGAATTATGTTCTTATTACAACTGACTAAAGAAGTAAAATTGCTTCTGTTTCTTATCTCAGAATTGCTTTATAATACAGATACTACCGTATCGTGTCTGTTGCAGCCACACTGGAATCATTCATGAAACATCTCGTTGTGGCTGTATTGTGGATGTGGAGGAAATACCAACAAGCCTAAGCCATATCATTTTGATATTTCTCATTCTTGTTTTGTTATTAAATCGTATAAAGCATCAATGGGGCATTGGACTAGATGATCTCCAGAGGTCCCTTTCAACCCCGTATCATTCTGTGATTTGGTGTTTTCCCTAAATTTATAAGGGGAAAGTATCTTTCTAGATTTCAAGCTTGGGTATTTTATAAGGAGAGTAAGTTCTCTAGCTCTATTTGCTCTTCAGGATATCTGTATAACTGAAGCTTTCAGGATTAAGACAAATAATCCCAACATTTTTGCTTTAGAAATAGACTTTTAGCATGTGACTTCCATGTAAAGAAATGTTTGTGAACTCGTATCTCAAAGCATATAATGGTTATCTCCTGATAGTTTTTCTAACTGTGGCTCTTACTGACCTGTAAATCAAGAAGTAGCTGCTGTGAGATTGTGAACACCAGTTGCACTGAAGAGATATTCTCGTAGTGCCTGCTCTGTAGAGTTGTATTACCAAGGTGAAAACAAATACAAAAAAGTTCAAAACTGCATGTAGAACGAGTCCCTTTAAAAATACATGTATCCTACACCTATCTACAAGATCCATTTGGTAGTGCACTGCCTTAAGTCAATACATCTTTATTTTCAGAATTTTTCAAATTCTTCAGATAGTCTAAATTATAGTGTGCACTTCTTTGTATTGATATTTACAGGTGTATAAGTTGTCTCTGTAAGTTTGTGTTACTGCTCTTATAAAAATTTCCAAATGAGCATTTTATTCTGAAACATCGCCAGGGTCTGGCAGATAATGACTGGCTGTTGGAGGTATTTTCTGTCAGAAGGCTAGCTTCAATGAGATAATGAGATGGTTCCCTATTAGTGGTGTCTGCTGTATTTTAAATGATTCATAATGTTTATATGATAGAAATTATATTAATAAATCATGCCGTAATAAATAAGTAGTTGATGGTAAATGCAAGAAAGGTGAAGTGGTAAATGTATACTGAATGCCTGACTCAGTTTAACCAGTATAAATCTTTGTCAGTGGAGAAACTTCATTGTTCTTTTACTTAATACTCAAACATAGTAAGACTGGCCAAAGGAATAAGAAGTGATTGAAATTACAGCATAAAGCAGTAAATGAGCAATGAAAGTTGCAAAGCCTCCAAAAGGATTGCCCAGATGTTTTGATCAATTGGCCAGTTTTTTTGCAAGAAGTCTGAAAGGCATAAGTGCTCTTCAGAATGATCCAAAGGAATAACACGAGGAGTTCAGCAAGGTAGAATTTTATGGGGTTGGGATCGAACCTCTGAACCAAATAAGAAAAACAAGAAATAATAACAAACTTCTGTATCTCTTCAGCAAACTCATACACACATCCACTAACAGAAGAGGCTGTGTGACTTTTAGAAGTTTTTACTATAAGAATCACAGAATCATATAAAATCTCGAGTTGGAAGGGACTGATAAGAATCCTTGAGTCCAATTCCTTTCTTCTCACAGGATTACCTAAAACTAAACCATATGATTAAGAGCATCATCCAGGCTCTCCTTGAACTCTGACAAGCTCAGTGCTGTGACCACTTCCCTGGGGAGCTTGTTCCAGTGACCAACCACCCTCTCTCAGTGAGGAGCCTTTTCCTAATTTTGCATGTAAACAAAACCACAGAACTACTCGTGCAAGAGCAGCATTAGTTGGGGGGTGGGGGTAGGGGAGAAGACATGGAACACCAAAGAAAAAGACTCAAAGCACGTAATTACATGAGTGATGGGCAGTTTTGCAGCCTGTCTTTTGGTAACCTGTAAGTACTACAGTCCTCATAAAGTTGTTGCGTGATGAACACAGTGGAGCTTTCAGAACTGGTGTGGCAGGTTGCACATCTGTAGCCCTGTAACTGAAAAATTGGATGTCTTCTTGCATAGAACTATCTTCTACTAAGTGCATAAATTGTTTTCTAATTGGGGCAAAGAAATGCAATTCTAATTAATGGCAGAGTGATAAAATACTACCTCTGTCCTCATTTGCAATACCTTCTGTTCTAGACAACTTTCCACAAAATTCCCTTCAGGCAACTTTTTTTTTTTTTAAAATAAGACTTTTCTGTATCTTAAAGAACATAAACAATAATTCCTTGTTTATCAGTGAAAAACATTTGAATGAATTTAGGCTTTCAAATAACTTTCTTATGAATTTTATCTGCCACCGGAGCTTCATATAAAGGCACATGCATGAATTTTAATGAACTTAGGCTGTTGGAAAGTTTGCAGAAGCCCAGAGTGACAAAGATCTTTTGACCAGGACAAGGAAAATAATTAATGTTTTCTAATGCTCTTCATTCTAATCTCATTTGCTAAATATGAAAATAAGACAGACAGTAGCACAAAATTGCAATTATTCCTTCATAGCAAACCTTCTTGGCAAACACATCTAATAAATTTCCCATCAGAGGTTAATGCCAAGGTATGTTACCCAAACACATCTCTTCAGTGCAGAACCGAACAACAGTGCAGGAAAGGAAATGCCAGACATTAAATTTTCTGAGAAGGTATCTCAAGTATTATTTCAGAAGTATTGTCAAATAATGAGGAGAAAGAAATGAAATGTTATTCACAGAAATTACTTGGATCTTCTGTTTTGAAAAGTATATAAGGAAGCAGTTTTATAAATGCTGTTGGATAATAATTTCTTTGAAAATCAGGGGGGTCAAACAACCTTATATTTTTGTTCTTTCAAAATATATTTATGAAGGAAAAAGAAATCATGAACCTAAATCTATATCTAAAGTATCAATAAGAAAAGCAAACAAGTCGGCTTTACAGCACTACTTATACTGAGTTGTTAAAATGAGAAAAGAAATGTGACCTTGGACCAGTGAAAAACATTTTAACAGTGAGCATCCTTTGGTAATTCCATCTTTTAGCACCTTTGGTCACCTCTAATGATAGAAATTAGTATTAACCAAAGACCGTGCTAAGTGCAGATAGTCCTGCAACTTGCTAGTGTGCTTTTTTCACTAGATATTATCTGCTGAAACTTAGGCATTTTTTTGAGATATATAAGAAGAGCTATTTAATACCCAATAGCAGCACAATAGGTCATGAGGAAGGGAGAATACTCCTGCAGTTTCTACAGTATAATGTACACTAGAGAGGAGCATTAAGTAAGTAGAATATAATTTTTCATTAGAATTTGACTGGGACACCTAATTTCTCTGGCTTCCATCTGAGAAAGCTGTCTGGAAAACACCTGTCTGGAAAAGTAACTTCTTTAAATTACTTACAAAGCAGCATGAACAAGGTGGATGCAAATGGTTACAAACTGGAAAAGGTTGTTTCCTTTGCCTAACACTCTAATCCCTGCAAACTCAAAAGTCAAAGACTTAAACCAATTATTGGGACACACACACCTTCTGATTAAATTATTCTTGTCATAATAACATATGACTGACTGAAGAAGCGGAAGGAACATAGAAAATATTTACAGAATCCCTGCTCAATGCATTTCTACTACCGTAGAGGTGAGATACCTTTGCAGAGCTACCAACAAAAATCTGACTAATCCAGGCAGCTGCTTATATTTGAGGATGATTAAAAACAAAAGAACCCAAACGAAACAAAAAATGACCACCACCACCACACACACCACACCACCCCCTGCCCCCAACCAACCCACCATACCTTGGAGAAACATGTCAACCCCATAGCATTCTGTGATTCTGTAACAGCTTGTTGCATTGCTGCTGGTGTTCCCTGCTATTCAGAGACTTCTGCTAAGTAATTTGTTTGGTTATGCTGTGCTTTTGTGCACTTCCATGAATTTATTTTTTTTTCCCAAGAGTTCAGTGCTGTAGAAATGCTTTACAAATTCGGGAGGAATTGCTCCATGTATTAGTAGAAATCTTATGCTTTTTCTTTTTTTTTTCTTTTAAGAAGAAAATTAAACATGGTTTTTGTATCAGTGAATGATTATCTTTTACATTTTAGTCCACCTACAGAAATTACACCCTGATAACAGAAGATGTGCTTGATAAGAGACTGAAAGGTTGGGCACCTTTTACAAGTATCCATGAAGCAGCTGCATGTGAAGTTTAGGTTTATCATCAAGTGCAATAAATGCAACTGTTGCCATTCAGATGTGTTTAAGTAGCATTCCCAGGAATTTGTTTCTAATTTGTTTCTAATGGTGTTTAATCATCAACTTCCCCATATTTAAGACTTTTTTGTACTTTTTACTTAAAACATTTGCATTTTTTCAAATACAGTCATGTAACTACACATTAGCAGTTTCATTTACTGACTGTATTCACGCTGATTCTGCTTCTATCAAATAGTAAATTTTCCACTGGAAAAAATGATTTCTTGCTGTTAATAATGAAATAGAAGAAAGAGTATAGCATTGATAAAAGATGTAAAATATGTAAAATACCCTAAAATTTCTTTTTTCATCATCTCTCTGGGGATAGCAAATAACAAAAGGGTTATGAGGAATAACATTTTACTTCCGATTGAACGGCAAACCAGAGAAATTTAGATACTCTGAAAGAATTTAATACGCTTATCTTCAGGTATAGCGGAAAATCTGTCCCATGCTAATTTTTTTATTTAAGTAGTTTCATTCTGCCTTCTCTACCTAAGGTGCCCTTGGCTTTCAGTTATTTTTTCAAGGCATTCTTGATCACCGCTTCTCCAGGAGCTTTATTTCCCTTGAAAATTAAATCATTCAGGTTTATCTACAAAAAATGTGAGTAATAGATAAATGTCCAGACTTGCAGGTTCAATTTAAAAATGGTTTCTCCACAACTAAACAAAAGTTGTTTGGCTGGGCTTAGAATAATGACACAGATGCTGTATGGTGGGGTTTTTTTTTCATGAAGGTACCAAATTGACTGATTTTTTTCCTTGAAGTTAATAATTTCCTTTAAAATGTGCTTCCTTTAAGTTTAGAAAAAACTGCACTCATAACTTCAGAGAACTAACTGGTTTGTATTTTGTTTGTGGTACTCAGTGAAATGCAGATGTGTTAACAGTTCTACTTCTGGAAGTCCTGGGAGATACTCATACTTGGAAATATACTTAATTTCCCACTTTCTTTTCCTTAACAGCAAAACAGCTAAAATGTTAAGCAGGAATGATATATAATGAAACCTAAAGGAATTGCAACCCTCACATCACTTACTTCTGCAGTATTTATAAAATAATTTACCAGAGTTAAGTTTCCAATTCCAGCTCCATGGAGAAAACAAGGTTTATCATAGGAAAACAGATGGTTTCCTGAAATTAATATATTTTTCTCTGTTCAAAAGACCATGGTAATAGGATATCAGCAATCCCTAGTGAGGTGAGTCTGTGACCATGAAGTTCATACACAGGAAATTCACAGGCTTTCCTCATCTTTACTAAAGAAGAGATTTCATCTCTTCACTAGAAAAATAAGTGAAGAATTGTAGGGGGGGGAGATGAAGAAATTGTTTCAGGCCTCTGATTTTTTGAGGGTGGAAGGTTGTTATTCAGTTTAAAATAAGATCCTGTTTTGAGTAATAATTTTCAGAGATGTTCATCTGAAGTTGAGCTTCTTGGGTGCAACAAACTATACAATGTCAAATTAGTTACCCACCTGTAAATTAAATCATTGATCTTTTATAGTATTTTTTATTATGACAAATTTTGTGATGCTGATATACCTCCAGTGATTATTTGTGCACATCACAGAAGTGTGTAACAGAAGATAACACATTAAAATTGCAGGGTGTGATTGTAATAATGGGTCTTATTTACACTTGTGGAATCGGAAAGATGCTAATGCAGTTTTAACATAAAACCTACTGCATAATCTGATTTCAATCCTGCTTTTCAACTAGTTACTCCATTTCTTCATTCAGCATATTTTTATAACTAAACTTTCTCTGAAAAATGTAGGCTAATGACTGGGGAATGAAAACAACTATCAAAGCAATGAAGCAAGTGTATATATATTTGAGCTGTAATTTAGCTATGATTATTTCTTCCAGGTGAATGTGTGACAGGGACAGTAGTCATGGGATTCACCATGCCTGACTTCAGATAAATTTAGCTATAATTGCAGCTATATCTGAGATAGTTCTCTGGAGTTCCTTTATTTTCAGGGGAGGTATATTTTGACTTCCAATTAATTTGGCCTGTTGCACTTCAGGATACTTTGAATCATACTTAGAAGTTCCTGGAATTTTATTAACCATGAAGATGTCTATGCTGTTAGCTCAGAAGTTTTTTTTAGTGAACACTGAGCAGAGTTAAATGGTTTGCAGCTTTTGTTCTGAGTTTTTGGTGAGGGAATGAATTTAGTAGGGGACCGAAAAAAAAGAAAGAAAAAGACTTCAGAAATTTCTTCAGAATCTCCTAGATCTTCTGTCTTGGATACTGTTCTGTTATTCCAAAACACTGGATTTCTCATAATTTCTTTGCTGTACTTACAGAAGTCAAGTTTATACTAGTTATTTTTCTTCCTTCTACTTTCACTTTTATTTTCATACTATTTATTTCTGAGATTTCATTAAGAGAAGTACAAATGCTGGGAGTACATGAGCGGCTTTGAACTATGACAATGGTTTTGTTTCTACCATGAGTTGGGGAGAGCCTGTGCATTAAAACAATATGCAGAAATAATGGATGGGAACAGAAGAATTAAGGAATGCTATGAGCATATTATGTGAATGGGTAGGTGTTAAAGGTAACAAAGCTGATAAAAAGAAATCTTTTGGCTCACTGGAATATTTCACAGGCAATAATGATTGACTGACTATGCATTAAAATGAGAACCGTTTGGAAAATTGGAGGTTTGGTAGTTTCAGCCTTTTTGCATTTCGTTTTTACTGTTTGTCTGATTGATTGCTTGTCAAGTCTGATGAATTATTAGGCTCGAAATAAAACAAAGGAATGCAGTAATGTCTGGAAAGGGATAGAAATATCTCAATCTTATCACAGTGTGCACAGCTGGGCAACATTTCAAAGGGCTGGGAGAGGCTGGGAGTCCCTTGCATTTGGGACTGCATTTCAGTGCAGGTCCCTACCTGAGCCATGTTGTTAGTGATGCCTGTACCTTGCTTCTCCTCATCTTGCTTATTTTGTCTTGTCCAGGGGATGATGATTAGAGAGCTGATGAATTTGGAGCACTACCTCCTGTGTAAAACCAGGCCTCTCCTGATCTTTCTGTCATCTGCCGGATTCTGTGCCCCGTATCTTGTCACATGTTCCCATCTTCTGACCTTTGGTACCCTCCCGGCTTGGGGTTTAACCCAGGGGGGGAAGTAGGGCACGGTGTAGGCCAACGGAAAGTTCATACTTGCTACTTCAGCCTCTTAAACCAAAAATGTAAACCCCCTTTAATCTATGCTCAGCTGTCATCTATTAACTCCAACCACTGAGAATTACTGGAGAGAAATTTCCTAGTTACTTAAATATTCAGTGAGGCCAGGATTAGGTACGCATAAAAACACCAGCCTCTAATTGGTATTTATCAGTTGATTATCCAACTCACCTCCTAAATTCCAGGTGATTTTACTAACTAAGCATAGCCTTTTTGCCAGCATAGGTGAAAGCTGTGCATTACCTAACTCACAGATCACTTGATGCAGAGGCTCCAAACATATCTAATACTCCACAAAATAGGAATGAAGGAAGACTTACAATTCCATTTTCTTCGCATTAAAGCATTCCTTGTTTATGGAACCATCAGTAGAGATGAATGTAGAGGAAGATGACCTGACCACTTAGCTGGAAGTATTCTGCAGTGGGACTTTTAAAATCCCTCTTTTTGAAGCCCTTATCTTTCTTGGGATACTTAAGTCATTGTTGACATTAAGTGAGGAAGTGTGCCTTTAGTTTATTGATTAGAGGCTCTTCCTAAGAGAAGGAATACCTTAGTTTCTTTCAAAATATTGAAGCATTTCTATGAATATGTAATTAGAGCCTTGAACTGATGTCTCTCTGGTAAGGACTCTAACCACTGGGGTATCTGGTAATTCTCACTGGTGTAATAACTAGTATGTGTCCTGCAGAGAATCAGTTACGGGAAGAGGGATCAACAGATTCCTACATGAGTATTGCCAGCTGGCTGATACAGATGATTCCTTAATCAATAAGTTAACCATTGTGAATCTCACAGCTGACATGAATCGAATATTTGCACCCTGAGTTAGTGCTATTGTGGCAGGGTGCCTAAAATCTGTTTGCTGAGTAAGGAAAATTCATTCCCTACGCTTGAATTCATTTTCTTTTGGATGTTCTGCACTGGGCATTTAAGGTGGTTAAACTTGTAGCTGATTATCTGCTGATGCTGTTTCCATGAGACACATCCGAAGTGAAAATGCTCTCAAGACAAAGTATCTGACTGGAGGGTAAAAGGCCTTAACTTCTTACAGATATCTTAAAATTTGGTAATATTTCAGGGGAATTCTGCAGGGGAACATTCCTGGAGTTTTTGTCCCCAGTCCACCCGTTATCCAAAGTAGCCTTTTCTGGAAGTATTTTCCATTGTGTTCAAGGAGAGTGCATGCTAGCAAAAACTGGGAGTATTTCTTTGTCTTCTAATAATAATACTAGAGATGTTAGGCAGCCTGAACTTTTACGTTCAGTACTCTGGATACTGGAGTAGGTAACAATATATGAAAATAATATATGATTATTTAAAAAAACTGGAAAATGCAATCAGGATGAATAGCTTGAATATTTGTTTTTATTTGAAATTCATAATCTTGCTTGGGTAAAAATTTGTTGCATATTTCCACAGCTTTTATTAATTAGAGCCGTCTGCATTTTACTGTACTGTGAATCTCTCAACTATGGCTGTGTAATAAGCATACATTTTCTTATCCAGCTTGACGCTGCTGATAGCTCTTGTAATTCATTCTCTTGATTATGTTTGGCAACTCATAATTTGCTGGTAGCTGGCATATCAGAATGAGTGTTCCTGATGAGCATTCACACCATTAAACTCTGATGACATGACTTAATTAGAGAGAATTACCTGAATGTTACCCTTACTTGCTTTCCCCAGAAGGGCAGTGTAAGACAGACTGAGTGTCCATTCTATCAAAACAGGAAAACAAACAAACAGCCTAAGGCTTGATGGATAAGGATCTTGCAAAAAGGAGCAAGTTAGGCTTTTGGCTCTCATGCCGATTTGTCTCTTAATGACACAGGGTACAGATGAGACTTGATGAGACATGACAGGAGAAAATAATTTTTTACAGTCTTACCTATAATTTGATTAATACTTTATTTCTACATGTAATCAGAGGATATCTGCTTGCACGTGCATTTTTATGTCTTCATAAAAATCTTCATTATACCTTTTACTCACATACAAGGTTTGACCTGTGTGTGATAAAAATCTGTAGCATAAGTAAGCATGTGATGAATTACCACAGCTGAGAATTTAAAATGTACAATCTAAACCAGTAATTGAATGGTGCTACCTCTTCTGCCAAGTGGCAGTCTAATGGAGGAAGCTCTTCACATTAAAAAACTCAATCCCACCAATATATATATAGTGTAGAGAACTGGAGAGGTGAACTTTGGTAGAGTTCCTAACAGAATAGTTAACAAATGTGTTAATTTGAACATGTGCTGTACATGCTATGTGCAGTACAAAAGAAGAATGAACTAAGTAATGAATTAAATAAAGCTGTCACTAGTTTTCATTTGTATGAAAATATTTTTGCTAGACAACTTGTGCTACACAGAATCTGCCTATTGTCAGCTTGCCATGCATTATGGGATTCTGTCCGAAACACACAGTGTTATTTGACTTTCTATAATTGCTACACTACTTTATTACTGAGAGAATTTTGGGAACTGGAAATACAATTATGGGAACTGTACAGAGAATTTTTAATATTAAAAAATGTCATAATAGTTCAAATTCTGAGTAACTGAGTATTTCACACAAATATGTGAAATATTTTTCTTAGGGGGTAGATAAGTCTGTGTTTAGGAATACATGTTTGTGCTCATATGATTATGGACTGCTTTATGGTCTTCTTGGCACAGAAATGCGTAAAGTGAATAGATAACAATTCTCCAGTATAGTGTAGAAATCTCTAGCAAAGAATTGCTGTCTACTATGAGAGATGTGTGTGCTAGACAAAAGGCAACCTGTGTCTTTTGTTCCTCATTTAGGGTATCTTTAGGGCTATAACCAATCTTTTGGGCTAACAGAGATGAAGCGACATATACAATGTCATATAACCTCCTTGACATCGTCCTGTTACAACCCACGTGATTGACAGGAGTGAACCCGATAATCTCTTAACCCTTGTGTTGTTTTTTCTCTTAATTCTTTCACACAAATTTTCATATATAGTTCACTGGTACCTTCTATTTGAATTGAACCTTTTGCTGACTTGCGTCTGACCCTCCAGAGAAATAGGTGATTACGCCGTTTCAGCTTCTCAACATTCCTGCTATTTGCTTAGAGCAGGTTGACCTAATTAGTGCCACACAGCTGTTAGAAGGCTCTTCTCTTCTGCTGGCTGTAGGGCTCCCTGGCTGGGATGGGGTATAAGTTTGCTATATGCCATGTGGGCTCCACTGACCTGTCCTATGTCTTTGGCTCATCTGAAGCGGGTGCTTCACAAATACCAGGTAGATGGTAATGGCTGGGTTTTTGTTTGGTTGTGTGGTTTTTATTGGTTTGGTTATGTGAGTACACGTTTTGAGGGTGGTGAGGATGGGGTTCTAAATATTGAGAAATCTCAATTTTACTCTTTATTCTTGTACTTTTGATCTTTCCCAAACCATTTAATGCTTCTTAAATCTGCAGAAATATTAAAATATATATATATATACTAATAGTAGAAATGAGAGTAGCACTACCTAGTATGTTCACTCTAAGCCAGGAGATGAAAAGCTGCAAAGACTTTTTGAGTGGGTAACTTAATCTAAGTTAAATATGAGAATCAAAAATTTCTTCATGAATAAAGATGATTTCCTAAAATTAGCATCATTTTCCCCTATCTTGTTGTATCATATCCCTTTTAAAATTTTTATTATTTTGATTTTAGAAACAGTGTTCAGTTGTTCCTGGGACAGTAATGGTAGAATTGTTAATGGCCCATGGCATGTGTCACCATGATGCTAGGATGTTTTAAAGGCTTTTTTTATTGCAGTCCTTTCAAGTCCAGCATATTTTTCTGAGATTACCTTGCAATGATATGGCCTAAACAGATTGTTTGCAGCTCTTGAAAAGGTTGAGAAAAGGATGCAATTTTATGTAAGCCGTAGATCTTTGTAACACACAAAATGATTGCAGCACATGTTGTGGAAAAGGTAATTCACTTTTGACTAGACATCTAAATGAGCAGAGACTGTGTTTGTGAGCTTAAATACTAGAGGTGGGGGAATCTTTAATTACTTGGTTTAGTGATTAAAATGCAAAACCAGAAAGGGCAAGAAACTTCCCCTGTGCAGCAGCAGAGCTGAGGAAACTTGTTTTTCTGTCTCTTTGTATTGTATGGTAAAAGCTTCAATACCTCTGATTTTATGAACTTCAGCTGAAGTCTTCCCTGAAATTGAGATGTACCTCAGCAAAATTGCAGAATTATTTCTTTTAAACGTTACCAGAATGTGATTATGGTATCTTTTGAATTTTTTTTTTTTACATTTAATAATGAGCCATGCATTTGATGCGGTATTTAGAGATAAAATTAGAGAATTTTGATGTCTTTAGTTTGCAGCAGTTCTGATTTTGAAATAACATCAACATTTTCAATGACAGAATTATTTGCAAAAATAAATTTGATTTTTCTTGTCAACACTTTTAAATGGGCTAAAGCGGGACTTTCAGGATGGGGTGGCAATGCCTGGCTACCTTTTTCTTTATAGTATGAATTAGTCTCTTGATTTCACTTTCACTTGCTGAAGTATCTATTTTCAGTCTTTGATTGTACCCCCCTGATCACATTATACATAACTCCTCCTCCTTTTGATCATTCCTGTTTATGTGCAATTCCTAATCAGAATGCTTTCTTCTTTGCTTTTGTTCCACGTAGCTTCTGTTGCTGACTATGACTTTTCTAGACAGGGAATAACATGTCTGCAATACTTGATGAGCATACTTCAAACTCTGTATTTCTCACTGTATTGTTTGGTTGCAGGAGACAGCTCTGGAAATTCAGTTCACTGCTTTACTGCTCTTTTTTTACTGTCTTTAACTAAAAAGATAACTTTTGCAGTTCATACAGACTGTGCAGTGTTAATGAGAAACCATGTTCTGCCTAGAAGGTGGGGCAATCCTCAAACTTGTATGTGAGAAATATAAACCACCACGCTGTGACGTTTCTTGCATTTTCAAAATCAGAGAGGATCAGTGAATGCTAGTATAGGAAAACTCTGGTTGGCATTCTAGCCAGCGCTCTAGGATGAAAGGAGCCCTGTCTGTTACCTAGCTGTAAATGTTCTTTCCTGGGATCAGGAGTACAATTTATCAGGAACTTGTGGAGAAAATAGTTTTTTTTGTTAGATGTCAGAGGTGTCATCTGACTGAGACCGAGAAGTTTTCGTTTTTAATATAGCATTTTTGATGAGAAGTGTTTTTCTAGGCAGGGATAAAATCCTGACAAATGTGAACAGCATAACTCAATGCCAAAATCAGTAATCCTGGTACAGAGGGTGTTTGCAGAGAAATTCTTTAAGCTTGACAAGAACCAGTCTTAGAAGAATCAATAGTTAACTACTGGGCTTCCTTTCAGAAATGTCTTAAAAATGGTGTGGCAGTTTAAAACAAAGGAAAACAACCAACAAGATACAAACAAATACTTGCAGTGTTGCTTCACTAGATTATTCAACCATGTAATGGTCACAATGATCTCCTTATAAGGAGATCCTAAAATTTTATATTACTTAAAAGCCAGAGTGACAGAAGAAAAAACAGATCTCCAGCAACACTTCTATTAAGAGGGGAAGGGTTTGGGGATTGCCTTTTTGAGATTTTTTTTTTTTTTTTTATGTATGTGGTTTTGCATAATGCAAAGCTCCACAAATAATAAGATCTATGTGTGTTTAAAAAGTAAATGACTGTAACATTTGTAACAAATCAAAGCATTTAAATAGACTAGAACTGGAGAATAATTGGGCTGGAAGAATCCTTGGGATGCGGTTGGTCTCACCCCTTGCTTAAAGCAGAGCCAACTTGGATGTTAGATCAAACTTCAAATTTAGATTAAGTTGCTTAGGGTCATACAGAGCTGTGATTTTAGTGTCTCCAGGGATGGAGATTGCAGGATTTCTCTTGCAGGCCTGTTTCATCACTGAAAGTTTTTCCCAATATCTAATCAGAATATTGTTGGTATAACTTGTGTCTGTTCTCACCTTTTATTTTAACTTTGCACCTCTAAGAGAAGTCTTCATCCACTCTGCCATTAGATAGCTGAAAATGGCAGTAAGATTGCCTCTTTAATAGTTATGTCTAACACTGGAGAAACCCACCACTCATGGTCTTTATTTGTATGTCCTCTGCTTCAGGCCCTGAGTATCTTGGTGGCCTGGCACTGGACTCACTCCGGTTTGTCTGTCTTGTGCTGGGGACCTCAATACTGGACTACAGTTCTCCAGATTTGGTCTTACATGTGATGAGTCAGAGAGGAATGTTACTCCATGAAACAGAGCTGCAGGAGTCTATTTTGTGGCATCTGTGTCCCTGTTACTGGGTCCACTCTAAATTTCACTTAGCAGAATAACTAACTACCTGAGGAAAACAAAATCTTCGTGTAAAGCTTGGAGAGATATAACAATTGAAGTACTGCAGAAATTTGCCTGAGTTTTCGCAGGAGTTGTGATGAAGTGGAGGTGTATTCTGATGTTAAGAACAAACTTAGATTTTCTCCAACGTAACATCCCTACAAGATAACATTCTGAACATGCAGGTGGTTCCAGAAGCAGTGAAGGAACACATTTTTCCTATATTAACCTTTTTTTCCCCCTCTTTTTTTTGGTTGTATTATTTGGGGTCCTTAGCTTTGATCTAATTTTTCCTGTTATTTGGAGATTTCATATTTATCTATCTTTCTGAATTTTCTGCCAGTAATAACAGTAAAACCAAAAGAAATTATTATGATATAACTAGATATGACACATACATTTGCATTGTGCATGTTTTCTCTGCAAATAAATCTAGTATAGCTTGTGCATGTGTATGTATAAAATATAAAAAGATGTTATGTTCCTTTTTATTTTTCTTTGGTTGGAAGGTTACCTTTTTTAGAGTCCATTTTAAAAGGCTGGATTCTCGGGGGTTTTCTCTGCATAGCGAAAAGCTTCCAGTTCTACTACTGGTTCACTGAAAACTCTCCTCAGGATCCTGTGCTGCTCTGCAGAGGGGTGTAGGTACCACCATAAATAAAATCACCTTTTGAACAGTGTGCATAGGTATGGAAAGAACAGGATCTACTTTGGTTTGCAAAGATCTAACGTCTTAATTTGCACATCAACTAGTAATTAGCATCAAACCATAATGTTGTTCTGGCACAGCACAAAAAAATTCCACCACAAACCAATCGCCAAATCCAGTACAGCTGCCTTCTGTCAGCGACTAAGCTAAGTGCAACTTCTGCTCCGGCCTATCTATGTCCAGGGCTTGCACTTGTATGGTTACCTCATGGAATCTCCTCCTGCCCTCAAAGCTCAACAAAAGGTGGCCAGAAAGACCACTTAGTGTGTTAATGATTACTTTGTCTTGTCAATAATCAGGGGCTTCTGTGGGTTTGGGGAGTTTCCGGGTTGTTGTGAGGTTTTTCTTAAACTTTACTTGGGCGTAAAAAATTGACTATGGGGAAGAATAGATCTTTTTGAAATTTAAATGAACTTCAATGAAGTGAGAAGGGGACCAAATTGAATCATGACACTTACTCGTGTGTGTTCAGGTTTGCTCAACCATAATTAAAAGATGCTAATTGGTTTGCATTAGTTGGGGATGTAAGGCAGAAACTGCACATCTTTTCCACACTATTTGTAATGTAGCGATGCCAATAATGTATGTATTTAATTCAGCTTTCAGTTGGATATAATCCAAGGCCATGCTGGAGAACAATTAGAGGAAGGAACTTGTATGAATAAACTAGATTGCTGTTAACGTTTCTATTATTACTTTCTGAAAGATTTGCAATTACTTCATCTCCTTCATTCAAGCTACCTCTGTAAAGGTCAGAAAAAAGTGTTTTTGCAGGGAAGAAGCTTGTCTTTTGGGTTTTTTTGGACAGGAATTTCATCTTAATGACAAATGGTTCTTTGCTGATAGGAGGGGAAAAAAAGAATTAATGGTTCAATTAAGGGTGAACAAATGCTACCAGGGAGAAAATCAGAACTTGTCCAATTTAGGTGCCTTGTATTATCTGAATAGAACTTCAATGATTGCTTCAATGCTGTTAATGCTAAATTTCATGCTTAAGTTTCTGAAACCTTCAGTAGGATAGTTTGGCTACACTGGTCTTCATTCAGCACTTAATATTGCATTTGCTCTGAGCCTGCAGATTTTTTGCTTTGTTAGGCTGTGTTTTTTTAAGTCCATTAACACCATTCCAGAATCCTGTGGATTTCATCCCATTTGGCTTATACCATTTCTTTTTAAGGCAAGATATTGTCAACATCATTCTTCTTTGTCAATAAAATGTGAGAAATGCCAACTAGATCTTGGACATTTGCCTTTAAATTCCACACTGAATTATGCTGCCCCTGTTAATTTACTTAGGAAATGTTTCATACAGTTTCATAACTGTAGCTCTTTATACATAGATGACTTTGACAGATTAGATGATGTGTCGAACTGAGATTAGCGTTTTAACCTTTGTTGTGGTGGCTTTTGAGGGGGGAGAGCAGGAGAAAAGAATTTTCATGATAACATGGAAAGGTTTATGGTACTGTCCCCTCTTGATAGTATGGAATGGAAATTGAAATGAAGGCCATTTCTCACACTCAAAGTATTAGTATACCCAGTCACAGTTCCTAAAATCAAAGAGAGGGTCCCAGCAAATTTATATTTAAATGAAGAGTGGTTTTGAATGTTTACCCAAGTGTGGAGTTGGGTTTGAATTGGCCAATTGATGGAGCTACTTTGTGAAGTTGTATGGTCCCTGGGAAGATTTTTTTAGACCAAGGTTTTCAAATAACCTAAGATTTTCTGTGCTCTACTGTAAACACGGTGGATGTGACTTATTTGCTATAGCTGCAAAATTATCTAATCTAACCAGATTGCTTGGGTTTCCTTTTGGTCAGTAAAAAAACTTCTAGAAAGTGATCAGTCCTTTTTTAAGATATGTGAAGCACACTGCCTTAGAAATGGCCATTTAGCTGGTCCTTAAGTTAGGTAGAGTGGATGTTCTCCGATGTGATGTGGACATCTACCTTAAGTTTCTCTGTGATACTGAAAGTTGTTTTGAATGTTTATCTTTTGTTCACTGTTACAATGACTCCAATGTTTTGACAAGTTCCATGATAGTAAAACACTGAGGCATTATATATTTTACGGAAATAATGTTATATGGATTCAGACTGTTTGGGGTTTTTTGTGCTATTTCAACTCAATTTGCAGTTCAGAACAAACCTGCTAAAGAATAACAAGTAGATTTTCCTTATATTTAGTTGATCCTTAAAGGCTGAAGAAAAAGGCTTTTCATATAAAGTATAAGGTTATTACTTGACTCGAGACTTTAAAGTACCCTTCCATTAAATAAAGTTCTGTGGTGTAATATGTTTTGCAGAATTGCTATTTTATTGAATTTCGTAAAAAGATAGAATGGAATAATTCTATTTTTGAGTAGTGCTAAAAATATGGATTATTTTTTTTCTTCCAGCTTTGAGTCCCTGTAAAATACCACACACTAGAAGTCTTCCAAGTAGGAATGAACTTAGAATTAAACATTCAGAATTTGTTGTGTAAATTACATTGTTTTATTAAATAACTTCCATTTATCATTATACATTATTTTATTTAACCATAAAAGCATGATCTACTTGCCCAAATAACACACGAACTTAATATTATTGCAGATCTTTGCAGTGTCCCATAAGTCTCTAGGTTAAAAGAACATGAAGATGAAATATGCAATTACAAATATGGAGTATGTGTCACTCCCATACCTTGTGTAGCTTTCAGAAATCATGTATTATTTCCAAGAATTTTCATGAATATGTAGGCTTCTGAGGCAGAGAAGTGACCACTCACAAATGGGAAAAAACATTAACATGGTGTAGATGTCCCAATGCTACTGTCCCAATGCTTTACCAAATGTTACCAGGCAAGATCATTAGTTGGTTTGATGTATTTGGTATGTGTCGGTTTATTCTGACAGCCTGACTTCTGAAGTAAAGTATTTGCCCAAAATCCAGTGTTGTGAGCTACATGCTCATATGTTATAGTGGTGTAAACTAAATCCTATGAGAATGGGCCTTTAGAAATCTTGCTTTATGATATGATCCCATCCACTCTCATTAGCTAAGCAAGCCTAAACCAGCTCTGTATGAGTAGATCCTCCGAGCTCCACTCCTGTTATTCAGTGCAAGGAGTACGCACTGACTCAGAAGATGCCCGAGTACCTCTTTATCTTTTTGTGGCATCATAAGAAACAACAAAACAGGAAATTAAAGTCTTATGCACATCTTGGGTTGAATACTTTTCTCTCCTTTGTATCCTTCAGAAAATAAAATATCAATTCCAATTTTTCATGTATAAATTTTAAGTCATACCCAGGAAGGGTAAAGACCTTCCTGACATCATTTCTGTGTGGCTAGAGAGGCCTACATCATAATTTATATTTAACTTCATTTAGTAATTTAGACAGACTTGAGAGTTTCTCTAATGGGACTAAACACCGTTAGACACTGAGAGGCAGCTGAGTGCAACTGTTGTGCTCCTACAGCAGTAATACACTGGTGCAACTTCATTTTTCTGTGTAAAGTACACAATTCTGAGAGTTTTTAAGTCTGTGTATGTTTTTTCAGATAAATCCATGTTATGGATTTATCATGAATGCAGAGACACTAATTTAAGGTTCTGTTCTGAGTTCTCACCAAGGTAAGCCAATCTTGTCAGTCTTCTGTAGACAGATGTAGGGATTAACCACTTTATATAATTACATCATGTAGCTAGCTTCTTAAATTAGGCTTTGCGGTTGTACCTGTCTCTTCATGCTAAAGTCTGTTGTTGCAACTTTGGTAATGGCATTCAAGTTAGCCAGATTAAATTTAGTCTGGTTGACTGCCCACACTGCAAATGGAGCTGTTTGCAAGGTGGTTGCCCTGGGTTATGGCAGTCTCTCTGAGCTTGTTGTGGGCTATTCTGCTGCTGCACACAATGTCAGTTTTTCAAGGCTCTCACTCATCCAGTTTCTTCTCTCTCTCTGGTTCCTGTGAGAGCAATTCAAGGCTGGAGGCTGACTTCAGATGTTCTAAATAATCCTTGGGGGAGCCTGTGAGAGTTAGATCTCCCATGGATAAAGTTGATCTTTGTGAACCTACTCTCTTTGCATTCGGTTAAACATATTCAGTATCAATTTAAACTGCACTTACTTCCAGAAGAGTAGCTAACCTATTTAATATTCATATATGAGGCTGTACTTGTTAGGAGTTTATTTCAGTTTAAGACACTCAGTCTTTCCAAGAGTTCAGTTATCCTTAATTTCAAGTAAATAGCTTCATTCTCTCTAGTAATTTTTGACAACTGAATCAACCTTAACTAGAATCAGCCCACATTGTTCTTGTACACTTGGCAGCAAAATCTGTCTATTGTTTTCATTTTTTCACTAGGAGCTTTTCAAATAAGGGCAGTTGACCTTTATTCTTGGGCAGGAAAAAGGAATTTATTTGCAAAGGGAATTTATTAAGATAAACAATTCTCATGCATCGTTTCTGAGTTGGGGTGAAGTTACTTTGGACATATATAATACCTATGACTTCATGGGCTGTTCACTTCTACCTCCATGTAATCAATTTGTTGCCTGAAGGACTAAAGTCACTTTGGGACTCAATTACATGAATGACAGAATCACACGGGGTCATTCACTGCTGAGCCTTTCTCTCAGATTTGCTATGTCCAATTCCTTTATAGGCTCTCGCAAATGTGGTGCTCATAAAATTATTCAGGTTAAATGGTTGTAATTCCACCCCCCAACCTAAATCACTTTTTGAACCATATTGGAGAGCAATTACAGGTACATGCTGGTAGAGTTTGTGGGCAGTAACCTCTACTGATGGCAGCACTATATCATGATGAGGGTAGAAACCTCCCTACCCTTGTAATGTTGTGGGTAGGATAGCCCACAGCTTTAATTTATAAGCATTTATATTTGAATGACTGTATAATAGATATTTATAAACATATTTATTGTACTTATATATTTGGGAGCAATATTGATTGTCTCATATTCTCCTGTTTTATTCATTCTGGTACATGTAAAGCACGTTAGAAAACATTGAATTTGTCCCTTTTAAACTTAATTTTCAAAGTATTTTTTTGAAGTAAGGAGGTGGTGTAAAGGTGTGCTTTGGCAATTGCTGGAGAGGGAAAAAGGTGAATTTATTAATGCTGGAAATCATTATATAGTCAAAGAGAAACTATCATTATTCCTTAACTGAGAGACTGTGTGCCTAGCAAAAGAGCAGGTATCTAGGGCAAACATCAGATGATCAATATAGATGCATTGATCTTGGTTGGCTGCTATAAACTATTACTTTGATGTCTTTTTCTGCCCATAACATGAGCAGATAAAATAAAAAAAAAATTATTGTTCACTTAAGATGGGAGCTTCTAATTTCAAGTAGGTAGTG
Organism: Arenaria interpres; assembly: GCA_013399435.1. Taxonomy (NCBI): domain Eukaryota; kingdom Metazoa; phylum Chordata; class Aves; order Charadriiformes; family Scolopacidae; genus Arenaria; species Arenaria interpres. The sequence continues at coordinate 69,902 of VXAK01012513.1, read as the reverse complement.
CTTGCTTAGCTTGGAAATATAGAAGCAGTGCTTAATAATCTGAAATTTTACAAAGACAGAGATTCTGGTCTATGGATCCAGCAGATAATCCAAGAGAATCTCTGAATCCTGGAAAATTTGGAGCTATGGGAACTGAAGAAATTTCCAAAATTAATTTTCATTTTCTTATTTGGAAGATTCTCTTGGACCACCTTTTGAATCTGGGTAATGCATCTTTTACTTCTGCATGTTTTTGTCTGCATGTTCTGCATGTTCACCATCGTCCTTGATGTTGGTGGAATCATGTAATTTGCAGGTACAAACTAAACAAAATTATCCCTTATTTCTAAAGTTAGTTTGAGTTTGTAATGGACAAGCGTTCTTTGTGGAATTTAAATTGTGGAAGAAAAAGTACATGATTTATTCAGCCATGAGAGTTGTCTGGCTGTAAACTAAAACCTGCAGTTGGGGGATGTGGACAGATAGTACACTTGCTGTGCTTTCATGCATGTTCTCCCCAAAATAAAACAAAAGTCCTTTGTTTGTACAGAAAGACTTGAGTAGCTGTTTAAGTGAAAACTTGTCATTAGAGGTAATGATATACCTCTGTAAAATAAATGTAATGTCTGAGGGTCTTGCAGCATATTACAGCTCATAAACTCAAAGGAATTCCTGAAAATTATGGAACTAAGCTTTGCAGAACTCTGCTGAAATAGTGTAAGTATCTGCATACAGGGCTGTATAGTCTCTTGCAGGTCTCTTCTTATCCCCGGGTCTTTTTAGTTTCACACCAAAATTTAGTGTAGCTTGATTCAAACTCAGATAGAGAAACTTTCCCAGAAAAAGATCCCTTAATATGTAGGGATTGATCAAGAAAACTCCAGGGTAATGCGCTGTATATTACAGTACATCTTAACAACACAAAATACATAATGGAATAAAATCAGACTTAGAATTGCTATTGGAAAGGAGTGGAGGCTAGCTGAAGAAATATCGGTAAAAGTTTGGATTCTCTCACCTGTCCTACTTTAAATTTATGACTAGTCTTCTATTCTCCAGTTCTTTTTTATTTACACTTATATTGATTTATTTAGTCTCCCATCTCTATCTACTGCTAGAAAGGGTTTTTTTTAACTGTTTGTATTTGGTGCAGTGGGACTCTAAGATGATGAATGAAACAGGTAAGAAATAAGTATTGATTTAACATTGTGTTTGCTGGCTGTTTGGCATTCTCTGAAAACATATTGCATTATTCTGAGTTAATAATCAATTAGTAATAAGATTTTCATAATCCAGTAATAGCTGCAATAAAGGACAATTTACTGTGCTGAATATTATTGGCTACATGTAGTATTGCTTTTGGCCACCATTGAATATTCCCTGGAATTCATCTTGTTGGTAGAGTAATGAAATTGTATTGACTATATTTAGTAAATCTTCCTGCATAAAAATCAGCAACTGTCCTGCCTAAAAATAAACCAGAAAGAAATTGAAGGCGATTAGTTTTCTTCTTTCCTCTTGTTATCAGAAGCTTCAGTAAAATATGATGGTAGGTAGGTTGGAAAATAGACCTTGGAAAGCTTTTGTGAAACTGGGACAACTTATGTTTGCGTGAGTAGGGTAGAAAATTCCAGCACTCTGATGAGATGGAGTTTTGTGATGTCAAGACATAGAAGGCAAAGGAAAATCAAGGTCTGTTCATTTTCAAGACTTTACTAGGAAATTCTTCTCTCAGTCAAGATGATTTAGACATTCAGCTCTCAGGCAAACACTCTGACCTACAGGCTTTGTTATTTCCTCCCCATTCCTTTAGAAATGTTTAGCATACAGAAGAGAATTCAAAATGTGTTGGATATGAAAGTAGAACTGTTCATTTTAGGCAGTTTCCACATTTCACAAAATCTAGGAATTGCAATCTAGTTGCAACTAGATTGTAATTATTTGCTTTCTTCTGTAAGACTGTTTCTTTCTTACTTAGTAATAACTGATGTCTATCGTTCTACAAGTTAGATATCATTTTATCACTCACTAAGCCTCTATAGACTGTGATTTAATTATTAGAAATAACAGGTACTTTGAACAATCTCAGATTTGTAGTTAAGTTGTTCTGATTTCTTATTGAGGAGCAGCTTTTCACTAACTTAAAATTATTATCATTTTAATGCATCTTAACTTTTTACACGCTTATTAGAGGAACTCCAAACTTTGTGATTCTGATACAAACGGTAAGCATCCATAAAACTGTATGCTGCCAATTCAAATTTTAATAAGAGATCCTTACACTTCTCTGTACTGTTCTGTTAAATTGTAACGTCAAATGTTGTAACTAGAAATCTTTTTTTCCCTGTTCTTTTTCTATTTAAGAGAATTACTAGATCTGTATCTTCAACATTTGCTGTTCAGCCCCAGCGAGTTCTGTCATTATTCCAGCACTGAATGAGGTCTTGGAACTAAAGCATTCTGACAATTTGTCCTGCTTTCTTGCATAGCTATTTCATGTCTTCACAGAGCATGTTTCAAACTGATGCACTGCGGTGTGCTTATTGCTTCCCCCCAAAAAAACCCACTTATGTTTTAATGTGGAGGTGACTGTTTAGTATACGGTTGATTAAATTTGTGAAAGCTGTTCATAACTTCGCAGGGATTTATTAGGAGATGGATCCAGTAAGACATGCTTGATTTTCCTCCTACAGTGCAGGATCTTGGTCAAGCACATTTTACAAGTATTTGATGCTTCACCTTGGCTGGAAACAAAACAGAAACGTATTCTGTGTAGTTAAGGACCGTGTTTTAGTCCACCCATTAGTTATTGCTGGGGAATCGATTCATAGCTAAGTAGAATTCTTGTGCTCAAGGTGATAGTTGCTGAGGTTATCAACAGAAATTTCTTTCCTTCCTCTAGTAGTAAATAGATTACGAATTTACCATCCCTCGGGTGTTCTTTCCTGAGCTGAGGTGCTGCAATGGCACTGTGCTTGACCTTAGCCAAAATGCCAAGAAGTGATTTCACCCAGTCAGTGCTCCTCCGCTCTGGTAGTGCAAAGTAAAACGTGCGTACTTAGAAGCAGCTGCAGTGGCCACTCAGCCTGCTGGAGGTGCGGCTTGTGTTTTTCTAGATGGCTTAGAAAAAGATACACCTTCTGTGTTCTTTCTTTATTAAAAAAAAGTGTCAGGCTTAATTTCCTGTGTTTTGTTGACCTTCCTCATAAACAACGTTTAGGATTTGGGAATTTGCCAGTAGAATTCAAGTATACAGAGCACCTGGCCACTCCAGTGGTGAGGTCTGTGAGCTATTTTACTGCCACTGAAGTAAAGAGCAAGGAATAAATACATTACAGCTGATACACCACTTGCAAAAAATTGCTTTGGGCTGTAGAAATCAGATTTCCGTTAAGCAACTGATGGGGGCTTCCTTTTTCTCTTGCCACTCTTTTCTCTTGCTGCCCTTTTCCGCTTTTCTGATTTGACACAAAGGGTGGCTTGGGGCCTTTAGTTACATTGACCTGTTTCAGAAAATAATTTACCTTAACATCCGTTGAATCTCCTTGAGATAAAGAACTAATTAATCTGAGCATGGCGGGCAAATATAATGCTAAGGAAAGTGGTAAATTTGTGTTTAGGTGTATTGGCTTTTTTGTCTCTTATTGCAATGCATTTCTAATTCCCATTTTAATAAAATTAATGCTTTGGATTGATAGCCTATTTGTATGCAAATCTTTTTCAATTGTTTCATAATGATTAGCACTTGGAATTTGTACGATACTTACTGTAGGTAAAATTCAATAGAACTCATTAATATTTTTTCTTCATAAAATTAACTCCCCTATTTTCAAGAGTGTTAAATACTGTGACTGCTGCCCTTTTGAAACCAATCTATGGAGTTACTCTGATAGTAAATAAAAGCAGCATAATGTATTTAAAAATACAAAGGATATGGTTTCTCAGGACAGTTGACTACATAAAATGGTATATGTTTTGTCTATCCAGGCACCTTCCTTCTAGGTTTCTGAAGAAATAATGAAAAGGCTATTATCAGTTTATGGAACTGAAATTTCAGAAATAAATTTTTATAGCAGTCTATAGTCCAGCTATGATTTCTTAAATAAAGTCTATTGGATAAGGCACTGGAAGCTTTCAAAGTAATTCCTATTCAGCAAACCATTGTAGCCCAGACTCAGCAAAGCATATCAATCTGTGAACAAAAATAAGCCTATGTATAAATCCTTTATTATATGAGAAAATACTTCATCATATGCACAAATTCTTTACTAATATTACAGCTTTTATCAGTAGTTTAAAGTGCTGGCAAACTGAAACATATTACAAAGCTTGAAAGAGCCCCAATGCAAACTATCTGTCTACGCAATGGCAGAGCTGTGAGGATTTAAGAATCTGTACCCTTCTGAATTTCTTATCTGATTTTTAGCTGCGTAAGTGGAACATGCAGACATTTTCCACCCACTGGGACGTTTGTAATCCCATTTCTAATAATCAGAAAAAAAAATGTAAGCTGCCTGTTTTGAGTGCAGCAGATAAAATCATTTCAACACCATGATTCAACACATACACTGCACTGGATTATCTGCAACAGATTTCCCCGTCAAAGAAACATTTTGCTTATGAGAAGTCTTTCTGTGCTGCTATGCCATTGAAATTGTTTTAAAATGGTTTTGTCTCTGACAACGTACTGCTGCAAATGCCATAACATCTATCATGTAAGAAATTTTTACTTTTTTCCATTTTCTCTGCCTAGCTTACAATGTGTTCAAGGCTCTATAAAGTTACAATACAATAGGAGAAGAATTACTTTTAGTACAAATGGTATTTTCTGTACTATTACTGCTGTCAACAGTGCACCGTTTCCCTACATTCTTTAGTTTATTGAATGGCTGATAGAAATGATGTGCTGTGTCTTTGAGAGGAGCAAGAAAAAAAAAAAGAGGACATACTTGATCTTTGCCAATACTTCTCCCTTTTACAAAAACTCTTCAGAGACTCAAGATGTATGATTACCTAAAATTGCCTTTTCTTTATGGCTCATTCAATAACATATTTCCATATATATGCAAAACACATGAAATTCAGAATTGTGGTGGATGCAGCCTTATAACTGAGTCCAATAATCAGCATTTAGAACTCTATCTTGTCTGTTGGTGAAACTGTTTCATCAAGTTTTGATATAAAATTCAAAACGTTCAAAATCACTTCTTTGAGGCAAAAAAACCAGTCTGTATTCTTTTTGTCAGTTCAGTTTGTCAGGGACAAAATTATTAAAACTGCTCCTCTCTTGAAATAGTAAGGCCTGATTTGAAAGGAATTTTTCTAAATAACTGCAAATGCAAACCTGGACCATAACACCTCAGTCTTATCAGGAAGAAAATAAAGGGATGAAGTGTCTTCCTAAATTGGCACGCTGAAATTTTGGATTTAATTCTTTGCTTTCTGGAAAGAGCAGGACACTTGGCTGGGATAGAGGTGGCTGAGCGGGAGCCTGCTGATCCAGAATTACTGTTTCAGCTGAGGAGCTCTGCCATGCACTGGGTTGGAAGGCCATGGTGAAGGAGCTGGCAGTTGGAATAAAGGCAGAAGTGGATAAACTTTTCAGAGTCTTATCAAGGAGACTTTGATGTAGGAGGTGGGGGGAAGTGCAGAATAGATTTGAAGGGAGATGGCAATAGAAGAATGTCATTAATCTAAGATGACAGAGAAGGAGAGGAGAGCTGCATGGGGCAAGCTGAAAAATAACCTGAATGGATAATGATTTTTCTGGCTGTTTGAGGAGAGGCAGATTTTTGAAGAAAATGCATGAATTTCTGGAAAGGACCTGGGAGCTATGGAATAACTTGCCTGTCCAGATTTCCCAATTAATGCAGAATAAATCTCATCTAGTTGTCTATCTCCTTTACTTCTGTTCCCATGCTACCAAAGTAAGAATTCTTTGTCAACAGCTTGGAAATCTCCTTGTGTTAGAAGGTAGAAACCTCCTCTGAATCCTGTGTTATCTCAGCATTTTGATTATAAAAAGGCTTGTCTTTAAGAAGCATTCTTTTTTAAAGTATCTTATATGAATGATAATATAGTAATGCTATTTGCTATTCAAATTGTGTGATTTCATAAATGTCCTGGCACGTTTCTCTATGAAGTGGTTTTAAATATATTTCAATACTCTTATTTACTATAAAACTTAATACAAATGGAAAGAAAATAAAACAAAATTGTTGCTTTGAAAACTCAATTCAAACACTTATTTTAAAGAAACAACAGCAACAACACATTATTCTTAAGCCTAAAGTGTCAATATATGCATTTCTATTCAATTTTAAATTTTTTTAAATTGGGTAATTTGTGACTTTACAACTGAAGCAGTCATGCTGAACTGGCTTACATAGAGCAGAACACTTAAGCAGCAAATCTGACGACATCAGTCATTATTACCAATTATTGTCCTAGTTACAGTACGATAATAAATAGTTCTATGCATTATAAAAAGAATTTACAGGAAAGAGATGCTACATTTCTTTTAGCAGTCAAATTTTTTGGCTTCATTGAATGAAAGTAAAAAAGTTTCTAAGGAAAATATAGCAAATTGGCTGAAATTGCAGCATCCAGTAAAACAACAGTAAAAAGTATACTAAGGTCAATATAATATCTATGATGAAATAGGTCTCACTTCTTTTGTGTTTTTTCAGGTTTCCTACGGTCATAGTTTTTCTTCATTTTGGCAATATATTATTTTTTTTTCTCATGGCAATCCTACAAAGATGAAATGAAACCAAGTAAAATTCCATCTCTTATTCTCCTCGTTTTGAGGACAAAGATTTTCTCCAAACACTACACAATACTGTTTTGGGTAGAATAAAAAGAGTGCTGTACTCTGTAGAAGTAAGAATCCACAGGAGGCTGCAATCAAAAGGTGGTATGAACTTGATCAGAAACAAAGAAAAAGAGACTGTGATTCAGTGGTGGGTTTGGGGTTTTTTTCTTTTTTTGCTTGGAAGAGTTAAGGAGCTGTCACACCGTCAGCATCAAGAGCAGCAGTGACCTCCTTGAACAAGTGTCTTAGATTAAAAAAGTGTTCAGTACTCCATTTCTAACAAAGAATAGGTGTGGATAGCAAAAGAGACAGAGAACACTACCTTACCTGATATTTAACAGTGCTGATAAACGCAGCTCACAAAGTTCAGTGCTTCTGTTTCTCTTGATGCCCAAAAAACTGTGAATTTGATCTTTGATTTAATTGCTGCCATTGGCAGCTTGTGTGTTTTTGGTACCATTGAGAAGAAGTACCACTTAGGGCATCAAAGTCTGAACAAGATAGGGCAGCCAACACCAAGGCCAGCAGCCTGCAGTACGATGCAACCTTTGTCACTTATGTAGACTAAAAGACTAATATTAATCTGATCTAAATTGCAGCCTGCTTATGCCTTCTGCTTATTTTTGCTGTCATGCTTGTTTTAAATTATTAAATTCAAAAGTTGGGAAAATGAGGCTAAATAGCAGGCTGTTCACAACAGCGAAATGTATAGCAAGAGCACAAGATTGCACAAGACTGGGGAGATAACAGAACAAAGGAAAATTCGTAGCTTTCTAGCTGGCAAATTTAAATTGCTTCATCCTGAATTGGACCAGGCATGAAAATACCTTTTCCAGGTATGTGACCTGATTGTGCGTCTTAGTAATAAACTCCTGAAAGTAGACATCAGATTGATTTCATAATCTGTTTTTCTTTAGTGTGTTTTTAAAGGTGTTCAAGGGTTTCTAACTTCAATTTGCTTTGTCTTGAACAAGACACTTGTAGAAATGATGCAGTCACTCTTTTCTTATACCTGCCTCAAATGATGCTGAAAGATATCTCTATCCCAAACCAAACCTTTGGGACAGGTATAAAACTTAAACATGCTGTTTCAAATGAAGGACAGCTTGATCTGATGAAGAAACGTGATCCTGTGGCTCAAGAGTTTAGGACACTGGCCCTCCTTGGAATAAACTTGATTTTTATTTGCTGAGATACTCTGTATGCACCATGTCCTCATACTTGAGAATCACATCACCTTTTGTTTTTTCTTAAGACTTCAGACTTCTGGCATCAGAAATGGTACAGCATGTCCTTCCACTACAGGAGCGTACCTTACTGCTAAAGGCATATTGTGAACGGAAGTGATTACGAATCATAACAGATTTCTGTATCATTCTGCTATTGTGTGTATTGCAGAAATAATGATGAATTTCATGACATATCAAATATGTTGTCTCTATCAAAGTTAAGGTCTATTTGCTTAACTATTCTGAAAAGTAATGCAACTCTTTGTAAGTTATGAAAACTTTTTATTTGATGTCAATATACATCTACATCTTAAATCTTTGCCATGCTCACCGTTCTCTCTGCTTGTCTGAGTTGATGTTTTCAGGACTGAAGGAAACTGAATTATATAATAAAACAAATTTTATAACATTCTATGTATTGCTCTGTGCTGGCTGCACTTCAGGCTATGACAGATGACAGTCCTGAAATCTGTAGATGCTTGTCTAAACTCTTTCAGAAAGTACCAGATAACCTTACTTTTGGTAAAACCAAGATCAGAGCTGGTTAATCTTTGCTTCTTTTTTCTAACTTTGGATATTCTCAATTTACATATAGGTGCTGTCCATATATCTATCTGACTGTTCTTGAATTTAAATAAAAATGCCTTCGTTAATGTAACTGCAGTTGGCAATATCTGTGGAAACCAGCTTTTCAGAATGTTAAGGTCTTTTATTGAAAACATTTCAATGCTATGTATGTGTATATATATATATATATGTAATAGAAACATCAGATTTGTATGTGAAAATTTCTTAAGTTTAAGTTCTGTCAATGTTATGGCATAATACAAGGAATCTGATTTTACATAAACAAAATCGTAGGAAGAAAATGACAAAACACTCATTTTTTGCCAGAGGGAAAGCAATACCAACAATAAGCTACTTAGTGTATGCAGGGGAGCAAAAATAACATCAGGATTATTGCTGAGTATTATTCACATTCATGAATCACGTTGTGCAAAATGTTTTGTATACAGAATTTTGCACAACCTACATTTTAAAAATGTTATGAAGCACAGAAACATGTCTAGTCTGGAAGTATTCTTCTTAGAGAAAGATTCCTCATTTTTTCACTTTCTGATGTAACAGTTTGCCAGAGCGGAACATCAAGTAATTAAAATGCATTAAATTTGACTCTCCAAGCACCTAGTTTTGCTAAACAGTGAAATTAATGTAGAGCAGAATAATGGAGCAATTTATGAACCTTGCACAGTATTACAGTGTTTTGGGTAGTCAGGTTTGTATATCTCAGGTGTGACAGTGTCATCTGACAAAGGTGATGTGACATCACCTTGACTTTTGCAAGAACTTTAAAATAAACAAAAGTTGTGTGTGAGAACTGGTGAGTGAAATATTATTTATTATAATCATCCTTTTAGAAAATTGTGGGTGTGTAATGCAGGTGCTGACTAGCAAAAGCTACAGTTTGCAACTTGTAATTATCTTGTACCTCCAGATGGCTGTCCCTACCTTGGAAGGGGAGGAAAGGGATTGAGAGTCCCTTTCAACTGAAATTTCTCTCTCTGTTTTCTTTCTCTCTCTCTCTTTTTTTTTTTTTAAAGGACTAACACAGGCCATGCAGAAACGAGATTTCAAAATGGTCTCTTTTTTTCTTGTGATGAATAGGTCTCCTTCTTTCATCTTGCTTTTGTATGAAGGGAAGATCTGTCTGTATTGTTAATGTATTGGACTTCAGATGTGAGAGGCCCTGGTCCAAGATTATTCATTAGTGGTTTTAGGAGACTAAAGCTGAAATGCAGTTTGCTTCCTTCCTTGAAGTTGTTCTCATACATGTGTAAGAATAGGGATAGTTTGGTATTGATTTGGGGACAGCTGTTCTGAGCAGCAGTATTAGATAAGTGGATGCAGCTTTTACAGACAAAGTCTGAATTATTTTTTTGTCTGCACATATGAACTGGATTCCACTATTTCCTTGGAAAACATATTTCAGAATTTGGGGTCTCAGGGTTTATTCCATTTTAGCCATCTGCTTTTTTTTTTT